>VZRW01006184.1:36274-54322 GCA_013398125.1 Aegotheles bennettii | reverse complement strand
TCTCAGCCTGTCTTCATAGAAGAGGTGTTCCAGACCCCCATCATCTTTGTGGCCCTCCTCTGGACTTGCTCTAACAGCTCCATACCATTCTTATATTGTGGGACCCAGAACTGGACACAGTATTTCAGGTGGGGTCTGACAAGGCAGAGTAGAAGGGTAGATTTACCTCCCTTAAGCTGTTGATCATTCTTCTTTTGATACAGCTCAGGATACTGTTGGCTTTTTGAGCTACAAGCTCACACTGCTGGCTCATTTTGAGGTTCTCATCCACCCAACACACTCAAGTTCTTCTCCTCAAGGCTGCTCTCAATCCATTCTTCACCCAGCCTGTATTTGTGCATAGGATTGCTCTGACCCATGAACAGGACCTTGCACTTGGCCTTGTTGAACTTCATGTAGTTTGCATGAGTCCACCTCTCCAGTCTGTCAAGGTCCCTCTGGAAGGCATCCCTTCCCTCCAGTGTGTCAATCACACAACACAGCTTGGTGTCATCAGCAAATCTGCTGAGAATGCACCTGATCCCACCATCCACATCACTGACAAAGACGTTAAACAGCATCTGTCCCAGCACCAATATCTGAGGAACTCCACTCATCACTGATCTCCACTTGGACACGGAGCTATTGAGCACAACTCTTTGAGTGCAACCATCCAGCCAATTTCTTATCCAACAAGTGATACATCCATCCGTGCCTCTCTAATTTAGAACCAAGGATGCCAAGCAGGATGATATCAAATACTTAGCACAGTTCCAGATTGATGACATCAGTAGTTCTGCCCTTATCCACCAGCTGTGAAACCCCTTCATAGAAGGCCACTCAACTTGTCAGGCATGTTTTGCCTCTGGTGAAGCCGTGTTAGTTATTGCCAATAACCTTTCTGCTTTCAGCGTGCCTTAGCACAATTTGCAGGAGGATCTGCTCCATGATCTTACCAGTCAAAGAGGTGAGACTGACAGGCCTGTAGTTTTCCAGCTAAAGAAGTAAATATATCTATCTATATATAGATGAATATGCAAATATGGAGCCCACAATTCACAAATGGCAATTATGTCCAGACCAGAAAACTCCCACATTGGACTTGGCAACAAATGGAGGTACCTGGGCCCAGTATCCTGGCAATAACCTACAAAAAATCTTGGAGCAGCTGTACTGGTCCTGCTCAAGATGTCAGGGGAAGGTAACCTGTCTCAGTGTACAATGTTCTTCTCCATCAAGAAAACAGGAAGCAAGAACATCAGCAGCATAGGTAAGGATAACAAGACACAATCCCTATCTTACCCACACATCAGCCACAGGAGTCAACACAGCACTCTCTTAGGAACCATTTTATACTGAGCACCATGTGGAGGAATACTATGATTGGTCCATTTGGGTCACCTGACCCATTCTCTCCTCCCTATAAGCATAGCTGCTGCCCCTCCCATTGTAATTGCTATGTAAGCAGGTTGGCAGCAGCTGGTGGTGTCCTGGCTGGTCTCAGGTTAGTACTTAAAATTTTTTCCTGGTGCTATTAAACCAGGACGCTGTCTCCAAACTTTCTCAAATATTTAACCAACTATAGATTTTAAATTCATTTCTAAAATGAAAAAATACTTTGACCCTTATACAAGCTGCATTCTGTCATCTATAATTTTAAAATTAATTTTGTTTTTTAATAATCAATATGAATAGAAAGTATTACTGCTGTTTTCTTTGCCTACTAATGGTATTATTCCAAAAGGAGATGTTTAAATTTCTTTTTATTTCTTTTATAACTTGTTTTTTTTCTTTCTTTCTCTTTTGTCTTAAATATAAAGGGAGTTCAGATTTGGTTCTCTGAGTTTAAAATCAAATTAAACTTTTAGAAACATGATTGGCTCAGGAATTGAAGATATTATTTCCACAAACTGAAAGATACATATCTATGTGTAATTGAAAACATGTATGAAGGTGTGAGTGAGTCTGACTCCATGTACTCCAATAAATATTCCTATAGAATACCATTGCATCTCTGTTTAGCAAAATGAAATGAACTATTAACAGTTGTGAAGAACAAATAGCCAATTTGCTCTAATCTACATGTCTCTGAATAAATAATCTATGATTGCTCAAGTACTCATAATGGTGATAAAGGATATATATATGTAATTCTTATGTGTGTGTGTATGTCCATGAATATGTTTATATATCCATAATACTTTGATTAGGTGCCATAGAAGATTCTTGATTACTGAAAGGTGAATGGAAAACCTGGTGGAATTTACATACACATTTAGAAGAAAAAGGAAAAAAGAGAAAAACACCAAATAAAACAACAACAACAAAAACAAACAAACAAAAAAAAACAGACAAAAAACCCTCCAAAACTGAATTACCAGTTTAAACTTGGCATTAACATAAATTACTAGTGGACTGTGCCTTGGAGTCTGATGTTTTTCCATGTTAAATTATAAACTCAGTTGTTCATGATACTTGCTTATTTTTTAGGACTCAATGTTTCTCTGATATTACAGTATGATATATGTTTTGCAAAGTATTTTAAGCTTTTTATGTATTTCAAGTATTTATTTTGAGAAAAAAAACTACTTTAGCTTTACAATTATAAAATATATGCATCTGGGCAAAGTTTAAAGGAATAGTAATTACGAACAAACAGTTTTCTACCTACCTATTTTCTGACTATTTTATAATACATTGTATAATCATCGAATCATAACAATGAATAGAATAATAAAATAATAACAACATAGAATAGTAACAGTGTTTGTCATTGTGCAATTAATTTGGTACACAACTGGACCAAATTGTAAACAAAAAGGGGATGTTGACCCTTATGAAGTTTTGTTGAGAAAACTCTTGGTTTTTTATTACTACTCATGTAATCAGGGTTAATTTGCTCACTAGATCTGGTATGAAGAAGGAATCTTTTCTCAATCAGGGTCTAAATACTTTTCTACTTTTTCTCCTAAAGCTTGTAATTTAGCATTTCAAAGATGATCTGACTTTTTCACTTAGTAAATTCTAAATTATTGATGATAAGAGTTTCTTCTGTTTGATTCTGATGGTCCTCTGTGGTTTCAAGTCTTTGGCTCTCTTCTACTAAAGCTATGAAATTTGCTGGCTAGTGGGTGTGCTTAGGTTTCATGGATGGGACAGTATGAGTCTGTTACCAGAAGTGGGGAAGAGGTTGAGTTACCAGATGCAATTTGTGAATGTTTGTGAAGGTTGTAGAGAAATATGGTTTACTGCATGCACAGTTATCCTGCTCGGTCAAAGCTGTGTGGCTGGGAGCTAGACAATGTTGTAGAGTAACATATACTTACTCAGTCTTCAGCATTTCCATCAAGTATTCTATAGGATGACCTGTTGCTTTTAAAATAATTTTTAAGTTGTGGGATAGTTAAAAACAACAAAAAAGGTTTGTGTTAAAACAATGTAAACTCAAGTAACTAAAGGTTTTCCAATGAACTGATGAATTATAATGATATAAGTCTAAAAATATTTCTACAGAAGATCTAAGCTTGTTCTCCCAAAAGGTGTAAAAAACAAAGAAATGATGGTATATTCATCTCCTAATTCCCACTATTTCAAATACAAGAATTTTTGTTCTTCAATATGAACAAAAATATTTTATTACTATCTAAAAAAGTATTTGACTTCAATGAAGACTTCTAGAATGTGAAATCAAATGTGTCAATTACTTTCACAAAAGCAATTCAAAAGAATTCCCTAGTTCTATATATCTATCATTTCTTATCACTATAATGATAGATGGACAGTTAATTACAAATATTAAATTGAATTTGTTGTGAGCAAGAGGTCTTATGTCTAAATCTGTATCTCAATATTCTTTCCAAACAGAAATCACTTACCCATAATACATTATTGTAAAGTAGAAATAGCTGTGATGACCTTTCAATTTTCTAAGAACTCTAAAGCAAAAACAGTTATAATGACCTTTAAGTTTTCCAAGAACTATCCCAATTGTCTAGGTGTGATACTTTCTTATTACTCTTACCTTATATTGAGACTGTAAGACTTACAGTGTTTTTCATGAGTTGTACATAATAGAAAGGTCAAAACTGAAGCAAAATAAAAATTACAGTGAATAACCTATAAAACAACATACTTTCAAATCTTACTATAATGACCTACATTCTTGCCTTTTCACATCCCAGTAATTGGAAAGTTCAACATCATTTGAACTTACCCTGCAAAAACTTATACTGTTCTATAAAGAAAAGACTTGAAAAGTTTGCTTCAGTTATAGAAGACAGCTTTACCTAACAAAGTTTTAACTTCACACAATGAAACTTTACAGGCTCACTCAAAATGTAAAGTTCTGAGGGGACAGCCTGTAACATGAAACTAGTTTTCAAATCTATTTCTAAAAAAATTATATCTGAGATGTATTTTGAATGCTGTTATGAACAGTCCTTACATTTCTCCTCCTTCATTCTTAGCTCACAACCTTTCCCCTCTCTGTCTCCTCACTTGCAGCTCTGAAGAACCCACAAAAGGACTTGTGGCTTCTGCCAACAAGGAGAGGTCTTTTTATCCTTCATTATATTTTTAGAGAGGAGTGAATTCTTCTAGGGAAGGCATCTGTGCTGGCCTTGACTGACCGGAACCTTAAGCACAAGGAGGAAATGATGGGTAAAAGAAGTGATGTCCTCCCTTCTGAAAGACCTGTTATTTTTAGAGGTTTGCTGCATCTTTTGTAGCTAGGACACAACAGACAAATTGCCAAAATTTGTTTAGCACTGCACCTACAGTTCTTTGCAACAAGTATAATGCTAGGTAAGATCTTGGGCAGATCAAAGGTAATTGGAGATCTCTGTGGGACAGAATGAAGGAAATTGGGGCCTGCTGGTAGATTGTTTTTAAACAACTAGGAGAAATCTCTTGATCACAGATACTGATTCTTATGGGGAACACTAGCAACTCCAGATGTCATAGAGAGGGCAACATGATGGGCACAAACAAGGAAAGTGCTTTTTAGTGCCTGGGAAACAAATATGTGATACAGGTACTGGATGGGCCTTCAAGAAAAGGTGCTTCACTGGGTCTGCTAATCACAAAGGAGAAAGAACTGGCCAAGGGGCTACAAAGGGATGTACATTGTAGCCAGCTGCACTGCATTTGAAATATAGCATGTGTACACAGCCTTTTCTTAGAAGAGAAAAATAGTCTTATTCCTTCCTTCTTGCTGAAAAGAATACTGCAAAGTGTTGGGAAAAAATATCTGAACATCAATTATTGAAGTGTGCATGTAGCAATTTTATTTGTCATAAACCAGTGACCTTTTCAATATTTATTTATTTATTAACATTCAGTCATGCTCAAGGCCTTTGATGGGTATAAGATAGTAATAAGAAGCATCGAAATACACGAAGTGAATTAAGATGATAGTTTTTTCATTGGAAATTAATAAACCCAGTAAATTTAGCTGATCCTTTTCACAGCACTTCAGTCTTTAGGCTTTCCATTCATAAGCAAGTCTTAATAAGCTTGACTTCACACAAATGCCATCTCCTTTTTGTATTCAATTGTTGTCTGTTTCTCAAGCACACATTTATGTGTGTATGCAGCAATTGGTATTGTCATTGCTAAGCATCCCATCAGGGGAAGTGTTGGCAGCAGCAAAATCATGACTGAAATAGAAAGTGAAAAGAGATTTTAATAAATTCATTTTAGCATCTGTGAATCATTCTGTTCCTTGTATTCAGACTTGTTCCACAGCTAGTCACAGCACAACAGGGGATGAAATGATTTTCTGGATACATATTTAATGTAAGATAGACAAGATCTTTGCAATGGAAAAAGCTGTATTGGAATAGCGTGTTAGTGCTTTTTGTTTTGTTCAGAAAAATATAAGCTAAATATTTAGTCCATCTCTCCATTCTCTTAGTTGACTGTATAGTTAATTACAATTGGCACATCTGATTGACTGGATTTATTTCTAAAGCTTAACAGGAAATCATGAATAAGGTGTAGCTTTCCAGTCACATTAAGATTTTTTTTGGTACAGTGCGTCCCAGATTGCAGGTCACTTACAAATATTTTACAGTACTAGTATTTACCCTTCAGGAGCAACATCTGAAGCCTTCTGTGATCTAGAGTATGAACAGACAGCTACTACTTATTGAGCCTAATGTCCAGCAACTTGTCCACTCATTTTATAGGCCACAAATCTGAACCACATATGTTCAATTTAGTTACAAGGATGCTGCAGGAGGCTTCAACAAATGTCATCTTAAAGTCAAGTTAAATGGCATTCAGTTGTCAGTTTGTCTACAGAAGTTCTTTCTCTTGCCCTTTGAATCTGTTGCTAATTTTAACTCCATTTGAGTTCGGGTATTCCTACACTCCATTCCTGTATGAGGACTCATCTTGGATAGTCCATTCCTACTACTATCTTCTGTGTGCTCATCCTGTTTGAGCTCATCTAGATACTCCCTGCTACACCATGAAAGCCTTCTACCAGCCCTGCATGACCTTCTGCATGTTAGAGTGGACTATTCTACAATTTTGAGGAGGCTGGTTTTGAAGGCTATCCTTAAAGGCAGTCCTCCATGGGATTCTGCCCAATACAGAGGATCAAGCACCCCTTCAGCTGCTGCTACAGTGAGGCCTAAATAAGTGCCAACTTCACATGCACCCAACATGTGATGGTGATGATCTGTCATAGGACAGTCTCCAGCTACCACTGCAGCACCTACCCTAGTGTGTCACAGCCTGGACTTGGACAGAAGTCCTCAAGAAAGGATGCAACTCTCCATATCTGAGGCTGCAGGGTGTGCCTCAGACCCCTTTGCTGAGGCCAGGGTAAGTGACATTATTATTGCCTTCAAGAGATGAGCACTGGTTGGATATTTGTTGTGAAGTAAGGAAGCTGTAGGAGGAAGTTGATGGACTGAGCAGTATCAGAAATAATGTGAAAGAGATTGATCCTGCAGATATAAGAGTCTCAAGCTCCAACTATATTGAAGGAGGTATAGGCAGACTCTATGCTTATCAGCTGGGGAAACAGAATCCTGTGATGGTGGAGGCTGGAAGACTGTGACCTTCTGCACTAGGAGGATGGCTACTGCTCCACCTGCAGTTCTATAGCTACAGAGCAGGTTCAGTGCCTTGGTAACAAATGAGAGGTTGAGAGCTCTTTTCAACAAAGCAGCTGAGCTGACAGAATGAGCCCTGCAGCAGCACCACAAAGTAGTGAGTGATACCTTTGAGAAGACTCCTTGCAGCAGGGGATGCAGGTTACCACCTTCCAATATTACCTGCTGTCTGAGGATGTTTGCTGCTTGCTGAGGACTTGAACTGCAGATGTTGGTAATTTGCTAAGGCTTGTCTGATCCTTGAACTGTTACCCTCTATTGATTTTCTATGTGAGCATCAGTTCCAGGGAAGCTACCAAAGGACACTCTTAGTGTGTTGAAAGCGACTTACACAGCTCTGGAGATAAGATTGGCCCAGGGATTCAAGAAAGTGGAGGCTTACGATGTGCTACCCCTGTTCCTGCTGGTGTTGAAGAGCTTGAGGAGTGGTGACCAGATCCTGTATGTCAACACCAGATCCTGTATGTCAACACCAGATCCTGTATGTCCAGGTGGCTTCAAAAAGATCTGGCTTCTATCTCTATGGGATCTTCTTGGAGAATTGAGAAATTGCTAGTAAGAGGTGGTATCCACCTGATAAAGTGGGGCAAAATCATCTTGGCCAACAGGCTGGCTAGTCTGCTGTGGGCAGCTTTAAACTAGGAATGACACAGGAAGAAACTGAAAATTCACTGTCAAATGAGGAAATGGTGGACCAGCTTTGCACACAAAGTATGAAAGATAATGTGGACAAGGGACCTCAAAAGTAACAAATAAAAAAGCTGAAAGGGTTTTAACTCAATGTCCCAAAAGACAAGCTGATGGGGAAGATGACTGGCCTGGCTGAACAGAGAGTTTTAGCTGGAAATCAGGAATAAAAAGAAAGTATGTGGCCTTTGGAAAAGTGGTCAGGCAACTCATGGGGAGTACAGAGATGTAGTGAAATTGTGCAGGAAGAAAATTAGAAGCCCAACTAGAACTCAACCTGTCTGCTGCAGAGAAAGAAATAAAAAATGTTTCTATAAATGCATTTGCAACAAAAGGAGGGATAGGGAGAATCTTCATCCTTTATTGGATGCAGGGGGGAAACACAGTGACCAAGGATGAGGAAAAAGGCTGAGGTATTTTATGACATCTTCACCTCAACCTTTAACAGTAGGACTAGTTGTTCCCTGGGTACCCAGCCCCCTGAGCTGAAAGGCAGGGATGGGGAACAGAATAAGACCTCCATAATCCAAGAAGAAATGGTTAGTGACCTGCTATACCACTTAAACGCACAAAAGTCTATGGGGCCATAGAGTGCTGAAGGAGTTGGCAAATGTGCTCACCAAGACACTCCATCATTTATCAGCAGTGCTGGCTAACTGAGGAGGTCTCAGTGGACTGGAGGTTCACAAATTTGACACCCATTTACAAGGGCCTGAAGAAGGATTCAGGGAACTGCAAACCTGTGAGTCTGACCTCAACTCCAGGGAAGGTTAATAAACAAATCATGTTGAGTGTCATTAAGCACTATTTACAGGACAACAAGGCAATTAGGTCCAGTCAGCATGGGTTCATGAAAGTCAGGTCCTATTTGACTAATCTGATAGGGAAAGTCAGTAGATGGTGTATACCTGGACTTCAACACTTTTCCCTGCAACATTATTGTGAAAAAAAATGGCTGCCCAAGACTTGGACAAGTGTACACTCTGCCGGGCCAAACGCTGGCTGGATGGCTGGCCCCAAACAGTGGTGGTGAATAGAGTTAAATCCAGTTGTCAGCCAGTCACAAGTGGTGTTCCTTGGGGTTCAGTATTGGGGCCATTCCTGTTTAATATCTTGATAGATTATATTGATGATTGAGTGTACCCACAGTAAGTTTATAGATGTCACCAAGGTAGTGGGAGTGTTGATCTGTTCAGGGGCTGAAACGTTCTACAGAGGGACCTAGACAGTCTGGATCAATGGGCTGAGGCTAATTGGATGATCTTCAGCAAGGCCAAGTGCTGCGTCCTGCACTTGGGTCACAACAACCCCATTCAACACTACAAGCTTGGGGAAGAGTGGTTGGAAAGATGCTCAGACCTGGGGATACTGGTCAATAGCCAACTGAATATGAGCCAGCAGTGTGCCCAGGTGGCTAAGAAGGCCAACAGCATCCTGGCTTGTACCTGAAACAGTGTGGCCAGCAGGACTGAGGAAGTGATCACTTTTCTGTACTTGGTTGTACTGGTGAGGCTGCAACTCGAATACTGTATTCAGTTTTGGGCCCCTCACTACAAGAAAGATACTGAGGTGCGTGAACGTGTCCAAGGAAGAGTAACAAAACTGGGGAAGGGTCTAGAGAACAAATCTTATGAGGAGCAGCTGAGGGAACTGGAGATGTTTCGTCTGGAGAGAAGGAGGCTGAGGGAAGACCTTATCAATCTCTATAACTACCCAAAAAGAGATTACAGAGGTGGGCGTTGGTCTCTTCTCCCTGGTAACAAGCAATACAACAAGAGGAAATGGCCTCAAGTTACTCCATGGGAGGTTTAAGTTGGATATTAGGAAAAATGAAAGGGTTGTCAAGCACCGGAACAGACTGCCCAGGGAAATGGTTGAATCACCACTCCTGGATGTGTTTAAAAGTCACATAGATACGATACTTAGGGACATGGTTTGGTGGTGGGCTTGGTAGAGCTAGGTTAGTAGAGTTAGGTTGATGGTTGAACTCAATGATCTTTAAGGTCTTCTCCAACATAGATGATTCTATGATTAAAACATAATTACACCAAAAAGGAAGAGGTCAGAAGACAGCATTATGGGGGAAGTTCCCTCTCTTTTGATGGGACATTGATACAAATGAGTGCCTCTCTGAAGTGTTTGTACACTCACACCATGGGGAACATACTGGAAGAATTAGAAGTCTACATCCACTTGCAGGACAACAAAGACATTAATATCGGATATGTGGTGAGATATCTTGAATGACCACCTGCTGCCATGAATGCATACAGGGTCTTCAGGAAGGACAGGCCAGGAAAATGATGGTAGAGTTACCCTTTATGAGAATGCATGGAGTTCTGCCTCCACAACCTCCCTGGGTAACCTGTTCTAGTGTCTCATCACCCACACAGTAAAGAATTTCTTCCTAATATCCAGTCCAAATCTACCTTCCTTCAGTTTGAAACCATTCCCCCTTGTTCTATCACTCCATGCCCTTGTAGAAAGTCTCTCTCCTGAGTGGCATCACACAGCACATGCAGGACAATCAGGGGATCAGATCCATCCAATGAAGGTTTATGAAAGGAAAGTCCTGTCTGATCAACCTAATCTCATTCTATGACAAAGTGGCCTTCTTAGTAGCACTTGTTGCAATGGGACAATAGGTAATGGTTTTAAACTAAAAGAGAGTAGATTTAGGTTAGATATAAGGAAGAAATTATTTACAATGAGGGTGGCGAGACACTGGAACAGGTTCCCCAGAGAAATAGTTGCTGCCCCTCCCTGGAATTGTTCAAGGTCAGGTTGACTAGGGTTTTGAGCAACATGGTCTAGTGGGAGGTGTCCCTGCCCACAGCAGGTGGGTGGGGACTAGATGATCTTGAAGGTCCCTTCCAACCTAAACCATTCTAAGATTCTAAGTAGTCTTAGAAAAACTTTTTTCCCAAGTATTTCTTCCATAATTTTATTGTAACCTGATAGTATATAACCCAAAGATACACCTTTCATCTATCTGGACCTGTGTAAAGAATTTTACACTGCTCCACACAACATCCTTGTCTCTAAATTATAGAGGCATGGATTTGATGGAAGGATCACTCAGTGGGTAAGAAATTGGCTGGATGGTAGCACTCAAAGAGTTGTGGTCTAGCTATATTGTGTTGTGATAGAACATGCTCTGAAATTAGAGCTAAATTCCAAATAAATATAGACACTGGCCAGAATTTCTTGCATTTGAGTTGTTTGAAGAAGGATTTTCTAGTTAATAGAAACAAAATGTGTTGGGGGTTTTTTTGTGTGTTTTGTTGTTTGTATTTTTTTTTAAAAAAGAAATTGCCTTGATATTTCATTAATGTTAAAGTTCATCTTGCAATAAAATTCTGGTTTAGCTCATGCCACAGATCAGTTTGCCCCCATAAAGATTATTAAGAATGAGAAAGTATATTCAGCTCTTTTACTTCCTATTGTCCTCACTTCATAATCAATTTTATAAGGAATAGGTGAGTTATATGATGGTGATAACTGTTTTTTGTTAACTGTGCCAGAGCCTCAAACTTTCATAGATTTTTATACATGACAAAATTCTTGATGCATATATATTCTAGGTGATTGCTTTTTGTATTCCAGTGTTCTAACTACTGAAACAGGGTGTGTGTGTATGTTTTGATCAGTTTTGTTTTTTGTTTTCCCTATGAACATGTATATATTTGTAACAACATTTGCATAATTGACTTTTTTTTCTCATAATTCTTTTTCTGTGCTAATAATCAGTTTGCACTACAAAAGAAACTGTGCCTTTTTGGCCCTTAATTATTTTATCAGTTGCTAATTTCATTGAGATTAAAGATAAACATCAGTAAAGTGCTTAAATACCTTTAAGCATCTCTGTTTAGATAATTACGATGCACAACAATTCCTCAAGTGTGCATTGGGTAACATTGAGCTAATTGTTCACAGAATAAATTTAGTCCATAAATACCTGGACTACTGCTTTGTTGTTGGAGAACAAGGAATACCCGTTACACAGGCTCGTTAGGTGATAACAACATCGGTATCTGTGGACAGCTATGTAACTGCCATAGCCATGTGAAGAAGGAGATGGGCTGAACTCATTCTTTCTACTCTACTGAGGGTGACAAAACTGTAGATGTTGTCGCTGTAACAATTCATCCCACATTCTTTCATGCAGTAATATAGCACTTTTCTTAACATTTCATCCTAAAAACAATTGGACTAGATGGAACACAGAAGCCTGGCTGATTTTTATTTAGGTGTAATGTCATTGTTTTCCAAATGAGAAACCTAAACAGACATAATTCAATAATATATTTCAGTTTCTATGTAAGCAGAAAATGAATTTATATATACTTAAAAGACTGGGGTGGGGAAGGAAACAGAAGGAGATACTTGCACCATTTAGAGCCTAGTTTATTTTGGTTTATGCCAGGGATTATAATGAAACCCTACTTTACACGTGACTTTTCCAATGCAAGAAAAATATCAACACTTTCAGCTGTTCATGTGTAAAAAATTCAAAGCCCTCTATTAAGTATCTTAAATAGGGCAATCTAGTCACAGACAACATTACAGTTCAGAGAGGAGAAATTGAATTGGTTATGGAATAAACTTTCCTGTAGCCGGTAAAATCTTCAGAAAATTCTAGAACTGACACCTATCCAAGGATTTTTATCAGATATTATTCTTTAACCTTTCAATAAAACATTTGTTTTCTAATGGAAGTCAAAATTAGTATCTTAAGTCTTCATCTTCTGTTTTGAACTTGAAGATTTTGCACCTTTATCCCATTCATTCTGTTTACATTTGAATACATATTTATACTCCAATTTTGTAGGAGTCTACATAGTCTTTCCCAATTCATATACATGCTTTTCATTACTTAATTGATTGTTCATAGAAGGAACATAATCATTACTATTATTATTATTTACATTGATTTGAACATTTCACTACAGTACCTTGTTTATTTTATGTTGTTTAATCTTCCCCTCACGATCTTCTCTTGTATTTATATTTTGGTGTGTTTTGGTACAGTCTTTTTAATCCACAATACAGCCCACTTGTATGTTATTAAAGTAAAAATTTCTAGACATATAGCATATTTCTATTACTGGTTTAAGTTGTTAATGTTTATGCATTCTATCACTGTATCTCAGTTTAGCAATGTAAGAATAAATGCTAAGAATCAAAAATAACTAAAACTTTTATTGAATCTATTTTTCTCCTGATGAATAGCATACACCAGCACCAAGGATGTCTTGGTTCATGGCTGTGGCGGGTTGACCTCTGCCAACTGACAGACACCAACCCAGATGGTGTCTTGTTCCCCTCCACAAAAGGGCAGGAAGAGAAAATAAGATGAAAAAGATTGTTATGGTTTGAAGCTTTTGTCTGTCTCGGAAAGGAACGAATTATTCCATAACAAAACTTCTTGCTGATAAGGTGAAGGAATCAGGAGCTAAGTTTTTTTTTCCTTTTTTTTTTCTGTTTTGGACTCCGGTTTGCATTCCAGAGCGGCAGAGCGGCCGCTTATCAGTTTTGTTTTTTTTCGCCTGTAGAGACTGTTTTTTTTTCTTCTCTATTCCCCGGGCCTCTTCGGCAGACGAGACAAGAGGAGAACTCTTTCTTCCCTGGACTCCTGGTTTTGGGATTTTGTAAATATATTTATCCTTTTTTCCTCCATTTCCCTTTGTTCCTGTTCCCCTTTTTCCCTGTTTCATTAAATTTGTATGGTTTGTTTTTCTCCAATCTCACAGCCGTGTGCATTGTTTATTTTCTTCCCTTTGGGGAGAAGTAAGCAATAAATTATTGTCTTGGGGGCTTGCAGTCCGCCCTAACTGCGAAAACCAAGACAATAAATTTTGGCACCCAACGTGGGGCCCGACAGACTTTAAGTCGTATTCTTTTTTCTTATAAGATCTTTAGGGTTTAGAGATTGAAATCATGCCTTCATGGACGCAATTTCTAAAGCGCACGGCTGTGTGTGTATCTTTTGTTAAGAATATATTGGTTATTGCTAGGTTTGCATATTATTTTTATTTATTTTCCTGGCTGCATTCCATACTAACGAAAGGCAATGATTTACTTCAAACGTTTAAGTGGTACTTTGCAGGCCCTGTAAACATAGAGAATTTCTCCTCTCCTGTTATTCCGATTAAGTTGGGAAGTTCAACCATTCCTCTCACTGATGATTTCCCTTGGTCGTCGCAAGCTCCTGGGGTGAGCTGGAATAATTTAGAGTTGTGGCTTATCTATTTTGTGAGTGTGGGTGTGCTGCTCATAGGTTTCGTTCTTGGATATTGTGCTAAGCGACAGCTAGTAGCTGATTGTGATACCAGAATTCAGCGGCTGATCGCTGATATTGATAGTATAATTAGGGAGCTGATTGCTAATAGCGACACTAAGATTCGCCAGATGCAGGAAGAGGGAAGAGAAGTGCAAGGAAATCAGGAGAAAGAGAATGGAATGCAGGAAATTCGGAAAAAAACTAAGGGAGTGCAGGAAATTCAGGAGGACCCTAATGAAATGCGGGAAATTCAGAGACAAATTCAGACAATGCAGAATTCTATTGAAAGGCTAATTGATAAATATAGTAGCTTAGAACCCCTCACTAGGCAGCTAGCTAAGGGGTTGGATGAAGTTCTAGAATTACAGGAAACAAATGGTAAGCTATGTAATTGGATTGAAAGGTTACAATCCAGAATGGTGGAAATTATCTGTACTGCTGCAGAAAACAAAGAGCCTGGGCAGAAAACCATTCTTTTGGTCGGCCCTGAAATTGCAAACAGTGAGATAACCGCACCTGCAACCGCTGGCCCTGAGCCAATTGTTATCACTCCAGTAACAACTAGAAAGAAACATACAAAGAAAACAGATAGGCCTGTAACAGACATCCCTGAAACTAAGCTGGGGGAGGGCAAGGGGCCAGAAGAGGAGGAGGAAGCAGCAGCGGCGCCTCCGCCGCCGTTGCCGCTGTTTACTCCATACAGATAGCAGGTGGAGACAGAACAGGAGACAATTGTGAAATCAATGTCTTTGAAAGAAATTCGAACCATGAGAAAAGACTATGGCCGCCATGAGGATGAGCCAATCACCTCTTGGCTGTTACGTTGCTGGGACTTAGGCGCTGATTTTATTGATTTAGAAGGCAAGGAGGCAAGGCAGCTTGGAGGTATTGCCAAAGAGGCTGCTTTAGACAGAGCCATCGGGGAAAGAGATAATGCATACACTCTGTGGGAACGATTAAGGTATGCTGTGAGGAGCAGGTACCCCACTAAAGATGATCTCATTTGCAAGCCTATTAAATGGAGAACAATAGAACAAGGGGTTAGATATTTGAGAGAGATGGAAGTCCCTGAGATTGTTTATGGGGATTATGGAATGACCACAGACCCTGATGCATTTGTATGTACTAAGGCTATGCTAAAGAAACTAACTCAGAATGGGAGATATCTTACCAATTACCATCACTAGCAAAACAAACTCAACTTGGGGAAGATTATTTTCATTTATTTTGCAAATTAAAAGTAGATTTGGGTACTGAGAAAAAAAGACAAATTAAAACACCTTCCCCCCCCCAGGCCTTCTCCCTAGGCTCAGCTTTACTCCTTCATTCCTAACTTCTCTATTTCCTCCCCACTCTGCTGAGCTGCTAACAAGCGGCTATGGAATGAGGGGTGGTGGTGAGTCCATAACAGTCCCTTTCTGACGCTCCTTTCCCCTCACTCTGCCCCTGTTCCAACATGCTTTCTCCATGGGCTACAGTTTTTCAGAAAATCTCTACCTACTCTACCATGGTCTTCTCCACAGGCTGAGGGGAAATCTCCGCTCTATCACTTGGAGCACCTCCCCCCCTCCTTCTCTCACCTTAGTGCTTACAAGGTTGTTTCTCACACTTCCTTTTCTATCTCTTCTCTCTCAGGCAGCATTTTGCCCTTTCTTACATACACTTTCCTTGAGATGCTGTCATCTTGGCTGAGGGGCTCAGCTGTGCCTTGTGGCGGGTCTGTTGGAGCCAGCTGTCTGGCACAGAGAGGCCCTGGTCTTTTCTCACAGAAACCACCCCTGCAGCCCCTCCCATCAACAGCTTGACACCTACACCCAGTAAAATGGACAATAAACAAGTTCTATGTACCTCTACATACTTCTAACTCTCTTATTTTGGCATTCATCTTTGTAAAAAGTGAAGCTGTGTACATTAAAAAACAGGAAGAACACAAAAACTAATAGCTATTAGCAGCTATTTATAGACTATTAAGTTTTGAGGGTTTTTCCCAAATGTACTTGGAAAGTTAACTATCAAATTCTTTTTTTATTTTGCAACTTTTCAAGGTTAATCAAGTTGTCAGGAAGAAATTGCAAATACATGTGACTGCACTCAAGAGTGCAAATATGCAATCACAGCAGGAAAAGGAATATGTTTTCCACTTGGTTGCAATGCGTTTATCAGGAGAGTTCTCAAGGAAAATGGTCTGTAACTTAGATGTAGTTTTGAGTCATTTTAAAAAATATCTTCTCATACCAGGTAGTTAATACAATTTCACAATACTGCTTTGTAAGGGCATAAACTAAGAATGAACTTGTAAGGAAGAGAAATGTATAGCTAATTCATATTTCTTTACTCTATTTTATCTTTGTCTTATATTGATTCTTAGCACTTCATTTTTGACAATTGCCTGTATAATTGGGCATGAGATCAAATTGTGAGCAATTTAAATTTTCAATAGGTAACAAGATAAGGGGTGGACCTAGTAAGGGTAGTTAGTGAGTCAAAAGAGGAAAGTATTTTTAATTCTTTTTCCTCCCTTTTTGAAAGCAAGGTAAGATCAACATAATTTAAACAACTTTTTATTCTTTTGCATGGGTAAGAAAACAAGCTGATAGCATTAAAAAATAAACAGTTCCCTCTCTTTACTACTTTCATTACTAGTCTCTTAAAATTATTTTCTTTCTTTGGATTGATCAGCTGAACTTTTAAGTGAACTGTTAAATCAGCTGTATTGCTGCAGAAGCACTAATAAAAGAAGAAACTCCTTGCTTTAATACAGTATGAATTTTACTGAAGCATTTCTTAGCATAAGAACAGAAATATGAGTCAAATTAGAGATCTAACTGGTCAGGTAACTGGTTTTGTTAGTGACCTGTTAGGAGACAGTTAAATAAAAAACAGATATTGACACATCCTTATTGTGTGCACCCTTCCATATACCAGTTATGGCTAGCAATTAAATTTTCAAGTAGTATATAATTAGCATATGTCTTTTCCCGGATCTCTTTTCCACCACTATAGTTGTGTGATCATTTGAATACAGTACAAAAATTCGAGCGCTGAAGTTTGTAGACAAGAAGAACAAGACAAAAATCTTATTTTGAGTGACATAAAAATTCAGTTTCTTATTTGTGTGTTTTCTTCACAGGGCTCACATTCAGCTTTCTCAAGAACAATAATGCGATAAAGGTGCTCAGTCGCTCTAAATCAAGCAAACTTTCTGGGGGATATTTCAGGCTTTCTGTCTATCATCTCTGAGTCCTGGCAATGTTTGTACCATGCTTTTCTCAGCATTTTCTCAGTTTGCTCATGTTTGCTTTGTCTTGTGGCACTCTCTATTTCTGCTGCTCCCCACTCCCCAGCCAATCTGCCTCAGCTTGTCCTCTGCTTGGTGGTCACTGAAGAGACACATTTCCCCTGGAAGACTCTAATTGTCTCAGCATGATCTGACAAAGAATCAAGGCAAATGAGCTTCTTTCTTCCCTGAAGCTCAGAACTATATATCTTTTTACCAAAAGATTTAAACCAGAGCACATCAAGGATGAGGGGGTCATTAAGAGTAGTCAACATGGCTTTACCAAGGGTAAGTCATGTTTGACCAACCTTATAGCCTTCTATGAGGAAATAACTAGGTGGATAGATGACGGTAGAGCGGTAGATGTGGTTTATCTTGATTTCAGCAAAGCATTTGACACTGTCTCCCACAGCATCCTCATAGATAAGCTGATAAAGTATGGGTTTGGTGATCAGGTAGTGAGGTGGATCAAGAACTGGTTAAAGGGAAGAAGTCAGAGAGTTGTAGTTAATGGGACAGAATCTGGTTGGAGGTCAGTAACTAGTGGAGTCCCTCAGGGGTCGGTCCTGGGACCGGTGTTGTTCAATATCTTCATCAACGACCTGGATGAGGGTACAGAATGTATCCTCAGCAAGTTTGCTGGTGACACTAAGCTGGGAGGAGTGGCTGACACACCAGAAGGTTGTGCTGCCATTCAA
>VZRW01006184.1:5099-36121 GCA_013398125.1 Aegotheles bennettii | reverse complement strand
GAGAGAGTCCAGCGCAGAGCCCCTAAGATGTTTAAGGGAGTGGAACATCTCCCTTATGAGGAAAGGCTGAGGAAGCTGGGTCTCTTTAGCTTGGAGAAAAGGAGACTGAGGGGTGACCTCATCCATGTTTACAAATATGTAAAGGGTGAAGGTCAAGACGATGGAGCAAAGCTTTTTACACTGACATCCAATGATAGGACAAGGTGCAATGGATGCAAACTGGAGCATAGGAGGTTCCATGTGAATATCAGGAAAAACTTTTTCACTGTGCGAGTGACGGAGCACTGGAACAGGCTGCCCAGAGAGGTTGTGGAGTCTCCTTCACTGGAGACATTCAAAACCCGCCTGGATGCGTTCCTGTGTGATGTACTCTAGGTGACCCTGCTCTGGCAGGGGGGTTGGACTAGATGATCCTTCAAGGTCCCTTCCAACCCTAGAATTCTGTGATTCTGTGATTCCCTCTTGTAGGATCTTTGGGGTCCAGGTGAACTTAATTTTCTTCCTAAACTGCAGAGTACTGACTTCTGCTGGTGGCTTCACACATGTTGCACTGAGTTTGATTGAGTATATAAATAAGATATTGCCAAATGTGAAGTGGCAGACCCTGTTGAACCTAGTTATCAACACCCTACTAGTTATTGACAAACCCTCCCAGGTCTTCTACTCAGGTAAGACCAATGTCTTAGGCTGGCCTGAGCTATCAAATGCCACTACATGGGAATGTCAAACTGATAACTGTGGAAGCAAAAGGAACTTTCAGAAGGAAAAAAAAGATTCTGTACTTTTTCTCTAGCTCAATTTTACTGTAATATTAAATACTAAAAGGAAAATTTCTTGTGTGCTTTGCTGAAACTAGATAAATACATAAAGGGTAATGAACATGCACGAATGCTCCAAAGAATTTGGCATCACAGTCATAAGGTTAACATATTGATAGCATACTTTCATAAAATGTCCCCGAGGTTTCACGCTGAATATTTGTTGATTTGTGTTGAACACATTTTATTTTACTTCTGGAAATCAAAACTACAGAATCAACTTTGTCACACTTTTTATATCCTCATATTCATCATCACACTTTTCCTCTGCATTTCCTAATCTTGCATTGCTTTTCAAAGCCTACCACTTTCTCCTATAGCCCCACAATTCTTGTATGTCCCCCCTAGTGAAAGACAGCAATATTTACAGCCACTGTATTCTTCTTTTCCCATCTCTATGGTCAGGATCTTTCTTTCCATATCCTCTCATTGAGTTTTTTCAGTGTCTCTTCTCTTCCTTAATTACAACTTAAGTTTTATAAGTGGAATGAGTAATTCCTAATTCCCTCTTTCACCACGTCTCTGTGGCTTGAATACTCTGCAAATTCTTTTGGTTTATTTGTCTTCTCCTTCCACTGTTATTGTCAAGCCCTCTATGTTTTCTCCCCTCTGTTTTTCACATGGAATTTTTTGTCTGCACTGTATTATCCCTCTTCAAAACCAGTTCTTCTGGTTTTGCATCCTCATTTCCTTACACATCATTCCCCAAAGAAAACTATCAGGACCTTATTCTGATAAAGTACTGTAACATATCATCTTCAATTCTGTAGGCCTCTGTTTCCTTTTTCTCCTTATCTGTTCCATTTTTCTCCTTATCTGTTCCATTTTAATGGACCCAGCAAGCTGAGTAAGTCATGGGTAAAGAATCCCCGTAAAATACCGCATGACACTTGTGAAAATATATAAAATTTTCAAAACAACAAAGCTTTAAAATTAGAATACTTTCTTTAAATTAATTGCCAGTCTCAGTTTTATGACACAGCTACTAAATTAGGTCTATTATTATCAAGGACAGAATCAAATGAAAAACAGTACTGTGGACGCATAGCATGCTAAAATGGATTGTTTAAATACAGTGTCTACAAAAATCATTATTTTTATGATGAGCCTAATTAGCTTCCATTGACTCTTAACCGTGAATACAATTGCTTGCTAATTAGTTGTTATTTTCTCTTGAGCTATACTTTTCACAAACCAGATCAGCAAAATGGCAACTTATTAGAATAAAAATAATGCACAAGTCTTTCATCTTGTAAGTTTTTTAATTGTTTCTTTAGTACAGAGAAATCTTTGAAAAAATACTGTCTTTTGTTTTTGCTTTGCAGAATAAATTGTCTTCAATCATGAAACAAGTCTGTATTTAATCTCAGGTATTTACTCTGTAGGGAATATTCCTCCCCCCTCCCCCCCTATTTAAAATTCTCCTGTTCTCCTGTTGGTGTGTTTTGTTTTGTTTTGTTGATGTTGATGTTAGACAAGACTTGCAGTGCCATGAGTGAGATAAGATGTCATCCCAGACAGTACACAACATGTAGGAGGTGAGGTTAATATTCACAGCTGTATTAACTTCCACAACGGAGATCAAAAAAAAGGTGAAAGCACACAGTTGTTTCCTGTAACTACTGTTATGTAGCTGCCTCTTTTCATACCATTTATCAGAACGAATGCCAAATACAGTGGCAATAATTACAAAGTATGGCAGTAATTATTGTACTTTCCTGAAACTCTGGCACAAGTTGTCACTGCACCTCTGTCTCCTTCTAATGAACTCCTTCATGTCAATATATATACAACTTGATTTATTTAAATTTGCACAATATGTAGAATATATCAGCCAACCAAACTTCCCTTCCTGCCAGTGAAGAGTGGGGAAAAAAAAAAACCAACACAACTTTTGTCACATGTATGTCTGTTTCTTTTTTATTTTATATGTTGTTCATAAAAATTCCTGTAAAATATGACTACTAAGACAAATGGGTTAAATAAAAGAAGACAGTACGTGAAGGAGAAAGGAACTAGAAGATAGCTCTAAGAACTCATTATAATAAATTGTTTTTTGTATCTGGGTATAATAAATTAGCTGAAAACAAAGTTTGTTTACATTCGTCTTTACTAAAAATATTCTACAGCTTTATCAAGCCATGTGTTGAGAGGAATTAATGATCTAAAGGAGCTTAAAGTTTCGAAAAAACATACAGAACATCCATAGAGAGTGAGGCAGACTTTCATCATGAAATAGATAATTAAAGTTATTTTAAATGTATGTACAAAAGTTTATTGTTGCACTATTTTTTTCATAGCTCTCTTACTGTCAAGTTATTTCATATATTATTGGACAGGCTGTGACAGAAGGAGAACTACTTTTTATGTATTTCATTTAACTAATGGTCTGGACTATTACCACACTTGACCTATCTCTACTACTTCTGGCTCTTTCTATTACAGTAAAGTATTATCTAATGATACAAATTATCTAATGATACAATATATATATACAATTAACTGCAATAACTTTTACAGGTATGCTGAGAAGTCCAAAGTGGTTGATGTTATTTAAATACAATATATATATTCACTTGTGCCAGATCAGATAAAAAATAAGTCATTCAAGGACCTGATTTAAAATGAGTGTGCATTTACTGGAGATAAAGATGAATGAGCAATTCTTAAAGAGTCTCTGATTTCTGTAGATACACAGAAACTGCAGAATCATGTAAAGCAGCTGTTTTACAGGCTTACATTTCCATTATAATCTCAAAGTGATTATTATGGTAGATTATTCATTGATAGAGAAACATTTTAATATTGTTTTCTAGAACTGAGCATCTTAGTGTACTGAGTTAAAGTATATTACTGAATTACTTATTAAGTATTAACATACTGTGTAAATAAATTAATTTATTTAAAACTGAACTGGAAAAGTCCGCATTTGTACCATGCTAGCCCTATTTATTTAGCATATATGATGTATTATAGTATAACAAGATGTTCTTAAAAAGTGCTTTTTTGTATTCAATTGATGTACCTTTCAAGGTAGTTACAAATAATATATAACATCTCAACTACATTATTTATCTTTTATGAAAATTTTAGGAAAAAAATAGGGGAGTTGCTATATGACATCAAATCTAAGAAGTAAAATATACGCCCTTATCATAATAGCTCCTGGGGTGAGAACAGGAGGTTATACAGTGGAATGGTGTATAGCTCACACCAACTGTAACCTCCAATTGTAATATGAGGGCTCATTTCTTCAATAAAGAAAAGATAATAAAAATAGTATATTTCTAATGATTAAAAAAAAAAAATGGAAAAAAACCCAGCAACATAACTGTTCCTGGAGTACAATAGCAGAAGCTTAATGTCTTGAAATTATACATGCATAACTATGCTTATTGATTAGATGTGTCAGAAATATGTCAAAAAATTTTACAAATACCTCAACAAAATATTGACATTCTTATAAGTAATTTTCATTCACTAAACCTGTCTCACTGATTCATATTTTTATAACAGATACAAACAGACTGTCACCAAGAGCTCAGGGAGAAGTTTATAATTCCCTTAAAAAGAGGCTGTCATGCATTTCAACAGGTGCCTGATCTGAAAAATTTGCATACCAGTTATCGGATTTCAGAGGATGGTACTACATCCCAGTAAGAAAAACTAGGTATATTCTTAAATTATATTTGCCACTACTTTAGGCACTAAATCATCTTCACCTAAGTCTTTTAATCTGTAAAATATGAATGAACCCTGATATGTTTGCAGAACTTTTTCACATTCAAGCTATCATAGAGCTTGAGCTAAAAAGTATACCGTAGAAGAATAACAACAATAATAATGCCCACTATTGTATTTGGATCTTGACCAGAAAGAATACTCAAATTAGGACTATGTAAAACTATTGTCATAGTTATGATGAGGATTAATGTTCTGAAAACAGAAGAAAGAAAATTGTATTTTCAAGCTGTTCATCTCATTAAAATATTTTCTCTCTCCCACAACTAATTTACCTGTAGTCAGATGAGCCACACATACCCAAATATTTAATTTACCTCTCCTTTCAGTGTTCTAGCAGATGGGAAGTTAGTGGTGGGCTAAGAATGCTACACCATCTTCTTAAACCTCACTATAAAAAATAAACTAAAGCTTAATAAAGGAAAAAGAATTGTCATAAGAACAAATGAAAGTTAAGTGAGTAATTTTTTTAACACAACATGAAGCTGCTTCTACCAAAAGCCAATAATTTATCAAACTCAAGATATATGTATTGCTTTTTCTTGTCCTACCTGCTTCTAAAAATTTACAGTATTTTAAACCAAGTAGAATATTATATTTCTTGTTAAAGATTAGTAACAAAATTAAGGAAAATAAAAGACTAAGATTACACACTGCTCTCAAAATGAGGAATATATTTATGGGGAATAAAATCAATTAAACCTTTGAGACCAAAATCCCTCATTTTTCCCAACACTTTGACATAACTGCCTGAAAACTTCCTAGAGGAAACTGGAGATTTAGAAAGTTTTAATGTCTACTTTTTTGTTGCTGATCTTTGCATATATTTTATAAATAATGAAACACTGAGTGTTGGGGAAGATAACAAAGTTAGTATCAAAAGCCTCTGGTTTAGACCAAGTACCTGAAAACACAGGGTTATGGTTCAAATTCATTCTTCCTTGTATCAAAGGATGCCTCAAGACAGTCAATGAAAAGGCACAGAAGATTGTTTTATCTTTCCCAGATACTCCACAGCTTGGTATTTAAGAAAATCCTCTATCAAATCTCAGGCTTAAGTCTCCTAAAGCAGTGAAATAAATTGAATCAAGTTTTCTTCAATTGTGTGTGAATGCTCTAAGCATTGGAGTCTTCATTAAATCTGTGATTTTAGCTGTCACATGTGTCATTTTTTTAAACAATACTGTTTGGCCAGTTCAAAGTAAGCCCTCAAATACTTGTATAATGATAAAAAACTTTTTTTTCTCTTGAACTATGTTTTCATAAATGAGTCACCAGGTTTTACAGTACACATGCCAAATCTATCCTTACACAAATAATAAGGGCCAATTGGAAATCAAAGAAATCAAACAACTCTTAACCAAAGTAGAGTGTTACAGCAATAAATAAAGTGTATTCATAATAGGATACCATGAAGTCTGTTTGAATCAAACTCTTCATGAACAAAACCATGCTTTTGCTATAATTACTCATATTTTAGGGGGGGCAAATTATTATAATTACATTTATTCCAAAAGCCAGTTAATTCAGTTACAATTATATTTACTAATTTCTTTTTAAAAATTTCCTCTTATGACGTCAAAAATATTAAAAATTAACTAGCTTGTTTTGAAACTAACAACATACAAAATTAATCAATATATCATTTCAGGTGAAATTGATTTTCAGGATTTGATCACATAGATGAAAACACTTAAGCTTCAATCTTTAAATGATATAAATATTGAGCTGATTTTTTTCAGTTGATCTGAAGCAAAAAAAACCCAAAACCTCAAAGAAGAACTTTTAATTAAAAGTGTTCAAGGTGGACATCATACCTGCAAGTATTTTTATGCATATTAAAATATACTTATCATTTAGTGAAGTCTATATTCCCTTAAAATATCCAAATTATTGAAAAACACAGGATGGAGTTCAGTTGCCTAAATTTAGGTATTCAGTGTTGTTTTTCTTGACACTCCAGGGTATCTTGTCTGGCCTCCAGGTCTCCAGAAATGCATTGGTTTCTTGTACTCCATTTGAGTATATCAGGTAGCCCTATGTGGATGTCACGGTGGGGTGTACAGTTCCCTGTGAAACAGAAGGTTCTCCGATTCCTTTAAAAATAGGGAACAGGGTTCATATTTCTAACGATCCATCTAGTGTTATGGCTTTTGTATCAAACAGGGCTGTATAAGTAGACAGTAATGATTTTTCCTAAGGTGAATATCATGATTGGGAACTTTGCCACTCCTTTGATCCAAAACACATAGGAGTTAACTGGGCTTTATCAGAAGTTTGTTAACACAATCCTCGATGATATGTAGGCTAAAAGGGGCTCCCAGTATGACAAGACCCATAGCCTTATATTCAAAACCTTTCACATTAATAAACAAAATGCTTCTTCATGAATAACTGTTCATTCCCAGGTAGAGTGCTTAAAGGTTGAGCAATTATATCAAATCCTGGAATATGTGCCTGCCAAAATTTTAAGTACCTAAAGATTGTCGGAGGTCCTTATTATTAGAAGGTAAATGTAATTCCAGGATTTACTGTAAGGTGTCAAAGGGAAAACACTGTCTGACACATTGACAGATTATGCCTAAAAATCTAACTATTTGACTAAGTCCTTGTTGTTAGCTTCAGGGGGAGAAATTCAACATAAAATTTGTAATGGGAGAGACAGCAGCATGTAGTGAGACAAAAGTTAAAATATTTACCTTTCACTATTAGCAGTATACTAGAGTTTTCACTAATATTAATTGAAAAATTTTTGGTCACTTGGAAGAGGTTGTCAGAAGTTCCTCTGTTTTCTAGTAATAGGACTGGAGAGCAGATGGGACAATATGACCTGGCACTCTCTCCATATCCAAGTTGTGAGTGTAACTTCTCTCATAATTAATCCTAAAGTTTCTGTAACTCACATGTTGTAAACCTTTATCCTCACAGGAGATCCCAATGAGTATCTCCACTCCAAAATCCCCTTCTGTTTATCAGGGAGTCCTTTTGTGTCAGATGGATTAGTTTTAATGGGGAACTTTTGAACATTTTGTCCCTTAAAATTTCTCTTTGGTGTTTGAGCAATCTTGACCCAATGTTCCCTTTTACAGACTGTTGTTTTGGGGGTAGTTCCCGTCTTTGTTGCCTTCCCATAGGCACTACCCAATTTTGCAGCCTATAAGCCATTACAGTCTTGCAATCAGTGTTCCTATTGTATTATATTAACACTAAACCCTTCTGCCTCCTAAGCATGGTACTTTTCAAGAGTCTTGTTTTCCCTGCTACTGTTGTTGGCACAGTCATTATATATAGCACCTCATCCCTTAAGGACACCCCAAGCAGTCAATCTCATTGTCTGTTCAGAAAACCTGTCACAAGTATTTCAGGAAGGTGGAGGGTTTCATCCCCATGGTCCTGACATTTGCCTAACAGGATGTATGACCAGATATAATAGAGAGAAAGTATAGGGACCAGCTCCTGCATCAGAGTTATGAAGAATTATTCGTATTCCCAGAAATAATTTTTGGCCTCATTCCAATCAAGAATAATAGTTTCAGCTCCCATTTGATAACACCATGCCACCCATATAAACACTCGGCTCTTTGCCACATTTTAAGGACCTGTGCAGTAGTTGTGGTGCAGTATAATTTGTAGTGGTCAACATGACCTGGGGTGTCAGGAAAATGCCTTTGTTTCTGGCTGTACCATATAAGTTTGAACAAGAGTGTAAGGAAGCTGTCCTATCTGGATCAGATTCAGGTAATGAAGAGGGTGAAGAAGGCCTGTTGCCAGAACCAGACTCATGAGGCATGGGGCAGAAGTCCCAGAAACTTTCAATTTATTATCAGTTTTCGGTATATGTATATTTTCAGTGGTCTCACTCTCTGAAACCACTCTTGTGGTGTGCTGTTCCTCTGGCTGTTGTAAAGCCAGAGGTCTGAGGTTGGTTTCTAATTTCTGAAGTAACTGGCTTTTATCAGGACTATGAGATTCAAGAGGCAACTGCTTGAACTGCTCTAACTCACTGCAAAATATCTTAAGCTTCCTGTCTAACAGCTCTCAGCAAAGTGCATGAAGTTGTATATGTTTCTGTGAGAAGCCTAATACTTCCCTGACACTCCTGAAATTCTGGTCATAGAGCAGGCGTGGGAGGACAAACCAAACCAACCTCAGAAGCGGGACAAAAAAAGAAACAGGCAGACTTCAAAGATGATCCACATCATGGAATCTGTAGTCAACCAGGTGTCCCTCTTGACAGTCCATGATCTTGTAGAGAGTTTGTGAAGATAATTCAGCTTGTTTAGGTAAGGAAAAGTACCTGCAGCATGGGAAGGTCTCAGAGAGAGAGGCTCCATTTTGGATAAAAATTACATTATTTTTATTTCACAGACACATAAGAGGATTTAGGGAATCCTCACTTAAAACAGCTAATACATGCCGTTAATTTTTATTTTTCACCTGTAACAGCCAATAAATGGTGAAATTTTATTATCTTTCAGACCAACATTATTTTCCCAATTGTTTCCACTTTTTCAGATAAGTTGCCATTGAAGTTTCTTGGAGTTTGCAGTTATCAGTGGTATCTCAGGATGTCTCCAGTTTCTAGATACCCAGCTATACTTTAAAGATGCCAGCTGTGCTTTTCAAGGATGCTTCTGGTTACCAGCCCTAGTTCCCAGCTGGCAGGCAATTTCACTGGAAGCTCACAGCTCCCAGGCTGGCAAGCAATTTCACTGTCAGTATTTTTCAGCAGACGTTTTCTTCTGTTCAGTAATTTTCTCCTTCTAACCAGACCACCTTTATGGCTGCTCACATCAACAGTACAGACCTCCATCTCTGCTGACAATATCTTGTACTTTGACATCTACACTGCAGACATTAAATGTAGTTGTTTGTGAACCTCGGCCTACTCAAAAGCAAAACTATTGCTGTGCAGCAGAAGTACTTGGAATCATTAACATTCAAATAAAAAAAAAAAATATCAACAACCAAACAACAAAGGACCCTGAAAGTATGCACTACTAAAGTAAATATTTTCATCTAGTTTGATGGAAGTGCTTTCTCTGTCATTAGGCACTATTATAGTACGTGTTTATTCTGTCAGTGAGCATTATCCCATCACTTCAAACCAGAACACTTCAGAATACTTTTACAGTCAGATCTAACAGCTCTGAAGCCATTATATACTATCAAGAAATAGAATAATAGAATATCTCAAGTTGAAAGGGACTCATAAAGTTAATTGAGTCCAACTCCCTGCTCCTCACAGGACTATGTAAAATTAAATCATATGATTTAGAGTCATCCTGATGCTCCTTGAACAGAAAAGGGGAAATTTATTTTACACTTTTTCTATTCAAATGCTACTATTTGTGTTTCTTCAAAAGTTGTAAACTTAAGTTAAATTCTTATGTGCCTGACCTTATGTTCTGCTAACATATTCAAGATTTTATATTAAGATGGAAGTTTTGTCTAAGTCAGGTTCTCAGTGTCTTTGTGTTGTCCTTGTTTTGTTTCTGCAGTAATAACCGTGTAGCATGCAGTGTGGCTGACTACATAGAGCCTGCTTGGAATTGTAACTTGCATCTTAACTCGAGGCAGGTGAAGTCATGAAGCCCTGTCAGTTCAGTTCTTTGACTGTTAGCTGAGATTTCTTCAAATGTCACTTCCCTCAGTGACTGTACATGAATCTGTCCTTACAGAAGAAACAGGTAGATCCCTTACATCTAAGAGTTTTCATTCCAACAGGCAGTCAGGATGCAGCCTTAAGGTACTATGGAAACTTGAAGCTGACCAGATACATGTTTAGTGATCTTTTACACCTCCTGGCAAATCTCCATGGCTAAATAAGAAAAGGCTAGGGAACAATCTCTGGCCTGTGGAAGAGGTAGCATGCATAGTGTCTTGTAAAAAGTGATTAGAGCTAATCTGCTATATATGAAATGCATATCAGTGTGAGATTGTCAGAGCAGCTAGTGATTTTACTTTATAATAATTTAATAATTTATAGCTCACCATTTTAGCACGGATTATATTTGCATATAAAATTATCATTATATTTACTAGCATCATTGTTATAGTATTTAGTGGAAAAAATATTAATAAAGACACGAAAAAAACATACTGCTTTTTTTAGAAGCAAATAGCACACTACTAAGAATTTTCAGAGCTACACATTTTCAAATTAAGGTATGCATAAAGAAACAGAAGGTTAAATACTTAGATTTCATGGTTTATTTATATTCAAACAGTTGAAAAAAACATTGAACAGTCAATCTATTTTGTTGATATTTTACAAACAAGTTGTATAACACTAGGCTGAAAAATATTCAGCAGCTGTGAGACAGAAATGCACATTTTCTTGATTACCAGTTTTTTAAAGTAATTTATCTTGTTTGTTTTTTCAAATAAAATTATCCAGGTGTGTTTTAAAGTTGCAGTCTTTATTTTATTTAAACATATATATATGTCTTTCAGGACTGATGCAATTAATTATAGTTATTGCATTTTTTTTACAAGTGTAATTTATATGCAAATTTATTTCTGAATTATTCACCTTGTTAAATTTGATTTTCCTGATAAGCCATGAGACAATTAGTGTCTTATATGATTGCATTGTTCTCCTGTTTTACGCACGGACATCCTGTTTTACACAGATATCTTACTGATTTTTCTTCATTATATTAATAAATACCCATAATTAAAATAGTAATAATGACTGAAAAATATCTAATATATATTTAAAATTAAATATCAATCTAATGCAGGATTTGGTTCCCAAATCTGAAGGAATCTAACCTAATGGAAACCTGACTTCTCTATTTTTTGCTTTATATTAAATATATAGGATATACAGGATAAACAGGATATACAGGATATACAGGATAAACAAAGAATACCAAACCAGAAAGTAGAAGCTTCTCATTACGTAATAATTCTAGAAAGAGAACTAAGGGTTCCCATCTGCGATAACTATGTTTACTTGTCAGGCCTAGAGTTTTCTCTCATCTGGCATTTTTGTTGCAGGGGTGGCTTCTGTGAGAAGAAGGTGTCATCAGAAGCGAGATCTGTAAATTGGCTCGAGTGCATATATGCAAATGCCCGTAGCATGGGCAACAAACAGGAGGAGCTAGAAGTCACTGTGCAGCAGGGAAATCATGACATACTTGCCATCACAGAAATGTGGTGGGATGATTTGCATGACTGGAGTGCTGCAATGGACCTCTGTGACAATATATGTAAGAAAGGGCAAAAAATGGCTGCACAGAAACTGGGAGAGAGGTAAGAAAATGTGAGAGACACAACTATGCAAACTTAATTCAGTGAAGAAGAAGGGGTGTCTGTGTCCAGTTCTGGAGTCCCCAGCATAGGAAGGACAGAGAGTGAGTCCAGAGGAAGGCCACAAAGATGATCAGGCAGCTGGAATACTCTCTGGGGAGACCTTAGAACACCCTTCCAGTACTTGAAGGGGTCCTACAGGAAAGCTGGAGAGGGACTTTATACAAGGGCATGTAGTGATAGAACAAGAGGGAATTGTTTCAAACTAAAGGCAGACAGATTTAGACAAGATATTGAGAAGAAGTTCTTTACTGTGCAGGTGTTAAGACACTGGAACAGGTTACCCAGGGAGGTTGTGGACGTGTTCAAGGCCAGATTGGCTGGGGCTTTGAGCAACCTGGTCTAGTGTAAGGTGTCCCTGCCTATGGTAGGGGGTTGGAACTAGATGATCTTTAAGGTCCCTTCCAACCAAAACCATTCTATGATTCTATGATAAGGGGGAGGAGGTGCTTTGGGTGCTGGAGTAGAGATATCCTTAAAACCTGTAGAGAAGATAGTGGTGACACAGGTTGTCCCTCTGTAGCCTATGGAGGTCCACAGTGGAGCAGATATCCACACCATGGCCTATGGAGGACTCCTGGATGGGCCCTGAAGGCAAGTGCAGCCTGTGGAAAGCCCACACTGAGGCGCGTTTTCTGGCAGGACCTGTGACCTCATGGGGAACTCATGCTGGAGCAGTCCATTACTGAAGGACTGTACCCCTTGGAAAGGATCCATGCCAGAGCAATTCTTGAAGAACTGCAGTTCATGGGAAGGACCAATTCTGGAGCAGTTTGTGAAGGGCTGTCCCATGTGGGAGGGAGCCTGTGCTGGAGCAGGGGAACAGTGTGAGGAGGAAGAAGTGGCAGAGATGAAGTGTTATGACTGGACTGCAATCTTCATTCCCCATGTCTATGTGCCACTTTTGTTAGTGAGAGATCAAAGAGTCAGGACTAAAGGTGAGAGTGGAAAGAAGGGAGGGATGGGAAGAAGATGTATTTAGTTTTGTTTTTATTTCTCACTATTCTACTCTGTTATTAATTGGCAATAAATTAAATTAATATTCCCCAAGTTGAATCTGTTTTGCTCATGATTGGTGAGTGACCTCCCTGTCCTTACCTTGAGCCAGAAGATTTTAATTGTATTTTCTTCCTCTGTCTTCCTGACGAAGAGGAGCGACAGAGTGGCTCAGTGAGCACCTGACAGCCAGCCAAGGTCAACCCACTACCCAACCCTCCGCATGGAGGAGAGAACTCTCCTGTCAAATTAGATAATTTACAACCTCCTAGACCGTAATTTGGTCTTTTCCTACAGGAAATATATGAACTATGCGTAGCATATGTCCCAAGTTCACAGCCAGCTAACTGCAACCAAGAGTGATACATGTTCAGACACACTTTCCTCCAGAATTTCACATTGACTTACACGCTTATTTTTACCCTGCTTTTTTGGCATATAATTCTCCTATGTAATCAATAAAAAAAAATAAAAGCTTAATTCAGCACTGTGAATTCTGTTCTCATAAAGCATTTTCTAACATTTGGTCAATGAATACATTACCAAGCATGACAATGCCTAATCTCTTTCTAACCTTAGCTTCAAATTTTGCTTATGGCTTTAGCCCTATGGCCAGATTTCTAATTAAGCAAGTTAGAGAAATATTTATCTGAAACTTTATCAGTCTTAATTATGTATTAATAGTATATCATCACAGAAAGTTAGCAGCTGATAGATTTTGCTTAGGTGCTTATTTGTTATTTGTATCTCTGGAAACATTTTTGTTCAAAATACTGAGTTCATCAGAAATGGAAATTAGTAGTAGGAAACTACCCCAACTGAAGTCAATGCCAAAATTTGTTGGATCTTGACAGTGTGTATATTATGAGTCTCTTATAGATTGTAACATTCTCTGTTTTCTTAAATACCTTTGGAAATTCTATCACTAGTATTAAATTATAAAATGGTAAAGTATTTTCCTGAATAAATAAATAAATCTTAAAATGATCCATCCATTTCAATCTTGCCGATTTTTAATGCATATTTTCATAATTATTGTTTTCAAGAAAGTAACAGATTTCTTGTCTGGAAGGATTATGATCTGCTGGAACCACTGGAAATTATGGAACTTTCAATTGTTTAGATGGAGAGAACAGTAATTCTTCAACTGTAGTGAAGTTTCGCTCTATAATTATTAAAATAAATTACAGCTTGTGAAAACTATGAAAATAATGAAATTCTGTTTGGAACAAAAGAAAAGAATTATTGCATTTCTTAGAAGTTCTTTTTTACCTCAGGACAGTTGTATGAAGTAAACTGCCAATTAAAAGCTTCAGAAATGCAGTAATATATTCCATTAAAAAACCCAAGCATTTTCACAAAAATAAAGACCAGTATTAGAAAGTTAGGGTGGATTCAGTACTCAACACTTAGCAATCTACTGCTTTATGGATTTTTCTGGTTCAGAAGAACATAGGTTGCCTGCAGTTCTTGTGTAAAATAGATGAGTCTTTTTTGGATGTCTTAGATATCCTAGGAAATCTCACAGGTATTGGGTAACTGAACTAAGCCCTCAGTGTCATCTCCAAGAGAGTTAAGAAGAACAGAAGATAATGGTAGAAGGACAAGGTGATATCTAGAACTTCTTTTCAACTGTCCTATAAAAATGAGCAAGGCCAACTAAATTAAGAATTGGCAGACTCAAGAATCTTTATTTATAAAAAGGAAGTAGTTTGTCCATGGATATGCAAATGATAGGCATTACTGACAAAGGAGGTTGCAGAGACCAAGACACTGGTCTCTGAAAAGGAAGTGAGGTTCATCTGAACCCCTATTAATTGGTCATATTACAAAAAATAAGTCTGAATTAATATGAAATCTCATGCTTATGTGTTGAAAACAGTTTTTCAATAAACAGAATTAAAAACACTACTGAGAGGGGAGAGTACCAGAACAAATGAGGACAGATTTTCTAAAGCAGTCTCTTCTTCAGGTTATTATAATTAATGCTGGATAGTATGGAAAATACCTTTAATTGACTGGCATTTTTCAGAAGGCTGGTACCAAAAATTTTAAGGCATGTCCTTATTATTGTCATCTCAGAAGCATTCAAATGTAGCAGCCAGGTAAAAAGTAAAATACAAGAAATATCTTTTATAGTCACTACTGAAACACCATACTCAAGTAAAGGAGATTGGTTTTTGGAGTAAAAACTGCAGTCACATTCAGGGTTTGAAAGAAGTGGTGTAAAAAGTAGAAGAAAGTTCTTAAGAAAAGAATGGACACTTCCGAGGGAAGATAATTTCAGAAATACTTAGCTTGTATGTTCTTAATACTTTGTATTATTTTCAATGTTTTAAAAATAAAATGAGAAAAAACAAATAACATTTCTAAAAAAAATAAGTTTGTCGTTAAAAGTAATATAATAAGAAATGAAAAAACTGATTGGATACCCAAAAATAATGGTTTCATAGAATCTGAAAACTTTAGTGGAACAATGGCCAACTTTCAAATTCAAACTTTAATGCTCCCTTTTGTCTAGTTGTGCAGTTTTCTGCAGGACTTCCATAGTAATTCACCAAGTTTTGAAAACATGGCTGTTTTCATTTAATGAGTTAATATGTATTTATCAATTTATTTATATTCTGCAATGTTTTCTCATTTTTTTTTGTCTGAATTTAGGTATTAGACTAGCAGGAAAAAATAATTTAAAAAAAATGGTGAAAGATTACATTAATGATTAACTTTTTGACAGTTTTTTGTTTTGCTACCCTCTCCTTTCCCCACCTATAAAAAGGGCAATGTATCTTGATTCTTTAAAAAAACAACATTTGACATGGGAATGTCTCTATTCTGCAAGAGTAGTTCTGTTAAAATGATGCTACATTTTATTTAGAAAAAACAGGCAACTATGAAAAAATTAAGGGATTTTTCCTTGTTTGATGAAGTAGGGTGAGATTCAGTTGACGGTTCAATCACATGCATCTAGATACCTCTGCTAAGGTAATTATACATACAAAGTGGTTATTTAAGCTTCTATTTAAAATTAAATACAGCTAAACATTAGTGTTTTGGCTGCTAAATAAGTCTTGTAATAGCTGATCTTTTGGATTTCTGGCTTTATTGAGAATACTCACTTAAGAAGACACCTGAATTTCTATGACTTAATTTGGAATTTCAATCTTGTTTGGAGTACAAGCTGAGTGTCAAATCATACATGTTGTACCATCTCTAAATAACATCCAACTGACTATGTAGCAGGATGCTGTTACCTTTTAAATTCTTCATTAGGTTAGTTCTTTGCAAACATCACAGATACCAATGAACATCCAATTGAATTGGGTGCCTATTTTCAGGTAACCAAATAAATTATATTACTGAAAAATAAAAAAAAAACAAAACAATTTTACTCTTACAATTGGGTTTTCTCTTATAGGTTACAAGCAAACTATGTATGTGTACACATATCTTTGCAGTCATTTAAGACAAGAAGAGAAACTAATTGTGAAAATGAGTCTTGCTTACTTTGCTTACAACTAGGCCTAGCTTCAGAGAACAATGAAGAGTTACTGGCATGTATACCTGCATCCTGGTTTGGAAAGAGTCTTGAGTTTCACAAGTTCAATTAAAAAATAGAAGAATGCTCATTTTTAAATATAAATTTCAGATAAAAAGGCAAAGATCATCTATATATCATGGATCTTTAGTGACAAGTTCGACTAAACACATAAGGGGGGAAACAGAATGAGAGTATTACTGAAGGACTGTTTTCAAAATCAAATAGGCTTCATTAAAGATACTGTGAAAAACCATGTACTGCTGAATGAATAGATGAATGGGTGATGCAGATGTTGATCAAAATTTGTTTTGTTTTTCAAAGAGCATTAAATACTGAATTTTAGGTCTTGACTAGAATAAGTAAACTTCAAAATAGGAGATTTAGTAGAGTTAGAACACAGAAGACATTTAAAAGGATAACAGAAATGTTCACCAAAGTACCTGAATTCTCATGGAAAAATAGTGTTGTTGCCAACTATTTCATTCAGACAAAGTGTTGAAAAAGAAATCATGAGGAAAAACCACATCTACAGCTTTGCGATAGGTTTTTATTTTATCATGCAAAAGGACGTTGAGCGAATAAATGTAAGAAATACCACAAAGCAAGCCGTTTCACTCAAGCCACATGGGAATAAAAGAGAATTCTAGTGAGTACAAGATCCTATGAGGGGACCAATACCCCCTCCCAAAAAAAAACCACCAAAAAAACAAAAACGTACATAGGTCTCCTAACAGGCCTAACATAATTCACGTATATACAAGGGAAATGTCAAAATCAAGTTTTCTATGAAATAGCCATACCTGCAGCACCAATACTGGCTCTGTGATTTCTTACAAACATTGCACATCACTACAAAATCTCCACAGCTGTACAATTTAAAACAAACAAACGACCTAACAGGTATAAATTATCTAACTTGTTTTAGATGTCCTCAGTGCATACATTCACATCTAAAACAAGTCTTCTACAGTCCTTTTACGTATGTCTGTCAATATAAAATCAAATTGCACCCCAGGAATGACTGTTTCTATAAATAATTATGAAAGAATTCAGGTGGGAAGCTCAGATGTGAATGTTTCCTCTGTGAACATTGAAAATTGGATCCAATCAAGTGTCTATTGGAATATTTGACAATAAATGTGCTTTCCAAATCTGTATAAATATAGTGTCTTTTGTGATGACTATAATTGAAAACAAGGCCAAAACTGGAGATAAAATGTCTCCTTTTGTCAAAGACAGTAAAAAAATAGAAGGGAAAAAGAAAAAGCTGGTTTATTACCATGTGCAACAGAATGTATGTATGTTACCCATACACATTTTTAGGAAAGAGTCCATAATAGATATCTTCATTTCTCCATATACCTTCAAACTTTAAGCAAAAAATACTATAGAAAATTATAGCCTACTCTTCCTGAGAACATAAGGATTTCCATGCAAAATGCATCCACGATGGCATTTATCTTATTTCTTTCAAACACTGAAAAAATATCTTTGGGTGAAGTGAATCATTCTTTACACATGCTCTGCCTGTTATAGATGCCTCCTAAGGACAAAGTTGAACTTCCTTAAATGTAGGTGTGCAGTGTCATCAAAAGCACCGAAGGATATTTCTCTTAGACACCACATGCTATTTCAGAAAAGACTGGCATCATACAGAACAATTTAATTATGATCCAATCCTATGCTGGATACCTTAGGACCTTTCAAATGACAGTAGATGACTCTGTCGAAGCAACAGAGTTGATTCAGATGTCTAAAGTTGCATGAGGAATCTCACCATAGGAGCAGATGTTTTAGTAAGGAAGTTCACCTGAGATTCCAAATACTGGTTTGGAATCTTGTCTAGGAGTTCTTAACAGCTTGCTGAATGTAAGATATTTTTAATTAAATAACCAAAGTGAATAATCAAATAATCAAAGTGAACCAACATTTTTATTGATTGGTTTTCATTCATAAAATGTGGATTGAAATATATTTTCCCTATAAGGGTGACTAATGCCATTTGTAACACCTTGGAGTGTCCTGTCTCACCTAGTTACTCTGATTTTGACCGTTTCACAGATTTTTTCAGACCTCTTGCACATAGTATTAGGCACATATGGGTCAGTGTCTTCATGACCTCTGCTTCCCTACTTGTATATGTATCAAGGTTGATTGTTAAAACAAATCTATTTTCACACAGAAAAAACATATTATGATACAATGCATATGTGTTTCAGACATAAAATTGTTTGTGTGTCTGTAAACAGACATCTGCAGGTGCATATATATATATATATATATACACAGTAAAAGTTATAAAATATCAGAAACTTCTAAATTCCAATTTTTTAACAAGCCTGTAACTGAAATACTGCAAAACTACATCCCAGGAACTTACAGTTATTCAATTATATAAAAGATGAATTCCAGTACCAGAGCTTCCTCAGTTTCACAACACAAGAAGCAAAGCAGAAGAATGACCTGAAATAGCAGGTTTTCATGAAATCAGAATACCTCTAATGTATAAAAAAAATAACCTCTCATCTGTAGGATAATGAAGGAAAAAAAGTAAATGTTACAAACAATCTTTCTAAAATAAATTTTTTGAAGTAAAAATACCACAAAGTCACCACCTCCAGGTTTTATTTTAGGAATAAATTGTTAATGAAAGGAAAAGAAACTCACAGAGTTTCCAGAAAAAAGTATACATGAAGATCTAAAAGAAAAAAAAAATAATCATTAACAAGTCTTGGTATGACAGTATATGAAGTTAAATCAGACTTCAAAAATAGTAGCCAATATGAATACAGAGAAGATATCTTTCCTTCTGTAACAGAACCAGAGACAGGAACCTGTGAAAACTTAAGACTAATCTTTTGGCAAAGTAATAAAAACAAAAAACCAAAAAGTATCAATAAATACAAAGCAGTGTGCATGAGACAACTTAATTAAACACACATATCTGATACATCCTAGGGATATAGACAAAACACCTAAGTTTATAGAATCACAGAATCACAGAATCACAGAATCACAGAATGGCCCAGGCTGGAAGGGGTGTCTGGAGGTCATATGGTAAAACCTCCCTGCTTAAGCAGGGCCACCTAGAGCTGTGTCCAGGCAGCTTTTGAACATCTCCAAAGATGCTGATTGCACAATCTTCCTAGGTAAGCTGTTCCAGTGTTTGAACACCCTTATAAGTAAAAAAAACCCTGTGTTTTTCTCGTATGTGCAATTATTAAGAGACTCTGTTGGAATTACTAGCAAATTTAATGATACACTTTTTTGTGCGTGTTCTTTAAGGAAAGAGAACTACACTAACTGGCTTTGATACAGAAAACAATAACTGTAAAATATTTGTTTATTCTGGTGCTTCAAGTGTTAGAGGGCATATGAATCACTAAAAGGTGATCCATAAGGAACGAAAACTACTGACTAAACAGGCATCTATTTTATGTACTAGGCATTTGGGGGCTAAAATTCCACCACATTTTATCCTCTATAGACACTTAAAACTGTAGAAAGTTTGACTCAATGAGAATGGCTGCACTTCATCCTGTTTTTTCACAGAAATATATGTCACTATGAAAAGAACTTGCTGATTAGCATTCTTAATACATCAAAGATATGATATTAAATAATTACATACACACACACCCCACACACACTTCCTTAGTCTAAATTAGGTGAAATTTGTTTTCTTGCCTGTGTAGTCCCAAGAAACTGTGCTTCATGTAACTGTACCCAGCATACCACAACTGGAACAAAGTTACTTTAAAGCTGAAAGAAGCCCTTGCATTGTTAACTAAGCAATCAAGCTCTGCAGGGAAAGTTGCAGTGGACCAAAATCTGTGGTAAAGCTCATGCCTCATGAGTTATGCAGGGCAGTGAAAAAATAGGTCTTTGGGGTATATACAAAACTACCCATACTTACACACTAAACCATGATTTAGGTATCAATAAGGTAAAAACAATACCAAAAATCCACATTCTGATAGGATGTAATTTTTAAAAAAATATTCTTCCTATTGTAGGAAACTAAACCTAACCGAAGACTTAGTTGAAGCAAAACCCTGAAATAAATGGCACTATAGAAATAAGATATCTTACATTGAGTTAGCTCTGTTACACAACTTATCTTCTTTGTTTCAGTACCCTTTTATTAGAAAAAATATGAGTCTGTAACTTTATCTCAGAAGAAATTTTATATTGCCCAGTCAAAGCAATTAATTTCTTCTTGTACATTTGGTTGTTTAGTGTTGATTTCATGTAATTTTTAGGGATTGCTAAGTAGCCCTCATTAGGTGTTAAAATTACTACCATTAGCTACATTGATATTATTAAATATCACCTTGACATTCACAACACCATCTCCCACAAAACTCTGTTATACAATTTAAGACATTATGATCTGCATGGTTTTACAACCAGGTAGGCAAACAACAGCTTGAATGACAAGACTCAGATGATAGTGTTTAATGAGTTTTACTCTACCTGGAATACAGTAAAATGAGGAATACCACATGAATCTATCCTGTTTGACATTTTAATCAGTGACCTGGAGAAGGCCACAAAGTGAACCTTCATCAAGTTTGAATATGACACACAATTACAGGGAAACTAGCTGATGCACTGGATGGCATGGTAACCGCTCAGAGAGACCTTGGAGGAATGGGCCAACAGGTACCTCATGAAATTAATGTAAAGTCCTGCCTCTGGGAAGAAAGACCCACCTGCAGCAGTACAAGCTGGGGACGGACGGACTGGGGAGTAACTCACTGCTCCCCAAGGACTCTTGGGCCCCCAAGAGCCCTTGGTAGGGACTATGGATTGCTGGTGGTTTATTGTAACAGTCCCTCTTTCTTCTTGAGGGAAATTGGGGAGTCAACATTAGGACTCAGAAGACCATTGAAAGGGGGAGCATAACACCACTGAGAAAGAGTATATGATAGGAAAGTTATATATAACAGTTCTAACTGTAATACTGAGATTTTTGTGCACTGATTAAGTAATTGAGTTGGTTATTGTGTTAAACATTAATCAGGCTAACAAGAAAGGGTATGTTCCTTTTTGTTACAAAAAGATTTTGAGTGTAACAGGGATTCTTGAGCAGAAAGAATCTGATGTTGGAAGTGGACAGATTTTTTTCTTCACTTTGGGATCCACATTGGGTCAGTTTTGTATGTTTCAAAATGCAGTACACTTTGTTGCTCCTACTTTATTAGTCTGTAAATTCCAAGTTACATCCAAGTTTCATTATGTATGCTAACGTACACAGTATGGATACTACTTCTTTATTTTGTTAAAAAAAGTAAATACTGTAAATATTTAGTAAAATGAGTTAATAATAATAATTATAATTATTAGAATTATCAATATATAAATTTTAAAGTAAAATGTGTTTTAAAATAAAGTAAATAAACAGAATTAACACATAAAACCAAAAGGCAAGTAAGGAATTGATTACTATGTTGAAATTCCTGAACTAACCAGTATTTCTGCCTGGTTTGCCTATTTTAAGAAGTCAGCATTCTTGCAGAAAATGTTTCCTGTTGAATTCAATCATCCACTAAAAGTGGAAAATTTCAATGTGTTGTCCATATTAAAAAAAAAATATAATTAACTATGGAACATAATTTGCTTTAAAAGTGCATAATGAACAGCAGACTGCAGTGTAAAGGAAACCATCTTAATATGAAACAAAAATTCCCAATTTTCCAAACATCAGATTTTTCCTTCCAAATTATGATCAGATTGTTAGGAAACCTAGGTGAACTTTTGAGGGTAGCAGGGGTATTACAGGATTTAGTTTTATTTCTAATACTTAAAAATGTTAGCTTTATGTTATTAAAAGAATAGAAAAAATAAAGGAAAGTGTGTTTTAACACAGATAAAATGTCTAGAAGATTAAACATGCAGCAACTATAATCGTGGTAAGCCCTAGTGTTTTTCTGGATAAAGTCTGAAAATCAGAAGACAAAAATTCTCTGCTATCTGGTTCTGTAGGGATATTAGGTTTCTTGGATATCTAATGGGAAGGTCATGAAATTAATGGACTGCATCACAAATATAGCGTAACAATTATTTTAAAGTAGTTAGCCCTCTCAAGCTCAGCAGATTCATGCTAGCTTTCTCATATGGACAAGAAATGTTGCACCTTAAAAAAAAGGATTTTCTAAACAGCACATTAAAAATCACATAGCAAATGTGTTTGCAATTATTCATTCATTACTGATTTCTATCAGAACATTTGCAAAAACGTAATTAATATGCAGAAGCATAATTTAATTTCACTCTGAAGCACTCAGATTTCACTGCACAAGGGCTGGAAAAGAGTAACATCCCTGTCTATGCACTGCTTTGAAAATAACATTATTTCAGTAAACAAGTGCTATGGCACATTTTTCACAAATGACAAAACCATTTCAAAGCTGCTATTTAATAAACAGCTTTGTACTTCTATAGCCTTATATTAAAAGGAAAAGCTGTATTTTGTTCTGTTTTTCACATGATAAGTGGGCTATCTGATGTTTTTAGCAATTTGGTTTGGCTGGCCTAAAGCTATGTAGAGTGTATAACATCTGCGTTTTTCTACTTTGTTCATAAACTGCAACTACAAAAACCCAAATAATTTTCCGTTTTATCCTGCTTCTTGAGCAAAGGCTTAAACCCAGAACTGTTTAACATAAGCTTCTATAGTGGTACTAACGTGAATTGCAGAAAATTCTACATTACAGAATATTAAAAAATAAAGAAATACCAGTAGTGTTAATACACAACCTAGAATATATAAAATGGTTGATTCTTCTGATGTTCTTGAAGTTAGATGCCAATACTATAAAATAAAATAAAATAAAATAAAATAAAATAAAAATAGAAATATAATGTATAAATGAAGATACTGAAGTTGATACCAAAATTTGGGGAATGGCTTGAGAGAATGTGCAGGAAGGAGAAGAGCCTATGCGATAAAATATAATAGTCTTGGAAGCTATTTTTTCTCAGATTTATTGAAGAGATAGTGCACCAAATAAGCTGGAGGACTCTGACGGAGCCAGAGACTGCACCTTTATGTATACCCTTAAAATAAAATGGGGATCTAATCAGAAATCTAGTGTTCTGATCTATTCAATGTTATTTACTCATTCACAAATATTACTATGACTGAGTAATGAATGAGAACATTTTTAGTATTTTATTTTCTGAGGAACATAATAACAAAAAAAGAAAAAAACACACTACTATAACACAAATCTTTATTTGAAATAAAATACAAGCCACTTTTATTAAATATATTTAGCAGTTTCCCATTAAAATAATTTCACAGCTACTAAATTATTTTCAATTATTGTATATTTTTTCCTGTCTTCTATACTTATTTTTTTATCATGGTTTTCCTGCTATCAACACTTTAATAATATAATTACTATACAAACTGGAGTGGATCTGGATTAAACTCTTCAATAATGCCACCTACTGCCTGTAATATTATATCTGTTATAAAACCAAACTGTTTAAATCAGTAAGTTACTTACTAGTGAGGAACAGACTGTTACAGAATCTCAGCTTCATGATAAGGAGGTTCAAAATGCTGCCCAACTTAATTATATCACAGACCAGAGCATTTAAAGTTGATCAGCTGGATGACATATTATTCTAAAAGCTACCTAATTATACATTGTAGATGATTACTTAAATTAATTTAGACCAGCAATGGACTCTTACCACCTGAATATCTTATACTGATTAAGCAACACTATATTTGAACTTCATATCTGGAGATCACACAATTGTGTTATTTTTAAATGTAATATAACAATAAGAAAAAATATATCTAAATGTAACATATCTAGAATGTCATTGAAATACAGGGTGTTTCAAAATGATGGACCCACTTCTGCTGAGGAAACCCCAAAATTTGGGCAAATTTTCCTTTTTAGCTTTCATTATTCTTTCAGGATCTGAAACAATCTCTGCATATAAATATGTCTCTTAAAGTTACCAGAAAAAAAGAATAAGTCAACCAGTTCAAGGAAGACACTTTTTAAACAAACTACTGCTATTCTTTAAGCTATACAATTCTTCATACTTGAAGGCAGATAACAAAAACATTTTTTTTCCCATAGAAAATTATCAAAGTAAGAAAGATGACTGCATTCTCATTGTTGTTCACATGCATAGTTGCAACTACACAGACTCATTTTTTTTATTTCTATCTAACAAGACAGATCTTGCATTTCACCTTCTCATGTATAATGAATGTTACTCACTGAAAATATGGTTATTTTTGTTACCTGCAGTGAAATCTCTATATCATGGCATTATCATTAAAAAGTGGACATACAAACAGGAGACAGTTTTTATGGATACTCTTCTCTGTGTGCTTTGCAAAGTACAAGACAATAGAATGTATTTTAGTTCTTTATTTTTTTCTTTCTAACTAAAAATTATTTTAGAAGGCACATGTACTGCATTGTTAATCCTTAAATCCAGCAATTAAAAAGAAAAGGGTTCCTGAAAATAGGTATAAATAAAAGTGGTATATGATGTTTACTAACATCTATAAAAACACACACACATTTATGCTTACTCACCATGTCTATTTTATTGCATATGTTAGATTTGTGGAAGTAGATGTTTGTATATATACTATTTCCAGATAAATGAAATATCTAGTCACCTAGAACAGTGAATGATACATATTTAAAATAAATGTTTTCTTGTTACTAAGACAGTTTAACCAGTATGATAGTACTAACACAGCTCAATCAACAACTAGATGTAAGATCTTTTTTCTTTGAAAAAATCAACTCCTTAATAAGAAAAATCTGCTCCTTACTACACAGTAATTTAAGCTTATTAGGGATACTGCTATTTATAACAAAACAATAGCAGAAGTAAAATAATAGCTAATACATTATTATATTGTTTTTATTACTGTTACTGGCATTTGTGCTTAATTGTGTCTGTTAAGATAAGAAGATCTTGATCTACCTATATAAATATACACAAAGATTTAGACTGTCAGCATTTTCTAACCTTTTAATACATTAAAAAACAGTTTAGGTAGAATTTATATCCTCATATCTGATGAAGCAGAAATAGCAGTTCAGTATCATCCAGTTGTGGAAGCCTGCAATTAAAAAATCCTTTTCTAGTTAGTCTAAAAGTTTCCTTGATACATAAACTTAGATGTTCAGTCTGAGTACTCTGAAGTGCTTACTTCTAATATTTAGGAATAAAACTGCAACAAAATGTCAATGATATTTTGGGTTCAGGAAGAAAATACCAAAGTGACAGAAAGATGTGATTCAATAAATACATTATTGCATGCTTAACACTACATTGACATGGTACAAAAGCATATTTGCTGGAAGTACCAAGTTAAACACAGCTGCAACATACACTTGAATTGACAAATTATGGTAATGACAGTTTCTACCAATCTCTTTAAACAGTAGATTTAAAGCACCTACACACAGAGTAGGAGACATGAATTCTTGTCCTTTTGTAACTGAAAGGAACAGAAGCTGTAGTTCCCATTTCCCACGTGAGTGCACCAACCACTGAGCTAACAGTTGTAATGAACGGGAATTAATACTGGCTGAAATGGGCACCTCATGAAAAAGGAAAGAATAAACGTGCAGGATACAGCAAGTCTAATGATTAGACTAGTTCTCAAGCAATGAAAATACCATGTATTTTATATCATTGATGAGGAGATAAAAAATAAGTAAAGCAAAAAATAGGTAGTTTACCAGACACTGCAGAATGCAAAAAAGGAGAACATAAGATTATAGTCACATACTTGAATAAAATTGTAATTACACTCAGTAAAATAAAAGAAGCTGCAAATACAGTTTATTTGCAGTCCAAATGTCTGCTAAACATCTGGCATGATAAACAGGTATTACATTTGTTCATATTGTTTTATTTTGTTCTGTCTTAAGTACATCACCAAATGTCATTAAATAGTAGATGTTATTTTTAATACTCTAATTTAAATACATCAGAAAATCAGTTTTTAAACATCAAAATTATAAATTAGGTCTAACAGGCTCAATTGATTAGGGATATGTTTCATCCCCATTATTCTGTTTCATACTTAAAAAATTTGGTATTTTTTCAGACTGATATTTCTAGCCGCCTGTATTCTTCAAATACTTTTTATGAATGAGAGTAATTTAATCTTGTAGGAGCTTTCATTCTGGTAATTTGAAATCATTAACTAAAACATTTTCTAGATTAGCAAAGACAGATAAAGATAAACATTTCACAAAACACATTCATTACCACTTTCAGCCCATTTTACCTCCTGAAAAACAAGGTCTCTCACATGTTAATGTATTATGTTGTTATGCTAATTATTTTTGGGAAAAAAAAAGAAGATACTTTAGCAATGCAAGACAGATTTATATTTTGTCAGTGAGGTCCTATTCTACTGTTCTAAATATACTTTACCTTCCTTATATATTTGTCAAGATGTCTCCATAGGAGCTTTGTTTTTTATTTACCATTAAGTGGCAGCAGTCCATATATTATTGACTAGAATGTAAAGTAACAAATGTTCTTTCTGATCTGAGCTCATTTCTAGTGTTTTCCAAGCAATATTTTTTGCAAAGTTACTACAGAAAGAACATAAAAATCAAACTTCTCTCCAGTGGAGACAGAGCTGGCAAATGTCATTGCTGAAAGAGACTGGGAAAAATAGATGTTTCTTTTCTGAAAAACTTAATGGTGTAATTGAGAGAACAGTTTTTTTATCAAAAAAACAAAACCAAAACCAAAACCAACAGAGTTTCTTTTTTTTCAGATGCCCCCAAAAAATGTTTTTTTTAAATCCTTTCACTCTAAGGACAATATTCAGCTCAGGTGACATGTTCTAGATTAAGAATTGAAGCCTCTTCTTGCTAATGTTAAACAGAATATGTAGAGAAGAAGTTGGGATCTCTTCATATTTTATTTTGTACTCACAGCTGAGCAAAAACTCTCTGTGCAATACAAGTAAGATCTGAAACGAATGTAAAGTAAGTTGTTTTAACATTGTATCCCTTTAGGCTTCAAGTGAACTTCCAGAAAATACTAATTTTCTGTTATTTGCTTACTCTGAAGAGACTGTCAATTTTATTGCTTACAGAACAAAGAAACACTTATGAAGTCACAGTGCTCTGCAATTTCTGAGTAGACTAAGCTTTCTGTGTATGTACTATTTCTTAAATACTTGTTTATTATTAAGTCTATACTTGTCATATGCATCTAGTTTTCATTGACTCTGTTTTCATTCTTGTCTTTGTGAAGATTCATCCAGAATTTTATTACTTCATTTTCATTTTCCTTTCATGTTGACTGCACTTCTTCGGGAAGAAAATAAGTCATATTCATGATTGAAGAAGTTGTCTTAATTCTAAGACTCCTTTGCCTATTCAGCCCATTTCAATGGGAAACATCACATTTCTGTTTATGAGACGTGCACCTGACTCCTCCTATAATTCTTAGTGTAAAACACTAGTTGCTGGCCAACCTTGACAGGACCACACTGACATCACTTTGACCTTGGATAATGAAATGATACAAGCAGGTTGCAGACTGTCATCTTTTGTCCTAATATATCTTCACCTGCAATTGTGGAAATCTTAGATGGAAACTGACAGCTCATGGCTGAGTTTGAAACAGTTTTATTGATGACCATAGTTGTCCCAGGCCAGTATTAACTTTTAGTTTTCATTGACTCTGATGGTCTTGACGAGATCATCCCCACCTTTTTATTCTTCTTTTTCTTTAGTCACAATCCTATTCCATTTTTATTTAACCACAATAATGTTAAATAGTAACAACAAATATATGCAGAATCATTCAGTCAGAATAACAGCAACAAGCTCTAAAAGAAATGTCTAGTGTTCCATATAACAATCTTCTCAAATAATCTTTTTTGCTGTTGTAGTAAACTAGATTTCATACTCAGATAAGAAAATCTATGATTTAATTAAAGTTGAAAGATCATGTTAGTTCTGTGGTTTTTTTTCTTTTTCCTTTTTAAGTGCTCTTAAAAGATCCAGCAGTTTTTGTAACAAGAGTGACTTGAATAAGTCTTCCCAAGCATCTTTCATAGCTAGAAGATTAAATTTAAAGTGACTACATTTTTCAGAGTTGCTGGAAGAATTAATCAGTAGAAATAGAAAAATAGAATTTCTAATTCAGATAAAAATTAATCATGCATTGGTTTTTTTGCTAGTATAGCCTGACCAGAAGTATTTGACTAGTTTGCTTCAGCTAGATGTGGGGCTTGTTTTAAGTTGAACATACACAGCGATACAGAGTGACTTGAGGTGACTGATGTAGCCTATTGCAGTTGAACTCCAGCTACGACTCCAGAATGGTAAGGTCTTCTCTGGGACCTTTATTGTATTTTCCAGCCTCGCACAACTAATCTACTCAGCACGTTCGAAACGACACTAGCTGGTAAAAGCAACTGAATTTACCCCCCTTAGAAGAGTGCGCCTCATGTACTTGCACTGAAATTAAGCATACAGGGCTCCCATTAATGAGGCCTAAATGCAGATATTTAGAAAATGTTGTGTACCCACCATACAAGTTAGGTTTTCATGATGTTTGACTTTTATTACAGGTAGGTGGAAATTTTCATTCATTGTGCTAGAGACAAGACATAATTCTCTTGAGTCTGGACTAACAATTTAAGAAGCAGAGAAATAATTTTAAGTGTTCTTTGAATTGTGCTCAGCTAACATTATTATTCATGCTTCCCTAAGCGTTTAGCTACTATGCTATATGGAAGTTACTACACCATATTGAAGGAGTGGATTTTTTTATTCTTTTCTGAAATTCTTACTTTAAACTAGAAGCAAGTAAGTAAATAAACAATGAAAATATCTAGTCCATTCCACATATACAAACTTGTATTATGATGTGGTTTTACTCCAATTTTTATACATTGTAAATGTGCAATAAATATTCATTAAAAATACTTTTGTTTCTAAGTCTTAAGATTTAAAGACCTCCTGCTGCTTTAACTACTGTGTATTTTGGATTAAAACATAATTTGCATTTCATAAAACAAAATAAATTGAAATATAATACACTTTTTTCTTTGCAGTCTTTTTAGATTTTTCGTAAGTAGATCTGTTTGTGTTTATCCCAGAAATCTAAACGTGTAATTTTTTATTTCTTAATCAAAAATTCTAAATCTGCAAAATTTACTACCACTAGAAGCATTTTCTATTTGTAAGAATAGCTGCAGATCTTAAATAGCTCTCAAAAGTCTGCCAGATGGTTGTGATAACAAGATGTAAATTCATGTGTGACCCAACAATTCACTTCATTTATGGAGTTAAACCTAGTTTTTTTTATTTGGAGTAGAGGGACTCAATTATATTCTGTGTGTGTTAGTCTATCCCTGATGTTTTATCCTAAATGACTAAGCTGTATAAATTCAGATCTGAGAAGTGTTGATTAGATTAATTTTGGTTTTTCTCCCTCAGAAAAGAACTATAAACTCTTACCTGCCTTTATTGGTATACATAAACAAAAATCATAAAGTGACAAGAAAAGGTAGGACATTAGATTATTGTGAGGAAAAAATCATAAATAAGTGATCACTCCAGCAATTATTCATTCATAACAAAGCTGTTCATTTTCACAAAGATTAAAACATTACCTTAGCCCAGAAATAACAGTAACATTTATTTCAATCTCAGCTTATGAATGATCACAATGGTGGCCTATAACAAATAAGTTTATGACTATAAATTTGCTTTTCAACAGTTTTTCTTCTGACAAAATATCCTTTAATGACCAGATATTTCAACATTTTATACACATATATGGAAAACAGGAAAAAGGGAAGATAAACAGTTGTTAAACACTGACTATTTTTTTTACTAAACATACACTTGAAATCCATAAAAACATTTTTGACAATGACTGGCCATCTCTTGTAAGCACAAGACCCTAAGTGCTTGAGACACAGATACAGAATGCTATGCTGCATTCAGGTTAGAAGCAAATTAAAATGTGGTTCAAGTTAGGGAAATTCATTCTCCAGTTCTTCTGAGGCTTCTGATGCTGTAAGATGTTTGTGTGTTTGTGGTGAGAGGATTGTGCTTTTCTGGTGAGGGGAGGCGGGAGATTGTAGAGCCCTCAGTTGGAGATGATTAATTCTAAGTGAACTACCTTGGATAATCCAGACTTATTATAGTTTTAATTTACATCTGCCAAGTCTTTTCATCATAGTATAATAATTTTACTGTGCTTTAGCTAGGTGAAATTTTATTTGATCTGTAATAACAGAATTAAGCTTATACTAATTTTTTGCTAGCTTGTGCAAATAACCTAAGATCAGAATTTTGCTGTCAAGTCTGAGTAATTAGTCAAATTTAAATCAAATTTTTCTTTTTTATAACTCTTTTTCTTAGTGAAACCTTCATCATAAATGTTGTAGCTAATGGTTTGTTATAGTTTGAAAGGGGCAGGCAAAATTCTTATTGGCTTTTGCTGCCAGGACCCAATGAATAAGGGGTGGAGTTTAGGACCCTGTTGTGAAAAGGGGTCTGGGTGTCAGGTATCAGGTGTCGGTATTCCACCCATTTTCCTGCGAGACTCTATAAAAGCCAGGA
>VZRW01006183.1:60791-178903 GCA_013398125.1 Aegotheles bennettii | reverse complement strand
GCACCTTTCCAAATAAGCACAGAATGCAAAAACCGCTCAACCAACTTTAGAATGTCGGAGAGCCAAGTTAAGTTCAATTCAGAACACAAATTCGTAAAGCACTTTTCATAGGGCTGCTCAGGTCTGTAATCACACTCTTAATTCTTGCGTGTCACCATCGAAACAAAACGACAGCTCCACGATTTAAATCTTTGCAAATGCCATAGCACGCTCATAGTATTTTCACTGTGAAAGCATTGGATGGTTTTTGGAAGTCCAGGGTCAGAAATAGTGATTTTGTTGGGCTTGGACAATTAACAGTGACTGACCTCACAGTAGGATTAGTTGCCTCAATCACACGGATGCAGACAGAAGATTTCACCAAGAAAAACAGCTGTTTTGAGCTGAAGGATGAGTTTAGAGGAGCACCACACCTACACAACAAGACAAGAAAGGGTGTTCTTCCTTGCAGTGTAGTTTAGCAAGCTAGTGTGGAAGAGAGAGTGGAAATCAACCAAAACAAAAGCAGCACAACTCCAAGTGGTTTTGGACAGGCCAGCTTTATGCAAGAGAGTGTATCAAATCTCAGTGTGTGAATGTTTTGTTGCCTCCTTGAGTGTCAGAACTGAAAAATGTTTTAATAAATATATCTGCTTCACACCATGCTTCACTCCCTGTAGTGCTAAGGGAAACCTGTCAGCTAAAGAACTGATGAATTCCTACATCCACCAGTTAGTCAGATGAAAATAATCTGCCAAAGACAATTTTGTTGCCGTTTCTGAAGTTATTGACAAGCAATGTGAAGCTTAATTGAGTGTTAAATAGTCTGGGACATTGTGTACCTCATAAAATTACTGTATTAATAGATAAAGTATCGGTGCAGTCTCTTGCCTCCAGAAACAAAGATTAGCCTTTAGGCAAGGCATGGTCTTGCTAACGTTTGCCCTCACCTGCAAATTACACTAACCGTGGCTGTCAGCCTCAGTTTTCTGGCCTCAGGGAACCAGCTTTTTCTGTTAAAAAAAAAAAAAAAGCAGAACCAGCTTCTGAGCACCTGATATCAATGAATTCCTTCGTCACCTTTCTGTACCAAAAAGGAGTAAGAGCTTCTGTTGCACGGAGAATGCCCATTCCAGGATGCACTGGGTAAATTTAGATACGATGATCACTGCGGTGTAAACCTCTTGTACCCAGTGCGACAAGTTGATGCTAGGCAACAAAGGGGAATTTGGACATTTGGTGAGTAAATGGATCATCAGCACCCAAAGGTCTCCCAGAGTTCTTGAAAAGCTGCTGCCCGTCCCTATCACATCAGTGCTATGTGCATACCAGCAACGACCTGCAAACTTGCACCAAATGAAAAACAAAGAAAATTCTTGTAAGACCTTTGCAGTGAGTATTTGGAAGAATAAAATAATATTTCAAATTATATTAATTGAAATAGTAATATAAGGCAGTGTTCATTTTACTTTAGCCATTAAAAAGTTAGTTCTCTAAAATTAGATGGCATAAATTTCCTCTGGAAGATCTTACAAATACCAAAAAGATACCATGTTTCCATCATGAAACACTTATGTCACACTTGTAAATGGCTACATTTCTTTTTAAAGTTTCTTCTTTAAATTAAAAGTCTCTTTTTGACCAATAAAATATAAAGATTATTTTATATATAATGATCCTAAGATGCATATATAGTCAAATATACGGGTATCATAATTCAGAGCATAATTAGCACTTCTAAACTACCATTTACTGGCATCTGCTGTATTTAAATCAAGTTCTCAAAATCAGATGTCTTCCAAGAATCACCTCTCAAATTTATCATCTCCCCCATGGCAACTGAGATTTCTGAAAATACCGAAAGCTACAGCCCAGAGCTGTGGTGCTGAGCAACTGACGGCTCAGCTTTGATGGCTTCTGGCACCAGCACCATGGGACTGGAGATACCGGTGGATCACAGAACTGCATAAAGGTTGAGGTTGGAAGACACCTCTGGATTTCAGCTGGTCCAAGCCTGCTGCTCAAAGCAGAATCAACTAGAACATGTTGTTCAGGGCAGTGTCCAACCAGATTGTTAGTGTCTCCAAGGAAGACGACTCCACAACCTCTGTAATCAATGCGTTGCAGTGTTTGACAACCTGCATAGCAAAAAAGTTTTTTCCTGTGTTTAAATGGAATTTCCTGTGTTTCACTTTGTGCTCACAGACTCCTGTCTTTTCACAGGTGGTCACAGAAAAGATTCCATCTCTCTATTCTTTTTTCTCCCATAAAATATTTATACACTTGGATAAGATCTCCCTGAGCCTCCTCTTCTCTAGGCTGAACAGTCATGGTTGTTTCAACCTCTCCTCGTATGTCAGGTGCTGCTGTCCCTTAATCACCTTTCAGCCTTTGCTGGGCTTGCTGCAGTGAGACCACGTGTCTCTTGTACTGGAGAGCCCAGATCTAGACCTAGCACCCAACTGTGTTTCACTAGTGCTGAGTAGAAGTTTTGGAATCCAATCCCATCAATCAGACTCCTCATGGACGCCTTGGTTCAGTTCACCTCTAGTTTGTGGATTATTGAACCCAGAAGTGGTGTGGCTATGCTGTCTTTTTTTTTTTTTTCAAAGCATGGGCAAACTTAACTCTTGCATTCACTACAATTCTTGGCTTTGTAGCTTTGATTTTTATTTTTTTTTTCCACCATGATTTTTGTTTGTAATTTCAATTTCTACTCCACTCCATGATGATACATTTTCAGTATTGCCACTCAGTGACAGTTATTGGAGGAACACATTAGCTTTTCATTCCAGTGCAGAGGAGGTACACATGACACAGAAAGGTGACAGTTATCTGATCCACGACACTAGTAATCAAATTAGATTTTTACAGAGCAAGAAATGACAATTATTCCTGAAGGTGGATGAAAATATGAAAACCTAAAAAAAAAATTATTTTACACTGTATCTTTTTAAGAGCCTTCTAAGATCACTCTAGGTTGGATACCTCAGCCACCTGGTTGGTATTTCTTTATTGCTTCGTTTGTTCTTGCTATAAGGAGTTGAAAACACTGTGGAAAACATACTACCACTAATGTGCCTGAAGGCATCTGCTTGGATACCTATTAAAATTGTATCAAATTCAGAGGAGATTCTGGTGATTTGTCCACATCTAGCTTAATTTGTCCCTTTCTGGACAATGTCAAATCATCTCAGTTAGAAATTACTTATCCTTAAGACTCACAAATACCTTCCTCAGAAGCATGTGTCTTGATGTTTGGAAATACACATTTTAATATTGATACCCTTCTTGAAATAAGCTCTGTGGCACACAAGGGATACTAACCAAATTTTTCCAGGTAGCTTAAGGGGAGTTGATTTTCTTCAGGTAAGGGTATTAACTTCTTTGGCCCAGTTGAAAAATCCTTACTTCTGGTCTTAATTGTTACTCCCTTACTTTGCAAAGTCTGACACTCCAATTACTAACACGCTTCTCAGTAAAATCTAAGTCATTAAAGCATTTTCCACATGGATGCGTGTGCCACAGAGCTTATTTCAAAAAGGGTATCAATATTAAAATGTTTTCCCTTCACCATTTTCTACTGAAAGACACCTTTACAAATAACACACGTTACAGTCTTGCTGTTACTCACCTTTGGGCAGTCAGATCTGAGAAATTATCAGTAGTGTCTACATTTTCGCCAAAGAAAGTTTTGTGCAGAGCTTCAAGTCTGCCTTGAAGAAGGGGTTTGTTTCAAAGAATGAGTAAAATCATAGGTTCTTTCATAGACTTCATACACACGCAAGCAATCTGTCTTGTAACACAAGATTTCTGAGGATCAAAAGGATTTTTGGTGCCGTTGCAAGTTTTCTTAGTAAAAGGCTGTTTCCTGAAGGGCAGGACAGATTTGCCCTGTTTCCTCTGACAATATGTCTGTATCTTGTATAGAAAGACAATTTTGTGAAGTTCTTATGGTGATTTACCATAGAGAGTCATAGAAATGTTACAATGGTTCTAGCAGCAGCAGCAACGGTCAAACAGGATTCTCAGCCTTTCTCTTCACTGGGAGTCACAGGTAGTCAGACTTCCTGTGGAAACCTCTTCCTGCCAGTTGGATTTGCTTTCTTGCCCAACATTCTCATTTTCAGCTGGAAGATGGGTGCAATGCTTCTTTATACTGATCAAGTAGTAATATCTTCTTTTAGGAAAGGAAGCAGTGATACTTGGCCAGAGGATACGTTTATTTCATTTCTGAAGTCATATTGAGGAAGCTTTCAAATTTAAATACAAGTTCCATCTCGAGTAATTGAAAACTCTTTACATCCTCCTCTACTTTAAATTGTTATGGCATCCTTCCTGTCCCGAGAGAGTTGTTATGAAATCTTTGTCATGCGTTCTCCTAAACATTGGCTATCCCTATGCTGTGTGATCTGGAATAATTTTTCAGTTTCCTGCTCCAGGTGCATGCCCCGATGACACCCTGATTTTGTCTAGGGAGGGCTCTGCAAATGCATTCTTTTCCATTGTGCCTTGGTTTCCATTCAAAGGAAGCCCAGGCAGGCAGGTGAGTGACAGGGAAGCAGCTAATGGTTGCTCCCAAAGGGAGCACAGAGATCAGGGAATTATGAGTGTGGGGAGCAAACATCACAAAGCACATTTAGGCTGCAACATATTTTGGCCTTTTTCACATTTTATCTTCAGATTAGTGAATTGATTCCTGTTGGTACAGGAATTCCAGTCCAACAAAAGCTTTGGTATTTCTTGATATAAAAGAAACTTGGTGTATAAAGATCAGATTATTCATCTATTCAATGCATTGCATTTCTTACAGCTAGGAAAGACACAGCTATATTAGACAGTGGAGGAAAACTTGTGCTGAGAAAATGTAGTCAATCCAAAATGATTTCCCTGCTATTTAACAGCCTTTCACTGATACTGTAAGTCAGTTATTATACAGAAAAAAAAAAATTTATTTCTAAACTGCTCAGTTTTGAGAAATATTTGTTTTACTTACTGTAGTCCACTGCTGTAATGCCACCCTTTCTCCACAGTCTCTGAATATCACCTTAATTCAGCTGTTAAAATTATGTGGGAAGAAAAAAAACCTGTGCACAAGTTGGCAATCACATCTGAGGCATTAATTTTATCTGTTGTTTTAGCATGATTGAAAATAATATCAAGTATTATTTTTGTGTATACCAGGAGTTTTCCTTCAATATTTCAATCTCTGCTCTTCTAAATTAAATAAAGTTGCATAATTACATCATTATAAAAATTACTCATTTGCTTTTTGTTAAGGAGATTCTGTTTGCATTGTGTCAAGTACAATGGGTTCCAGTCATTTTTTACATTTGGATGCTAGGCGAGTACAAATATATGCTAAAATCCAACTTCCTATACACCTAATCTCTGAATTTTCTATAGATGTAATCCCTCATGTAAACATTCTTGGGCAAATTAATGTAGCTTCTCTTTTGGATACTGTTTTGCAAACATCTGGATCCACTCTTGATTTTGTGGGAAACTGTAATGAGTAGCTAAAAGGACTTTATTCCAGAAATCCTTTTGTGTCAAAAGAAAATGGAACACAGTACTGAATCATAATCACTGAGAATGCAAGAGCATTGTTTGAAAATCAGATTAGGTTGACCTCAGTTTTGCAAATGCCGTTTTGCATAGATAAAGGTTTCCCTTTTATTTTAATTACCAACCATGGCAAAATTTACTGACCGTACTTTAAAGAAGGTAGGGTTTCTTGTTTTCAGTGTTTGTTTCTTCATGACTTTTAGTTTGAAACCTCTTAGCTTGGTTCACACAGAGTTCAAATGAATGGGCTACTTACAGAGCAAAGGTAATATCATCAACAGGATCTAGCTCTCAGCAGTTGTCACTGAATTCTGGAAATTTTGAGTAGGATAATCATACTGCAAAGAACTGATTGGAGTTGGCTTTCTAATTAATCTGAAAATGCCTGCAACCTCCCACCCACTGCCCCCATCATTAAACTGTGGGTTTTTAACAAATGCAAATAAATACTGAGCCGCAGTGACCTCATTAAACTCAATTCATCTAGTTAGAGAAATAATAGCTAGATAATGGAAACCTAGCTCAAAATTCATATGGAGAGAAAAAACCCCACAAATTCAGTCTTTTTTCAGGTTATTCTTTTTGAGAAAAATAGGAAAATACCAAAGAAGGAACCTCTTTCTCACAGGACTTCTCACTACACGCAGGCAATCATATTTTCTTGTCTGGGACCACTCAAGCAACTGTGAACTGCACTCTCAAGGCTTTTTCTGTTAGTTTTCCTCCTCTTGCCTGCCAGATCTTTCCTTTTTCCCCTTTCACTTGCTACCTGCCTCTCCCCCTCGATACACCCACCCTTTTTTTTTTTTTTTTGCCTCTTTTACTTCCCAGCAATAGCACAGGGTACTGTCAGGAAACTTTCCTCTTCTTCCATTTCCTCTCTAATTGCTTCTTCATTTTCATTTTCCTCTTCTGGTAAGGAATAGCACATGTACTGTAGGGAGATAGAAATGCAGTGACTTGCAGAGAACTGGCAAAGAAACTGCCTCCTGCCTCTCCTTGCAGCAGCAGCAGAGTGCTTTCTGTGATATAACACCAGGAAAAAGTTATCCCCATGATCTTTGTGAAGCCAAATGCATTGTGTCAGCTGAGCACTGACAGTGTAAGAACAACCACATATTAATTAGTTCAAGAGTGACTACAGATTAAAGTGTATTATCATCTGAATTTGACACATTAAGCATATTAAGCTTGATTTTCTAAAAAATAAAATGTTCTTTTGTCTCCGTCCATCCCCCCAAAATACATGTGCATTTTTTCCTCATTCTAAACTTCCTAAAGTAATTTCTAATATGTCCCACATCTCTGCAAAAACCTTCTGGTTTATGTTAGACATGAATATTTGTCACTTTCCCTTCACGTCACACTTGTATTTATCACAAAGAATTAGTTCTTTGAGGTGCCCATTGTCCTACAATGAGCTTTACACTCCTTTTGTTCTGTAGACCTTTCCATGGAACAAGTCTATGAGTAGATTCTTTGTATAAAATCAGTGCAAAGTAACACTTATGCTCTCAGTTTGGAATAATTAAATATGATAATAAGACAACAAAAGAAGGAAATCTGAAAATCATTTAATATAATTACTAGAACCAGAATAAGGAAAAGAGAAAAGAAGAAAAGTTCTGAAAAGCCAGAGGAAGAGCTACCTGGCAAAAGATAAATGGTAAGAAGAATAAAAAACTCTGAATAATAATGAAAGAGCAGCATCACTTGATTGATTTTATTATTTTGCCTCTGAATTTCAAATACCATACACATTAGCTGTTCTATGGAAAATTTCACTGAGTTACACTGAGTGCCACTGCACTTGTTACAAGATAGTAAAAATATGTCCCTGCACTGCCTAGGCTTGTACTGTCCAAACTACTGCTCACAAAAGGTAGCGGGGAGAAATTCGAAAGCTTCACAAGTGTGTTTTGATATTGTTAGTTGTATAATAACTAGTTTGATATGAAAAAGGTCTTGCAAGTTAGAGCTCTATGTTAGAGGAGTTTTGCTCAGCTGGATCATGCATCCTTAACACTGAAGTTAAAAAAATCCTTCACCCAGCAGAGTAAAAGGAATTCTTCTTCAGATATAAAGGTCACATGCACCTCTTGTTAGTCTCATCACTTCCCCAGTATTTACCTAGTATCATTAGGTTTAACATGATTTTCTTGAGGTAGATCCTTAGGTGAAAAATACTCAGAAAGTGAGGTGAAATGTATATTTTATTATGTTTGCAATATTTTCAAATTATATGCTCTCTACTAGCAACCAGAAAAATACAAAACACGTACATGGTCCTACAAACGACATGCACCAGTGTTCACTTTCCTCCTCTACACTCAGATGCTGCACCAGGATGACATTTTTTGTAACAGAACCATTGCTCCTTTACCTCAAATCTGAATTTAAAAAAAAAAATCAGTTTAAAAAATGATTTTAAAGTGAAAATATGGAGGATGGAAAGACCTGTGGGTTATTCTGTAACAGTTTGTTCTGTTTACGGTGGGTTTAGGTGCCTGGTGGGTAAATGAGGCTGGAAATTTGGCTGATCTTCCCCCTGAGAAAATGAGCCACTGTATAGCTATCATAGGCAGCATAACCATGGACTAAGTTATTTACAAAGCTATGAATTTTTCAGTTAGCAAGGCAGTATATAAATATCATTGTAGCTCAATTAGTATCATATGTAGGTGGAATGTGAAAGCTTGTCTCTTTATGCATGATTTTCTAACATCAAAAATGTATTTAGTTATCTTTCCAGATTAGGAAAAACAGGGACGCATACCACAAAACAAACAAACAAAAGTCAAGGCAAAAAAAATAAAGTGCTGATGAAGTTAAAGATAGTTTTATAATCCTGGTCTGTCCTGGTATCCTTAAGTTTGACTTTTTTACTTGAAAGACTTATTAATAGACCTTTCCAGCACATATCCAAATAAGGGAAAATGTTTCAGGACAAAGGAGAAAACATTCAAAAAGATTGTTTGCTTGCCATCCTTTCTAAGAAAAATGCTTCATTTAGTAAGCTTTAGAATGAAGAATCACTTCAGAGTTTTCAGAGGTGTTGGTTCATCTATTTGAACAGCTGCAGTTAGGAACAGCAACTTGGTCTTGGCAGTGATGCACTTTTTATTTTTTCAGCATTTAATATGTAATCTAACTTCAAATGTAATGAAACCCTGAAAGTTCCATCTTATTTAAATCTACACATGCAAGTGTCTTGAATGCCATTTTCCAAAAAAAGTGAGTAAGTCTGCACTTTCTAAAAAAGTTATAATTCTGATAAAGAGTGAGCTTTATGCTGAACATATGTTGAAAGCATACGAGGGGATATAAGGGCAGGCAGCATACAATGAACTGGATGCTGACCTTTCCAAATGGGAAGCTACTGGCTTTAAAAATCTACCATTTTCTCCCCCTCCTAATATCCCCTCAGCCACAAGCAAGTAATTCCTTGATGGGTGTAGGTTTTTGTATCACAGATCAATCGTAATTTACAAAGTACAAAACACTGTAACTTCCTGAAAGTCAACATATAGACCCTAAAGGCTGCTTGAAATTACACTCAGTATTAACCACTTTATTACAAAATTATAGGAGTCAAGGTTCACTGGCAGTGTCAAAACTGCCATATTGGAATTATTTTTACTGTTGGTCTATGCTGACTTTGAGCACAAAATTTGCGTGTGTTGTTCTACAGAATAGCTCAGATCTGAACTGTTTGGAGATGATGTTTTTGGAAAAGAGATTTTTGTGATGATAGGCTTTGATTGTATATTAAAATAGCTAAAAATAAAATGTTCTAGAAGAGGTGGTGAATTTTCATCCACTTCTTTCCCTTAGCCCTCCCCCCCCGATAATCTGTGCTTAGTTTGTAACATTTGCTTGCATTTTAAAATTCTTTGTAACTACTGTACAAACCAGACTACTTCATGATACTTAGCTGTGTATGGTGGAAACATGTCTACAATCAGATTATCATTTAAATACATTCCAAATCCTTTTCTACTCTCAGGAAAAAGCCTGACTAAATCTGCTCTTCTTGTTCATATAGTGTACACTTCCAGTAGCCGGTTGGTTTGGTTCCTTTACTCACCTGTGAGTGAATCCAGTTTCTGATCAAGTCCATAGTGAATGGATTATTTGCAACTGTTCAGAGATGCAACCAGATACACTATAATTTTAGATTTTAATGTCTATGGGGAGGAAAAAAACCACCAATATGTTCTTAATTATCCTGTGACTTATGGGCTTAATTATTCTATGACTCCTGGAAGGAGTGAGCTTTCGAGACATTGCAGTGAAAAAGTCAGTATCCCTTGGTAATGAACTAAACTGGATGGAACAATGTGTTGCCTTTCAATCAAAATATAAAAGATCTATTTTTAAAAAAAAAAAGCAGCATTATTCTGGAAACGGCTGATTGGGAAAAAAAATATCCAATCTCCTATATTTCTGTTAAACTGTTTGGTTCTCATTAAACTATCAGTTGTATTACTAACATGCAAGTCACTATACTACCTAGGGCATTTTGTTAGCATTAAAAATAATATCTCAGTGTAAGATTGCATATTCAGAATAAAGACAAGCAGAAGCGTACTGGGAGATGCTTGTTCATCACAATGGACAATATGGCTACAGAGTAGGATATGTGTGTGGAAGGATTACTGTCAATAATAGCTTTCTAAGTGGTGTACAGAAATGCAGCAAGATACAACAGTGTACTGTGTTTTGGACGCCCTCTTGCTATGCCTGTGGAATATCCATCAGAAGAAAAGGACACTGAGTGTTGGATTTGTATTATGAAATTCCTTGCTACTTTTTATGTTAAATTCAGAAAGAATTTGAAGGTATAACAAAAACACTAAAAATCCTAGTGCAAAGAACACTACATTTTTTTGCTGGTCTTCTTGTTCCTAATTTTGGAAAATATCAGGGGGGCTCCTGAAGGAGAGGAAGGAAAAGAGTGTAGGTATACATTTATGAAATATTTTAAAATAATCAGCCTAAATTATAGGGGAGACTTGACAGACAAATGACAAATGAGGCAACCAACAAGTTCTCAACAGTAAAAAGTAAAAAACTGTTTAGCCCTTTTCTCCATAGCTTCAGTTTTCTGTGTTATCCTGTGCTTTTTAAAGTAATAAATAAGAATGCCATCACTGTTTTTTCAGTGCTTGGTACTGGATGTGTCAGAAACTGATATTCAACATAAATGGCTGGACTCAATGATCTTAAGGGTCTTTTCCAACATAAATGATTATATGATTCTATAAATGTCATATTTGCATGTATGCTCTATTTTTTTGTGCAATATGTGCATTTTAAATCAACTAGTCTATTTTATCCATGTCTGGAATCAAACCCAGCAGAAACTTAAAAGAAAACTATTGTGTTGTCTCAATATCTTGAAAGGATCAAGGTAAGGGAAGAACTTGAACCAGTTCACTGTAGTGAGTGGAAGAAGGACTAAAATAAATGCAAATAAACATATCAAAAATATACAATTTAAATATCTAAAATGTGACATATTTTATTATACAAATAGTATATTTTCAACAGGTTTTCAAGCAGAAAGGGGACAACATGATATTAGATTTTCAAGAGGATATAACGTCTTTTAATAGGAATGCATTAATTTCTACAGATATCTGAGAAACTACACAAAAAAGTATTTCAGGCCTGAAGACAGATGAGGTCAGCAGACCTACTCTGTTTACATGCAGGTTCCATGCCTCCTGTTCAAAAATCTCTCACCTGAGTCTTGGAGTGATGAATTAGTTCACTAACTTTGGTTTGATTCAGTTAATATATTTTCCCATGCTCCTTTGGAATAGATTATATATTTGAAATTGGATTATTTTTCCGAGTTAAAAGAAAATAATTCCAGCAGAATTATCCTCTTCTATGGGAAATACATTACTTTGTGACATAGACAATTTAATATACTAATGGAGCTGAAGAATTGATGGGCCCTATTTGAAAGCTTATTATGGAATTTCAAAAGGACTCTATTGAAAGAGAGATAAAGGCTTTTAGTCATGAGCAAAAAAACTATTTTTTCTTTAGCATCTAGGGTGGCAGTGCTCTTTTGTACCTGTCATGTTCACATCTGTGTTTAGGAAAGCATTGCGCAAAATATTCAGCTTAGCAGAATGAGGCAAGCTCTTTTCTGAATATTAACAAAAGGCACATTGAGGTGAATACAGACATACCTGGGAGGAACCATCTGTAAATTTTTAGTTATATCTGTTGAGTGTCAAGGTATTTTATAACTTTTGGCCCCAAACAACTAGCCATTGACGTTACTAGGTCTGTTCACAAACACAGAGTTTAATGTAGTATTTGGAGAATTTGTCAATAAGGAGATCTCTTTCACCTAACAGGATTACTGTAAAGTCTAAATTTTGGTTCTCCGTTGAAGCTCCTATAGAATCTAAAGAATTAATTTTTATAACCATCATATATATTATCTCTTAGTGTCCCATGAATTAATAGAAGGGGGTTGAATTTAAAATAATTATTAGATTAGCTTAACCAAAAAAAAAAAAAGAAACAACATATTAAATTTTCTGAAGTTACTCATATTGCCTCTGATTTTCAAATAAAAAGTGAGATTTAGAGATAATCTTTGACTCCAGAATTGCAGGCTAAAAGAAAAACAATCAAATAACAAAACACCATGAAATTTTAACAATAAATGTTGTTTAGAGGGCAGGTGCCTGCTAATCTCTGAAATTTAAGAAGCTTTGTGTGTTTTAGCCATAAAAGAATACTAGATTTTGTGGAAATTACTGATTACCTGATGTGTGAGTCATGGGTTATGCTTCTGTAAGTAGCAGAAATATTTGACCCATAGAATCTTCATTATCAATTGTATACGAGAAAAAAATACAGTTAGAGCTTCAGTTGAATTTAAAAGGACACAGATTTACTAAAAGCAGAGAAGAAGAAATTAAACAGAACTGACAGAAAATGGGAAGTGTGAAAGGGAGGGAGGAGAAGAAATAATTCTGAATATTTTTAGTTCTGCTCTTTGGTCTCATCTACTGACTCTGTAAAACATCACCAGCAAAAAATCATGTATAAAACTTCACAGAAAGAAGAAATGAAACACAGTTTAAATATAATGTGTAGAGGGAATGTACCAATTTTTTTACTTCATGGTGTAGTCAAACACATGGATCGACATCTTTAGGAATTATTTTGAAAAATGACGCTTAATACAGTTTTATGGCCACTGAACTTCTTGTTCATTAGAAAAGCTTCATCTGTAACCTCCTAAGGGAACAGCACATGAGCAAACTATTTCTTGAACATGATTACAGAAATACACTCAATAGTGTCATAAAAGTTTGGGAAATGCAGTTGTGTATCCAGGGCAAATCCCATCTTTTCACAATGCAGCAGATTGGTTTGATCACCTGCTTGTGACTGCCTCATTCCTGGCCGGTCTCTTCCCCTCCTGCCCTCCCTTGTCTTGGACCTCTTTAGGCTTCTACCCACCAGAGGTAAGTAGACAAGTCACCAGATACACTTCTTATTGGCTTTCCATATGGATGAGTTGCTTAAACCAGACCTTGTTTGATAAATTGCATGTGCTGCTCCTCCAACCTACATATGTAGAGTCATCTTTCTTCTCATCTGCACCTGCTTCAGGTTCTTGTGAAAACAACAGCAATTGATTCCATAGCAGATCAGCTTTAGGAAAGTATCCTGTGTATTTACAGATGTCTTATAATGCAACTCAGCCACTAGAAAAAGGAGTGAACAACATCATTAAGTTAGCTGAATTTCTGCAAATCAACCAGCAAGCACTCTGTGAAGCCTCAGTGGTTACGAGGCTATAGTTTGTGAAATTCAGCTCTGTGAAAAATCCTGTGATCTGCCTACATGGGGCTTGGGGACAGTTTTGGCAATATTTCTTTGCATTCAGTGGGAAATCTACCTTTGATCTGGAAGAAGGTATTCCTTACTGTGATGATTGGAGAAATCTGCTGCAGATTGTGCAAAAAGTAAGCTGTAAATGCAGGAAACACTGACTAGTCTTGTCAAGTCATTTCTTGCTATGATCACATCATTGTTTTATTTGAGTAAAAGATTATTGCCTTTCTCCATTGTTTTCTCTAAAGAAGTAAGACACAATGTGACAGCACTGTATTGTATTATACCACTATACTGCATATTCTATCTCAGGTTCCAAATAAACAATTATTTACATATGATTTCTGTGTTCCAAAAGTTGATTCACTGTGTCCTACTCTCATGTGCACAGACTTGGAGCAATGCTTACATTTCTTTTATGGATGAGCATGAATATGCACATTGTAATGTTCATAACAAATTAGTTTGGGTTTGGTTTTTTTTATGTAAAGGATTATTTCACAGAATTTAATGTAGTTTGCTTTATACAAGGGGTTGACAGGCACTGACCAAAGCTATTTAGTTTTCCTGTCCCTGGATGATACCAGAACAATTAATTTATAAGTTATCTTAAAGGAGATATTTTTACGTTTGCGGTTCTTCGTGTAGATAAATCCTTGAATTTATCACATGAAGTGGTGATTACTTGAAACATATTTGAAGTACATATGCTTATATTGCTCAGTATTTTGTTAAATGGATTGTATACATTAAGTGCTTTGATATTCCCAATGTGATGTGTAGGAGTGAGTATTTACAGCTATAGCACAGACTGAGTCATGTCACAACTAAATGCTAAATATTGGATGATCAGTCTTAGGTGATGGAAGACTATAAAGCTCCAGTTCAGCAATGTTCACTTCCTTTCCCACTACTTACTTCTCTTAACAGGGAGGACACCTGAGCACTATTCTTCAGTCAGCATATACTGTATTGCCATTATTATCTCATAAGACCTCATCTGTAGTCACTGAAGAGCCAGATACTCTTCAGAAAGAAAGGCACTTACTTAGTTTGTCTCGCAATATACTGCTTTGGTCTGTATTAAACACTTTTCCAATGTTTTTCTCATGGATTTTTGTTAAGAAAAAGACCCAACACAACAAAAACTGTTGTTCCATTTCTGCAGTTTCAGGTCTGTACTTATGAATTTTGTATCCACTTTTCTGGCCTCAGCTCAGGCAATTACATTTCATACTTAAAGAAAAAAAGACTGTTTGACACCATTCATTTGTATTGTTTTCTCTGGGACAGCTGTTCTGGGCATTGCAGGCACATGAAATACAGTGTATATAACACATCACTTCTTACTTCCATCTTACTTTTTTGGAAAAAAATGAAATTTCTAGTAGATAAAAAGGGCTACTAATTCCACACTCACCATTATCATTATATACAAAAGAGATTAGCTTAAGAAATTGAAGTGCGAAACTCTTTTCACAGTACTGAAAGGTTAGTTTCAAGGCAGGTCAGGACATACACAGAATAAGGCAAAGATGTAAGGCAACATGTAAAATCAAAATCAGCGCTCGCTATTTTATTTCTACTGAACACCATTCTTCATTGACTTCAATAGTGCTACTCCTTGGGCAGATGGATGGTACACATGAAAGATTTGTTCATTATTTTTCTGTTTTTTACTGAAATGAGAAGCATGGACTGTCAGAGATCCATGATCTCCACCTGCTCCTGTAGACAAGAGTAACTTGCAGTGCCCTGCTTGGTATGCAGCCGGATCACCAGGGCTGAGGCTCATAGGCTGTCTGCTTTTTCCTGAAACAGAAGAAATGCCTCTGGAGCTGCAATTTGGGAACCTCTATACATCATACTCTAAATAGTGAGCATCCAACCAAAACCACTACCAGATTTCTGCGTATTTCTGTGGCTGGTAGGAATTAAAGACAAAACAAAACTGTAATTGTTGGGGTTTCTTCTTTGTCTGTGAGCATAAGCACCCAATTATGATCACCACTGCTCTTTTATTATATGCTTTGCTTAAAAAGACCGTTTGTTAAACAAAAGCTTGATGATTTCTCTCCCTTTGCTCCCAGTACCTTCTTACAACAATTCAAATTTTTAATTTCATTTCTAATTTCACTTCAGCTGAGCAGTATTTTCACAGTTGTTAAGGCAATTCTAATAAAAAAATCTTGACTGTGTGTTAACAAAGAAACTGTCAGTCTTATTTATCAAGCCTTAGTAGGTGGCCTTTCTAAGACCCAACAAATGGGACCTTAATTGCACAGCCAACCTTTGACATTTATCTTTTAAATAGTACATATGTGTTTATTCAATAGCTTTTTTTAGCTTTTTGCCTTAAATGTTGTTTAAAGAAAAAGGTCTGCAAATGCTAGAGAAATTAGCTTTGTTAAAAAGCAACACTGGAAATTAATTATTTTGTCCATTTGATATGTTCCCTTTATGCAAACTTGTGCAAACAATTAAATTTGTGCAATCAAAACTTAATTTTATACATTTTCTCGTTACTGATATATTGTTACGTTAATTAATCCGAATTTTGATAAGTGTAGGAAAGTTGGTGAGTTTAAAAACATTAGCCTATACTTCCCATTAGGGGTTGAAGACAAGGTTTTCTGAGATTAACCCTTCCTCTTTCTGCTAGTCTTAATCTGTTCATCTCTGTCTCAGTGCTGGAACTCATAAAATCTCCATTTCATTCTGTCCCACCACCAAACATGACCTGACATTGAAGGAGTGTTTCCATCATGTTGCCTGATGCAGAGCTGCAAGAGCCAAATTTGTAACAATGTGATCATGGCTATAAACTGGCTCAATTAAAAAAAGACACTTGTGTCAAGTGTTCATAACTTCCAGAAACCAAATTATTTACATTTTAGCTAAAACACATGGCGCATATCTTCTTGCCTGACAGCAAGATAGATGATATTCAATTTCCCCATAAAATTGTATATAGAAAATTTATGGGGAAATACAGTCTTTATACCATCTCTGTAAATCCCAGACATGGTATTATGCATATTTTCTGAAGCCAAGAGCGTTCATGAAAAACGCCCAACCTGCTGGTAATTTCCTCCTGCCAGAGGCAAACTTCACAGTCAGAACCATGACAAAGGAACAGTTTCAGCATGAGGACAATCAGCCAGGTTGTCCAGGGAGGTTGTGTAGTCTCTCCTCACATTTTAGATGCAGGCATAGGGGCTCCAAGATATGAAAAAACATGCTTTTCTTACTCATTTCTTCATGTGGTCATACAAGATCAGGTATAGATTTTTCCCTTTGTCTGCTGTGTTTCAGTTTTCAAGAGGTCTCTAGATCATCCATATAAACACCTTCCCATATAAACCAGGACTAAGTAATTACATCAAGGCTTGCATTAAAAAAAAAAAAAAAGAAAAAGTAAATAAGGCACAGAAGTATAGATGTAGAAAACTGCATCCTGTGATGCAGCTGCTGAAGAAAAACCCTCAGGATCTAATGCTTGACTCTTGACCTGTTTTGGAAAAGGAAGGGACATCCTGCCAGCACCAGGTGCTAAGATAGATCCATCAGTGTGGCCCCACTCAATGACACCGTTTGGAATTGCTGCTTTCAGTTCTGTACAAAGTTGCAGTCAGCTGGAGCTTATTCATTTGCCATGTTTGAATAGATTTAAGGTTGTAACCCTAGCCTTTCATGTTAGTGAGACCAGGATCAAACTACTGTATACTAGCTAGACTCAGACAACACACGTAAAAGATGGAGAAAAAGGAATAAGAAACTCAAGAAGTTGAGATAACTTTGGATATTGGGGATTCAGGAATATTAATTTCCCCTTTGAGTTAAATCTGATTAGTTTAATGATTATTTAGTGTAATTGCACTGATTTTAATGAGCTGATTTAGCGCTTGTACAGGTGCCACATGTATTTTCAAGATCTATCAATTCTAACTGCCCTTACATAGTGGACCCAACATAAACTGTTTGCAGCTTTAAATCAGACTTGGCAGCTGCGACACATGCACCAGATTTGTATCCCTTCTGGAGGGCAAGGGAAGCTATGAAATCCCAATCGCTGCTTTGAGAGAGATCCCAGCTCTGCCAACAGGGAAAGCCAGAAGCTTGCTTCAGCCAAAAGCTTGTCATTGTCAACTAGCTGTCTTCACATAGCTTATCTTCATATACTGTTGTGCTAGCTAAAATAAGTAACCATAAGTTACATAAGCTTCCACTTTACTTAAACTGTGAAGATGAAGGATTTGATCATCAGTTTTCAGGATCACTGACAAGAAAGGTGATAAATTCCCTTTGTTTCCAGCTTTTAAGACTGCCCAAAACTAGCAAATGAATTCAATCAGGAGATTGTTAGTCAGAACTGTTGGGTCATAAGGCCTATGCTGGCTTGACAGACTGTGTTGCCTTGAACTTCCTCATGGCACTTGCGCTTCTCTTGCTTTCACAGTAGAAGAAGTACATTACGGGGAAGAATTAATGTTTTGGGTGAGAACAAAATGCAAAATAAGAAAAGAGTATCACATAAAAACTCCAAAAACTAAGTTGCTACCAGTGTTATGTTCTACTCACCTTTGAAGCATTGGAAAATATTACCTAGACAACATTTATAAAAAGTACCTCAATTATTTCTAAGGAAGCAGGAAAAAGACAAAAGATAATAAATACTATATTAATGTCTGTGTCTATTATGAATCCTGTAAGGCTTCAAGGAGGCTAGGTTAAAAATGGAGGCTTTCCTTTCCTTCCCTCAGAATAACGGAAACATCTTTTGCCATTCTGGTAAACTTGGATGAGATAAAAGCAGAAAATAAGGAAGAAAACTCCACTTCCTTGGGTACTCTGGTCAATGTGGGGAATCTAGTTTTTATTACATAAGAGAGGGAAATTGTATATATGTATATATGTATATATATATATAAAACATAATAGAAATATTTTTGTTCATACTGTTCCTTTTTTTTTCTTTTCCATGAATAACATGCACATTGCAAGGCAGAAAAGAGTGAAAGGCAATAGTTCAGATTTCCTTATATACTCCAGTGCTATACTGAAATCAACGTTACAGTTTATTCTTCTTACATCCTCCTCAAACAAATTTTTATTAATTTTCTGTTTAAAATAGAACACATTGTGTGTCTTCATAATGGGCCATATCCTGCTATCAATATTTTAACAGATCCCCCATGGACTGTAATGCAGAGTCTGCTAAAAAATTGATGGCACCATTATGTTCAAATACAAGTATATTTATAATGAAATTATTTTTCTTTGTATTCACTTAAATTTCTGTTCATGAGAAATAAAAGTGCCCTGGTTAAACTAATTAATTGTCACCACATTGTGTTTTGTTTATTTTAGTAATGTTTGCTTCAGTCTGAAAACCTGTCAAGAATGTTCATGCTTTCCTGCTATGGATTAACACACAAAAGTTCATCAGCTTAGTACAGATTCAAAAGATGTTACAAAAGCCATTTGCCATAATTATAGGAAGCCAATGTTTAACAAAATATAATATAGGTACAAGTAAAGCCTTGTTGAATAAAGCTGCCTAATAGAGAAAAAGGAAGGCTAGAATTTGCAGAACAATTAGCCTATGATAAAAACTGAAATAGAATTCATGAAAAAAATCCCATTTTTTGCCTTCTGACTTTTTTCAGGGTTCACAGAACTAGGGAAAACAGCCCATGAAATTTCAGCAAATTTACTATAAAGTCTCCACTCAAGAGCTATATCTACTTTAGAAAAAAATTCTTCATTCCATTTAAAATGAAGCACACAGATTTCTTGTGAAAAATACACTGAGCACTTTATTTAATGGGGAAGACTTTCCAGTGTAAGAAAAAGATTAGGGTAAATTTCTGGGTTCTATTACATTGGAATAAGGCTTTTAGCTACTGTTTTCTTTTATTGACCACCTTAGATTCTTATTTCAGACTATTTCCTACTACTGACAGATGGAATTGTCAGTATTGGTAGCTGGATTTGAGCCTGATCTTTCTCTTTTGTTCTCTCTGTTTCTCTTTGTAGCTTTTTGAGTTATTCTTTCATTCCTCCTCTTTAGTTTTCTGCTGTTTCTTTTACCATGTTTGAGCACTTTAAAATCTTTTAATGTTCTGTTTTTCAGAAACTATCTGTAAGATAAGATATGACTGCGTAACTAGCAATGATCAATAAAATGATCAAAAGCTTTGTGAATTTAATCTTTGGAAATTTTTTTTGTATTATATATGATAAATATAATTAAGATTTTTAGCCTTTCACACTTCAGAAATACATATGTAAGTCTGTTTCAAAATGTTTTCTTTTTTCTCAAGTGTTCAGAAAGAGTATATAATTATAGTAGGTGTATATACCTATATATAGGCTTTATATATGCAGTTTTTTTAAAGCATCTGACTTGGAACAGCTAGATGATTTTGCCTCTCTCAGACAGCTTTTCTCAGCCCATAATAGAAATAAGGATAATCCAACTGAGCAAAAATGAAGAACAGAAAGAACATACTGTTTCACCCTTCTGCAGTCTTTTGGAGAATATAGGAAGCATTGGGTCAGACTCTCTGAAATGATGAGTACCTCTCACATAAACGTTAGAGAGAGTGGAGGGTTCTGGGCATCTTCATTTTAAACAGAAAATCTCTTCTTTCTGGCAGCATTTCTGACAGGAATGGAGAAGGACAGGTTATGAATGACAATTATTGTAATGAGAATGGAAAACAGCTCCCTCCTAGCTTCCTGTCTTCACCGTATTGAGGCTGGGCTTCTGTATCCCTCCTTGGATGCAGTGAGAGGACACATATAGTATTCTTTTTTATTCTGCAGTGCTCTCAAACCATTATTCAGTAAATATCACTGGAAGAACCTGTTGCAGTGACAACATACAGTTTCAGTGTTGGCCATCCATAGTGTGACAGCCTTTGTACACAGATCCATTTGGCAAGTATTTTGCAGAAGTACTTACTCCCAAGCTCAACCTTATCTTTGCACGGCAACTAACTTACTAATTTATGAGAGAACAGGAGTCAAGCAAAATTTTCTCAGCTTTACTTCTCAGCAGTAAATCAAAATAAACACGCAAGTTTAGGAACTGTTTCCCTTGCTTTGTACAATGCTACAGGATCAATATAGCCAGTCAGTTACTTCATGAATTCTTTGGTTTTGCAAACCAGAGAAGACACCCAGGAGTTTAAAGAGTTTTCTTATTTATCTATAGTAGTAACTTTTAAAATGTGTTCATATGTGTTTATGTATAGAAAATAATCTAATCCATTTATCCCAGGTTATAAATGAACTCTCTTTCAGCAAATTAAAGCTCCTGCTCTTTACAACTGCACAAACAATATGTCAGTTGCTCATAATGGGCAGGATGAAGAAAGGATAATCCTTCTCTGTTCTACACCCTGGCACATGAGAAGTGCTGCAGTGTGGGTGGTGTTCTCTTGCCATGTATTTTTGGGCAACGGGTATGAAACATGCATCTCAAAAAGTTACAAAAATATTTGCAGCAATGTCTTTTTCTGGAGTCTCTATCTTTACATAGCTCTTCCAGTCTGCTAGTTGGTGTAAGCCTGCGATATGAGAAAATATCTTGAAAAATCTAAAAAAACCCCTAAACTTATACAACACAGTGCAAGCAGACATGCCCAGTCTTGTTTGTTTATAGTTTCTTTCAGCAGACCTGCTTAAAAGTCCTGTACTCCAATATGTCTGATTGATAAGAGTCAGGACAGCAATAACCAGAATATGCAGGATTTTTTATGATTATCGGTGGCTTGAACTTAGCATTGTCTCATTTGTACTTACAACTTGAAGATGAACTTGTTGTTTATGCTGTCACATAATATTAAGTAAATAGATCAAAAAGCTTAATTACAGTTTCAAAGCAGATACATCAGTGTCTGTTTTTGTTGAGATGCAGATTTTGTACACGTGGAAATTTTGCACTAAAATATAAAATAGATGGAGAATGATCTAACAATATTTAGGAACATTGTACATTTCATATAAGCTATTAGATTTCCTAATGTCAATAAAGGCACTAAGTTTCTGTAATAAAGCTGATCCTACTAGCTACATGTTGGTAAGCCTTATTCAGTGTCATTTAAATGAACCACAATTATAGTTAAAGCTGAATCCCAACACCTACCTTAGCTGATTAAAATACAAAATCAACAAATAAGCATGGGCTCAAAGGAATAAAATTAAACCTTTGTCACCTGCCAAACCTCTGTGACTATTCCAGCAAACCTATTGTAAAAAGGATTGTAAAATAACTCAGTGAAATATGTTGTGAGACAGTCGATATAATATTCCTTTTGTATTACATGGTAGAGTACAGAAGATTTAAAGCTCATAACTGACAGTTCAGCTAGTGTTAAATTGCCTTTGGCTGGAGTAAAGCCAAAGGAACAGGTTCTACATCTTAGTCCTCTATCTGAAACAAGTACAGGTAGTCATATCCTACATTCTTCTGATAACCACATGTAGAGGACATGCAGAGAATTTCAAATAAAACCTCCAAGTTTCAGGTATTTACCACCTCACCTGTGGCAAAGGTCCTGAGATGGATTTTTGTCAGTTTGAGACAAAATTGCATGCTCCAGATATGGTGTCATGGTTTAACACTGGGCCGGCAATTAAACGAATGATAGATGCTCTCTACTACCCCCCTCCTTTCCCAGAAAGGGAAACAGAATAAGGGAGAAAGATTTACAGGCTGGAAACTAAACTACACAGCTTTAATGAAACAGTAGTGATGAAAAAGAAAATAATGAAATATATACAGCTATATACAAACCCAATATCACATTCCCCTCCTCCCCCAGTAACTCTCATATCACCCCCAAGGCTGCAAGGCAGATCCTGGGAAAGTCCTGGACTGGGCTCTTGCAGTCAGTGGCAGACAGGAGGTGGAGGCAAGAACACATGGAGTCAGGAACACACAGATCAGGATCAAGGGTGGATGAAAGGATGGAGTCCTCCCAAGACTCCAGGCCATGGATGAAGAGAGCTTGACTCTCATGATGCCTCAGATTTATACAGAGTATGATGAGTAAAGTAGAAAAAAATTTAATAACCAGTCTTGTAATGGTGATAAGAGAGCTAACACCAGTGATATCCAGCACATAAAGTGAACTTATGAACAGCAGTATGTACTTAATCCTTTTAATGCTCTGCTCTAGGAAATACTGCAGATTTTAACAGGACAGAATTTTTTTAGTAAGAATCTGATGCAGATTTTTTATATCAATCATGTCTTAAAAATGGATCCACCTAATCAAAGGCTTACATTCACCTTGTCATCTCTTACTCTAAGCTTAGCGTTCAAGCAACGCAGCAAAACCACCTTTGTTCTGAACTCAGTGGGATGTGAAATGCCAGTATAGCAAGAAAGTACCACTTCATGTAGAAACAGACCATCAAAGATGTCAGGATTAATTATAAAGGGGGCTGTCAGAAGTACTATCTGCACTGAAAAAAAAACAGATAGCAAACATTTCAAAATGGAAGTAAAATGCATGGTTTTTATCCATTAAAGGTTAGCTATGAGTTGATTTCTGTGTCATGAGCCAAAACTATGCAATCTGGTAGGAGAAGGAAGTTCTTCAGGTGCTAACTACAGTGAATACAGCTGGCTCAGTTGAAAATTATGTCTGTACTACACATTGCAGTACAATATAAAATTGCCAGTTATGTATAAATGGAGGAGCTTGAATACTGGAAGTAATAAAATCAAGATTTCTGCTTGTATTAATATATATGCTGCTTTTCATTGTATCAGTCATGCATTAAAATACCAATTGGATTAGCTTCAGTGGAAAAGTTGTTATGTTGCTTTAGGATCCAGTCTAGTGCCAGCATGACTCTAGGTAAAACATCTGGGATATCCTGAGCCAGTTTTTGTAGACACAATTAATATAGATCATCATCTTGAATATGTGCTACTCCAGTTATACAAGAGTCAATTTATTCCTACACCAGTAATCTCAAGAAGTCTGTTGTGTGTCATAGGCACTTTTGTGCTCCCAAAGGTCTTGACAGACTGGAGTAAATCCACTGGAAAATCTCCAGAACATTTGTCAGACTGGAGCAGATAATGCATGAGGAGAAGCTCATGAGGAGGTTCAGGAGGGTCTCATTTGTGTCTTTAATATTTTGTGGAAGGCTATAGAGAAGATGGAGCCAGAATCTTCATGGTGTGCACAGCAAAAGGAGGTGAGATAATAGATACAGACTGCATCAAGGGAAATTCTGACTAATGAGAGGAAAAAAGTCTTCACAGTGGGTAGTCAAACACTGCAACAGGTGGTCCAGAGATGTTGCAGAGTGTCCATCTTTGGAGCTATTCAAAACCCAGGTGAATAGGGCCTTCAGGAATGATCTAACTGAAGTTAGCCCTACTTTGAGCAGGGGCTGAAACCAGGTAACCACCAGGGGTCCCTTCAAACAGAAATTATGCTGTGTTTCTGTGATTTTTAGTGGACCATGCAGTTTTCTCTGTCCCCAAGACATACATACTCATGCCTGTGCATATAAACCCTCTTACTCTCAGAAGATGATCATATGCAGACTGATCCCTAGGAACAATCCCTGGCCCACACTGTTAGGGAAAAGGTTAGCTGGAGCAGGTCCAAATCACACCAGGGAATTTGGTAGCATTTAGAGCTATGGAAGTTGATCAGTTGTTGCTCAAACCTAGATTCTCATGACCCTCTTTAGTTATTAGTTTGTGTATAATCATACTAATGAGGATAAATAATGTAGTTTATAATCAGATGTGATCATCTGAGTTCATCCCATCTGTATATGTTTTATATATAAAACCTTTAAACAGTTGCCATAAAGTCTCAATTCCATTAACAGGCTTCCTGCTATCAGAATGTAAAAATGAATTAGTAAAGTGCTCTATAAATATAAGTAATTCCTATCCAGGAGAAAATAGCTGTGTAGGTCATGGATGTTTAGAATTCTTCTCATTTGAAAAAAAAAATGTAGTATTTTAATACAAATACATGATCTTGTGGTTTTCCTAAAGCTCACTTGATTTGAAAAAGCATTGTCTAAACAGAAAGTGTGGTGATTCCTTTTGGTTGAAATACAAAGGCCTTTGGTACAAAGTATTTATCCACCAACCAGTTTGAAAAGCTTCTTTCTGTTTTAAAGTTGTCATAAAGCCAAATTCTGCTTTCAGACAGAATCATGTGGCTACCCTGCAGCCAGCAGATATGAAGTCATTGTAAGATGTATGTAAACTTATAATGGTACAATTTGGCTTGACCTTTTTAGTACTTCTACTTAGTCTTTTCCAACAATTATTACATAATCTCAATGCAAAGTTTTATTCTAATAATTGCTTTTAGATATATTTTGTGCAGCTGACTGATACTGAGCACAGAACAGTAATGAATGGCTGACCTTGCAGTATGATTAGTAATCATTGTTCTTTGAGGTGAAAGGCCCTTTGGGCTCAGCCTTGCAAAGTTGCATAGTATTATGGTTTCAGTTCTGCCAACTTGGTCAACACAACATTAAGCATGTGAGTCAGCTCACAAAAATAATGAGGTTGCTCTTGTATTCAAAGATAAACACACACTAAAATCCTTCTCCAGATATAGCACATACCTTCCCACAGGATGGCTTTCTATGTGCTTATGCATAACATCAACATAGCTGCTACTCTAGCAAACTACAGTGTTACTCTTATCAGAATAGGTGACAGCTACTTGGGAAATATGCATTATGGTACCTGTCAATTTTTATATTACTGTTTGCTAAGTAAATTTAAAAGGTCATAAGCACAGTTGATACTGATATACAGGCATAATCAATTGTTTGCATTATAGATTCATACAGCAATGATCAAGTCAGAGGGCATTTCCTGTAGGTTAATAGCTAGCTGATAGTCCAAGTCCATTTAAAGTTATAAGAAACATGAAGTGAGTTTGATTTTAATAGTGCTGTACAGTGTTAGAAATACATGATAAACAGAGCAATGCTAGAAAATAGAAACTGTGTGGTTGAATTCTCTGTCACAGTTGAAGATTGAAGACTGCTGTTCAGTGAAGATTCAGTCAAATCCTTCTTGTCTGGAATATACAAGCCATGCTTCTTGGACCTTGTCCGGAGCTGCAAGTTGTTTTTCCTCTGTTTTCTCTTTTTTAAAAAAGACATATTCCACTTTGCATCAGACCCAAACAAACTACCTAGACTAAAGTAACATGAAGTTCTTCACTCTCTCTTATTACTTGCTACTCCTATTGCAAGATTTAAATATGAACCACATCACCACTTCATCAGAGTAGTTTATTTTTTAAACCAACCTCAGCTTCACACACAATGACACTCAAGTAACCATGCAAAGCCTGCTTTTTGTTAGGTGTTCCGAACTGGCAATGAGAAGATTCAGAAGTTTTTACTGGTTTGTTTTGAAATTCTTGTAGCTGATGATAAATCGATTTTGTGAGTTGCTGTGATACAGGGTGCCTCTCTGTCCTCTTCTGCAGGGGCTGGCTGGACGTCCTATAATAAATGTTAGGTTGTTGTGCTTACTCCTTCTTTAACGCTTGGCTAGCAGATTGGCCAAAGCAGACTTCCTGAGGGTACATTGTAAATGCATTTTGAAGTTTGAAGATCATCATGATGAATTAGCATATTCACTACTGAAGAGTTGCTGGCTGAAATTTTCAGTTGCTGGCTGAAAATTAACAAGCCACAGACCTTTTCTGCTAACTTTGTCATCCATTAAGAAAATGCCTGATCTTTTTCTCTCTCTCTGTCATTTCAGAGCACGCTGTGAGAAAGAGAAGTTCCAACTAAAATTCAAGCCAAGTAAAACAGAGGAGAAAAATATTTTCTGTGAACTGAAAAACTGGGTTACAAGCTTGTATAGATGGAGGGGGCTCCAAACAGTCAAACTTTTGAAATCCTTCATACTGTTTGACAAATATCTAAAAATACCAGTGAACTTCAGACTTCAGGGGTTTTATGTTTGTTTATTTTTTGTTACTTCAGCAGTTCTTCTACATTTTAGAGTATTTGCCACTGATTACAAGAAAGAACTTGTCCATAATAAGATTTTTTTAATTTTAAAAAACATCTAAAGTCACATGGTTAAGAAATCAGTGTACTTACTCATTTCCATGTAGTAGACATATATTTTGAACATTTTAATATCACCAAGTGCAATTCTGTCCCCACAGCTGCTATTAGTGAATGCTAATGACAGAGCTTGAGAACAATTGTGGCATATCACCCAAGTTAGCCTGGAATGAATGTACTAAGGGGTCTGAGACAAGCTACCATACTTAATCTATAGAAATATTGCTGCAGATTGCTAAAAATCTCTGACAGAAATGTTATAGCACATTAATGGTAATGTGACTTAACAAATAAAGTAAATGCAGAACATTTTTTTGTGATTTCCAGCCTTTAATTACATTAGATAATTTCATAGTCAGCCTCAAGCATAGAAAAGTGGAAAAAAATGGTAATACTGCTAATGGAAAACATGCATAAGCATTAAGAAATAGGACTTTTATGATTAATGTAATTTGCTTATCTACTAAATGTAAACAAGAAAATATGGCTGAATGAGGAATCCAGAATCTGCTAGTATCCATTATTGTGTTGCAAGGGGAGTACTTGGGCCTTATTCTTAATTTTCTGTCAATAGAAGTCTTGAGTCAGAAGACCCCTAGCCTAGATACTCACTAATCTTTATTTATACTGACAGCTGTAGCTGACCTTAAGATCTTCCTCAAATCCATACTCAATGATCATTAATGTTGTAATGACTCCTCCCCAGTGCCCCTGGAAAACCAGCTTCATTTCTGGTATCAGGTCAACACCATTCCTTTTTGCCAAGTTTTTAGAATTTATGTGTAAGAGTTTACTTGAGCACAGGAAGTTTTTTAAGCATTAACAGAAAAGTTCAGTCCTCTTGACTTGCAACACTTCTCTTCCCTACTCTTTCTCTTGGCTGTTGTAAATAGACACAACTCAGAAAGACAGAGGAGTCACCTACAGACGAGTTATTGAAAGTCTTACCATGAGGGACAAATGCAAAAAGAGTCTTTGCGTGAGGGACAAATGCAAAAAACATTTGCCCAAGCAAATGCATACATTCCTGTTTAATCAGGTACATAAACAATGTAACTTAAAGTAATTTAAAATACTGCTGAGCAGTTAGAGGTAACACTACTTAAGAAAAGCCAGAGAACACAATATTAAAATCGTGCTCAGAAAGACTACTTTTTCTGTCTTTTTTTTCATTTGTCAACAGGAATATCAAGACAATGCATTTCCTTTAGGGTTGTTTGACTTGAATTGGTATACTGCATTTCGTTTGACTGTCTCCAAACATTTAACTTTGTGTCATTTCAGTATTTTTGGGGGTGGGGTGTGGAGGACAAGTCTTCAATAGTGCCCATAGATTTTGTATTTTGGAGGGCAATGTCCTTAGACTGACATTCCTGGATGAGCTATGTCTATCTTCAATAAATCTAAGGCAGATTACTTTCTTTCTGAGCATCGGAGAGCACAGGAGAGTCAGCACAGCTGATTGTGAACCCTAGAAAGAGATGATGCTTTAACTTTAGTACACCTTGGATGCTCACAGAGTTATATCTGAGTTAATTCTAACCTAGTCATCTTAGGTACTGACAAAATGTGGTTATGGCAGCAAGTAACTCGGTGCATGTTGACATCACCTGATAAAATCAGTAAATACCTGGGAGGCTAGTACGCACCAAGTGATGTGTTGCCATGACTATGTGCACTGCCATCTTCTAGAAATGGTGTCATTATTTTGGTCCTTTGTAAATGTCTTTGATGAAGCAAACCTGAAAATAATTACGAAAAGTAAATTTCATTTCACATGCTGCTGGCATGCTGGATTATGAGGAGTTACAAAATTATAATTTGTCATCATAACGCAAGGCACTAAAATGCCATAACTGATTTCTTTGATTCACTTTTGTTTTCATAAATGGTTTGTTCAAGATCTGCAAACACTGTATCTTGAGTACAACTGGCTTTTTCACTTGCAGCTATTCAAACATGACAAGATTATATATAATAGGAATAGCATTTAACCCACATAAAAATAATCATAATCTGACAAAGTGCTAAGTAAACTTTCTTAGTCCTTTTGACAGACCGAGTGAGACTATCCAGAAGCTTTCTTATGATTTTTTTTAGCACAACATTTAAAAGAAAGAATTTATTGAAACTTACATAGTAATAAGTAACCAGAGAGTGACATAAGGCCTTGCTGATGACATAAAATGAGAAAATATAAAATACACAACTGGTTATAAAAATGTGATGGAGGAATTCTATCAGGTTTCTGAAGTGTCAGGCTTAAAAAGTTCTTACAGACATGGCTGAAAAGAAACTATGGGAATATAAAAACTTTTTACATCTACAGGACAGCTGTCACATTTTGTAGATAATTGGTTATGAAATCTGAAACTCGAGGACTAGCTAGAAGAACAAGAATCTACAACCAGGACACAGAGACAAGGGGCCCAGTGTGACATTTTTTTGCCTTCCTGGAAACACTGAAGGTAGGACAGGCTCTCTTTCTCCTACAGCACCAGTGCACTGCAACAGAAAGAATACGTTATTACCTGGTTTTATCTTTTCTAATATTAGCAATAGTCTGAGAAATTAAATTACATTCATTCAGAAGAAAAAATTGGAACTTTTTGAAGTAAAAAAGCTCAAAGCTTCATTTGGAGCTGATGTCTCATTCACTGCTTTTGTGACTATCCATTTCTTAATTAAGTATCAAGACTCAATTATACCAAGAGCTATTTAAATACATGCAATACAAGTCCCATGCAACTGTGTTTTTAGGGGATAATCAGTATATGTACAAGAAATTAGATAAAACAAAGTACCAGTTATGTAATCGACTTGCTGAGCTATTTAGGCAAATCCAGAGATATCATGTCACCAGCGAAACTCAAGCCTGGTGATCCCACTGGAGGATATCAGATGTTTATATAGCTCTTTTCAGTCTTTATGGAAAATCCAATTGAAATGTTTTTTTACATTTTCTCACGATTCTTGCTGGAGCTTGGATTTTTTCAAGCCAGGGTCCTGTTTCCTGGGGCTACTGTCTTTCAGTAGAAATCAACTTAGATAGGCCAAAACTATCTAGGAATCAGCTGAGAATTTCCAAAAGTTTGCTGGTATATGGAGTAAGTGATGAAATACATTTATTTTAGCAAAATAGGAATAAGTTAATAATATTGTTAATAGAAAGCAGGTTCTTCTTTTAGCTAAGTTTGTCTTAGAAATGAAATCCAATTTACTTATCTGACTTGAACTCACTTCATGTGACATCTACTTAGGCTCAACCAAAACCTAACTGCAGATGTGCTGTTGACCTGCTACAAGCATTAGCTATTAATATAAACAAGTCTAATGATTCTATATTCCATTAAAACAGTAATGTAAATGAAACAGTTTACCAAAACCCAGATTTAACTAGCTAACACCCATACAAATCTCTGTGTCTAGTGTTTTCTATTGTTTGGCACAAGGGCTTCATGATGACTTTTTACCATGTATGTGTAAATTCACATAGCTTTGTATTAGTAGGTGAACATATTGACTTATTAATAGAACAGAAAAAAAAACCCCTAATCTGTTATGCATGGAGTGAAATTCGTGCTTATATAAAAAAATTTAATACTATGATTCATTAGAACATATAAGGGAAATATTTATAATCTTTTTGGAGGCTAACGTCTCATTAACAAATTCTATAGGCAAAAGAAAATATTCTTTATTAAAACAGCACAGAGGACCCATAATTTATACCTACATTTTCAATTATACACTTCATCATTTCATAACTTTTGCTTTATTATACAAGGAGCTTGAAAAGTCAGGTTAGTATGCAACAAAGAACATATGCTAATAGTAATTAAATAATCACTTGTTAAGAAAAACTAATTTCCTCTGCTGATTTCACATCTAAGTCTAGCACTAAAACTTGAGTTTCCTACCCTATCCATAGCATAAAGCATTTCAATACAATCAGTTTCAGCAAAAAAATTGACTCAGGAAGTCAGATTTTGCTCTGACTTTGACATTGTTGTGCAGTCTCAAGTAAGTTCCAAGTGTCATTTAGGGAATTTAAAATAACTATAGTTGAATCAAAGAAGAGCTTTGATGGCAGCTATTATGACAAGTGATTTAAGTGAAAAAATTGCTTGTGAGAACTAAGGAAAGATTCTCACAATAATTAGGTGTAATAATAGAAGTAGTTGGCAGAGCAACATAACATTTTTATTTGCCTACAGGTTTTTTTTGGTCTTAGCTGCCCCTCTCCCCCTCGCAACCCAGCAGTTAATAGATCCGAAAGCAAACAGTATGTAAACAGGATATGAAATTGGCTGGTTTACACCTTCAGTTTGTGAGACTGATCCATTCTTGAAGCATTGTTTAAAAAACAATGCGAGGCACTGGGTCAGACTGCTAAGACTAAATCTAGCCCCCTAGTAATGGCTGTCAACTGTTTCATGCAAGACTGACATTGTCCGCTCCTATGTAAATAAACTTCCTGTGAACAAGGATCAAGTATGAGACTTACTTTATGCTTCCGGCATGTATCAAATGTATCTGGAAATATGAATGCCATGAGTATTTGCTAGTTATAATGTAAAGTTTTCAGTCTAGGAAACTTGTTACACAGAGAGAGCAAATTCACTTTTAATGTATAAATTAATGGTGTTGGTTGGAGCTCCATTAAAGAAAACCAAATCCTGGATGACTCCACCAGATAACAGAGGTTGCATGTACACTTAGGCATACAAGCAACAAGTAAGTAACAGCCCTCAGTGAGAAAGGAGAGAGGCAGGTAATAAGTCGGAATGGCTAAGAACATAAAATATTGCCAGTCTGTGTGGAAACAAATTAAGCAGATTTAACCCATACTAACAATTCCTTTCCTTTGATTAATGCAAGATATAAGATTTTATTTATATAGAATGAATTTACAGAATAGTTTGAGTTGGAAGGGACCTTAAAGGTCATCTAGTCCAACCCCACTGCCATGGGCAGGGATATCTCCCACTAGATCAGATTGCTCAGGGCCCCATGCAACCTGGCCTTGAACATTTCCAGGCATGGGACATCCACAACCTCCTGGGCAACCTGTTCCATTGTTTCACCATTCTCATAGTGAAGAACACCTTCCTTATATCTAACCTAAATCTACCCTCCTTCAGTTTAAAACCATTACCCCTCATCTAGCATAATAGGCTCTGCTAAAAGCCTGTCCCCATCTTTCTTATAGGCCTCCTTTAGGTATTGAAAAGCAACAATGAGGTCTCCCTGGAGCCTTCTCTTCTCCAGGCTGAACAGCCCCAATTCTCTCAGCCCTTCCTCATACGACAGGTGTTCCAGGCTTCTGATCATTTTTGTGTCCCTTCTCTGGACTCGTTCCAATAAGTCCATGTTCTTCCTGTGCTGAGGGCTCCAGAGCTGGATGCAGTACTCCAGGTGGGGTCTTGCCAGAGTATAGTAGAGGGGCAGAATCACCTCCCTCGACCTCTTATCTTGACATCACCAATTAGCTCACTTGTCTTGGTGACCATTAGGTTAGATCTACAAACTTAGTGAAACATTTTTGATAGCTTTGTGGAGATGGCACTGATCAGTGACTGGCACGGGGTGGAACATTTGGTTCTCCTTCTGCCTGGGGTTGTTGGGCACTGCCAGAATTACAATGATCATATTTCCAGAGGACAAGCCCTGGAAATGTAGTAACAGGAATATAGCCAGTACTGCTTCCAATGCCTGTGCTAACATCCTTATTGAAGCTCATAACAGAAGGCATATACAGTAACTTTGATGATCAGGCTATATATCTATCTGTGACATTTCTCTGTCACAGTGTCAAAGGATTATACTCAACAAAATTCTGAGTGGTATCTATTTTCATATCTATATTTAAGAATATGTAGCAACGCATGCCAAAAGTTCTCAGTTTTCATTTATTGTTTTGACATCAGCAAGAAAAAGTGGGTGTCTTACACCACCATATGACAAACAGCAGATGATATTGCATGGTCACTGTGGAAACTGCATTGCCAAAAAAAGAGGTTCATATTTGCACTTTCGTAATGACGATAAACCCTAGCATTATTTAAGTGTCCCTATTGTTACTTGGATGCCAGGTTGCCAGAGTTACAAGTAAAAAAAAGGTGCAAGAAATATCTGGGATTCTTTTCCCTTTTTTAAAAGTGAAGCCATTAATATAATTCCAACTTTAAAATGTTTAATATTCTACTTGGAAGAAACAGATTTTCTAGTTTGAATGTGGCACTACACAGACTTTGGTAAAAATCCATTGAAGACATCAGAAAGCACTCTTTGCTTTTCATGGGAAGTGGTCATCTGATCTAGGAAACAGATACAAAAATACACGTTTTCCTTTATTCTGAATTAACTAGGTTTTGTTTCAGTGAGGCTGTGCAGAAAGGACTACAACTGTACAAAAGCCTGGCAGTGTAGTTACAGAGTAGCTTATCCACTGTACAACAAAGTGTGGTAGCATTATTATAAAAGCATGAATCATCAAGGAAGCATTCTCTGGTGTAGAATACAAACCCCACATTGGCCAAAGAAGTGTAAATAGGCTGCTGTAGACTAGACTAGTCCTGTCCTAACTTACTTGTGAAAGTTATTGCTGAAGAGGAGTGTCTGCTCACTTGATATAGACTGGAAGGAAGTCTGGCTCTCCTTAGCTGGGACATTTGTGGAAGTCCAGGGCCAAGGGGCTAGACCAGAAAGTCAATCTAGTGTCAGATCTTCCTGGGCCTAGAGGAGTTCCAACTCAAATGTTCCCCTTTGCATTAAGAGTGGTATTCCCACAAGATATATGTTATGTTATTCTGAGACAGATGCTTTTTTCCTTTGGTTGAACTGTGCCACAGTGCAGGGAACTCCAGTGGATCAGAGAGTACTAAGATGAAGGCTGCTTTACACGAAGCAGTTGATTAATATGAACTGTTCTGAGAGCAGGGGCCGATAACACAGACTGGACTGTATTCTAATCACAAGTCATGGACAGTTATGTGATTTTTTTTTCTGGACCTGGAGTGTTTCAGCTCAGATCCTGATACATGAGGTTGTGGGGTTTTTTAATTCCTGAAATGTACAAATCCAGTACAAAACTGGAGTTAATGTCAGCCTACAGCAACTCAAAACAGAGTAATAAGTAGTGATTTGTCAGAGCTTTTAACGTAATAGTATTTCAAGTTTAGTGTGCATTGTGTACATTAATGGCAGACAAATTTGTTCCTGTCACAAAGCTGACCAGAGAAGAATTTGATTTGAAAATTACTGCAAAGATTTCAAAAAACTTTTTGTTCACTGCAATCTAATTGGGGCTGCAAGTTTTTACACAAAACAAAAGGCTTTTATAAATTGTTATTTTCCTACAGAAAACCAGAGATTTCCTTTTCTAGTCAGGATGGATTGAGCAGTCCAGGATTTCAAACTTTATTGATACTGTTTAAAAGTATCTTTGGAACCCAAAATTTTGGCTTAAGTGAAGTTGCAACATTTGAAAGACCACAAGAACTACATACTCTGAAAAATTCTGTAATTGGCAACAATCCAGATGTGATTCCTTACATAATAAGTACTGATAGAGGATATGGAAGTGAAGAAGAAACGAGCAGCTTAGTTTGTATTATGTATGATAGGCTTCTCTATTATTCCTGTAGTATAGATACGCTTATGCAACTGTAGCTATGTCCTGTTTTAGCTGTAAATACTCTGCTTTTGCTTGCAGACATATTGATTCACTGAGTCATTCCTTCTCTGTCAGAGTTGCCAGCAGCAGTAATTACTCTACAAACAAACAGAACTGGGATCAAGGCTTCCACATTTGTTTTATTCTGTGGTTTCTGAGACAGACAATCAGATATGAGAAGATGTGTGCCAGTCCAGGTAGTTTTGATACTAGCTCTGATTCTCCTGCAGGAGGTTTGGCTACAGGCACAACAATGACACTTCTAACACTTCTAATCCTTACTAATATATTCCCAAAGGAGCCCAGACCTGTAACAAGAGCAGGGAGCTAGAACCAGGCTATTGTAAGCAACATGCTTTTATAATTTCTCTTCACTTTATCAATTTATGAGTCTTGAAACCAATTAAGGGCTTATTTTTTTGCCTGGCACAACTGATTGGAGGACTGTTCCATACCCTTGCTGTTCTACTGGTAAGAAACTTCCTTCTGCTTTCCAGGCTGAAGTTATGCAGACAAAGTTTTGGCTTTTTTAATTTTCCTCTACTGTTAATATAATTCTCACACACCTTCAGTAGTTCTTTTCTTCCCTGTTATTACACAGAACAAATCAGGCAATATGTCTATAAAGAGCACTTGGCTTTTGTCTTGCAAAGTGAAGTGATCCAATCTAGTCTATGTTTCTCTGAACATTCTTCCCCATCACTAATTCTAGCTCCAATTTTGTATACATGTTTTAATTAAAACTCAATCAGTCTCAAAAATGTTTTTTTATCTTGATACATTAAGGATTTGGGCCCCATTAGTGGTCGGTTGTCCTTGCATATCTATGCTCTTTCACAAGCTTGCTCTCACATTCCTCATATGCCAAACTCACTGAATTACACAGCCATACAGGAACTATTGTGCTCAGGCTCATAGGAAAACTGAGACACATGTGGAACATTATTTCCAGCTCACATGTATGCATAATGGTCTTTCATCTCCACTGTCAAACAACGCATCCAAGGTTTTTCCATTCCATGCAACAAGTATTTTAGTTTTGCAGAAGAAATATTTGTTAGGATGAAAAGCAGTGGGCTTGGGACCTACACTGCTGAATTGCACTCTGAATCTATTAATTTACTTACAGATTGCCTTCATGGTAGTTTGGTACTCCTGCTTCTTTAAGAAAGTCTTCAGATTCAGTCTCTCCATAAATGCCTTTCTTTTGTTACTGATCATCTTACCACTCAGACTCAGTGGTTAGTCTCCTTTATAGTTATAAAAAAAAGAAAAAAAGCAAAGAAAGTATCAATACTGGAGAATGTGGCTGAAAATGGGTTCCAAAAAATGGCATCATTTTGCCACCCTTAGGGGATACATGTTCTAAAATGATCATCAATAGAAAACCTCCACTTTACAGCTGCATTGTGCATGAGTTTGACAATGAAAATAAGGCAACAATGAATCTTTTTATCCTTACACATAAGTAAAAATAGATATCTATTGTGTCTGTCAATAGAAAAAAGTATGTCCATGACCACCATGAGAGAACACGATCTTTACAAGACACTTTCTTTATCAACAGTTGATCCAATTAATGGAAAAATCTTAGAAGATCTGGGACAGTAAAGTTAAAAGTCATCTACATATTGAATGAGTCCTGTCAGATTTGCCCCAATATCCCCTGAGTCCAGAAGCCTGTCAACTCATGTGCACAGCATGTGCACATCTTTGTACTAAAATGGAGTTCAGTCTGTACTTCCTTTACAAAAGTAATTGCACAGTACTGCAGCCAAACTTTAGCGGAATATTGGCATTTTACCAAGTTATATATTCAGCATAATGAAATTCAGTGAAAAATGCAAGTTGTTGTCTTTGACAGGATGGTTGATATTCAAAGTTTATAAAAAGCAGAGTTAATGTGAAAGCCTTGATCCTTAATAATGCAGCTAGCTTGGAAGTTTGGGCAGAGCAATGTGAAAAGGAGCCATTGTCTGACTTTTTTTTAGTCAGTTAAGCACATAAATGCTTATGGACTACGTTCCCATGTTTCACACATACTTTTGTCATAGCTCATGGTAAATGCAAAAATCCAAAGGAAAGCTGTAAAGTACAGGCTGACAGAGGAAATACTTGCTAGCATAGCTTGTGAAAAGGCTGAATCTTCTCTGACTAAAGCACTAACCTATCAGTTTCTGATTTCTTACAGGACAGTTGCAAAGTTCTGCCTCAAAACGTGAAGCTGAAGGTTATAGAAAATACCAGTTCTTTATCATCAACACTAGCAATAAGCTGATATTCAGGAAGAGAGCAAAATGTAGAGGGGAATGAAGATAATGTTACATCAGTACTGATCTTTAGAAAAACTTAGTATTTCTAGCAACATAAATAGAACAAAGCCTCTTTGCAGAAACATGGAGTCAATGGAGGAGGTTCAGATAGAAAAGAAAGGGGAATGTTTGTAACGTATCTTAAGGCTAATATTGGATGTGGTCGTGTACTACTTTGCTAAAGGGGACCCTGAATTGTGAAATTCAACAAGAACAGGACAAGTACATGATTAAGAATCCATTCCTGTGGTAGTCAGAAATGTGTTTAGGACTTTATGGTAAAGTTACACTCTTTTTTTTCCTACTTACAGTTACTTTTCTGGACCAAAGTCACTATATGCAATTAGCAACAGCTGACTTATAGAGCAACTTATCCAAGCTGATGAAAGTAGTAAGTTTGTATAGAGAATATAAAATGTAGTAGAACAGTTAGTACAGTGTTAATAAGCGTATTATATGTATTTATAAAAGTATTATTTTAGCTAGGTATGTTTGATGTGAACTCCTATTTCATGGCTGCCATTTTGGATTACATGAATACAGAGAGTAGGAGATACTTTATACTCAGTACACAGGAATTTTGCTAGCCCAGATCTGAGCATCTTTGATTCTATGCAACAAGATACCAGTAGCTGTTCTGGAAAATGGAAAACTTGTATTAGTTTTTATCTTTACTGTAGCTTGCTATGAATGTTTTGCGCTGCCAACGACATGGTTGTTTTCATAGTTTAAACCCCTCCTTAAATATTAGCAACCTGATATACAAACAATAGGGCCTTTTTAAGGAATAAAAAACCAAATATAAAAGATGACCTTCAATGTGATGTCAAGAAGAGCCTTTATTTGCATTTATCAGATTATTCATATGTCGAAGAATGTTATCTGAAGCTTTACAAACACACTATGGGTTTTTTTGAGTAGTGGCCCACAGTAGCAGAACTTCTAGGTTCAAATCAGGAGCTCAAAAGTAAGTTTATAAACACTGGGATTTAGAGATACTTTCAGTATGGGAAACTAGGATTCATGCATGTAGTTTTAATTAACATTTATTTTTTTCCAAACCAGAGAGGTACATGACTTTTTTTAACAAAAAGACCATTCTGGTCTGTCTTGCATATGGGTATGGAGGGAGAGAGCACAGAACCTCTTTCTGCACTGGAAGGACCAGCAGGAATTTGTGATCAGTTAATTTATACACCCTATCTAATTTTTTATAGTTCTGTGGTATGTGGTTAAGACACTGCTATCAGTTATCAGAGTTGTTAATTTCTGACAGAGTATGTCAGGTGGTACTGGATTTTGATTTTTACATTTTTCCTTTAGAATTATCAGTAATGCTTCGATATGATATGTTCTCCATTCTGCCATTTCAGCTTCTCCTTGCTATCATTCAGAGACATTCCGAAACTGTCACCTTTAATAAAGCACCTGTAAATTACTGACTTTACTTTTCAGAGGTGCTGAGGTGAAAACACTCTGGCAGACTTTAAAATAAGACTAAGAAAACAGATACTGGAATATTGCCACTTGTGAAGCTGTGTTGTATTGCATGCCATTACTGTAATTTCTGCAGTGTGGAGAAATTATCTGTTTCAGGGATCATAGGACTACATTCAATAACTTGATATAGCCATAAACTTTGTCAAGCTTGGTACAGTTCCTGCAACTGTTCCCATTAATCGCTATTGAGAGTGTACTTGTGCATGAGTGTTAATCATGGAAACTGCTGTGACGTTTACTTTGGCAGACTTTTTCCACAGGTAAAAGTGGAAGAAGTAGCACTACTCATACAATATATAAGAAGCCAGATAGCTCAAGTGACCAGTAAATTGATTGTATGTTGTTTTTAGTTCAATTCAGATTTATTTCTGAGGAAATACTGAAGTATTCTGAAAATTATATACTTCATGTGTGAATAGAATCATAGAATCATAGAATGGTTTGGGTTGGAAGGGACCTTAAAGATCATCTAGTTCCAACCATCCTGCCACGGGCAGGGACACCTTCCATTAGACCAGGTTGCTCAAAGCACCGTCCAAGTTGGCCTTCAACTCTTCCAGGGAGGGCGCAGCCACACCTACTCTGGGCAACCTGTGCCAGTGTCTCACTACCCTCATGGTAAAGAACTTCTTCCTAATATCCAGTCTAAATCTACCTTCCTGTAGTTTGAATCCATTCCCCCTTGTCCTATCACTATGTGCCCTCGTAAAAAGTCCCTCTTCAGCTTTCCTGTAGCTACTTCAGGCACTGGAAGGCTGCTAAAAGATCTCCTCAGAGCCTTCTGTTCTCCAGGCTGAACAACCCCAACTCTCTCAGCCTGTCTTCACAAGAGAGGTGCTCCAGCCCCCTGATCATCTTTGTGGTCCTCCTCTGGACTCACTCCAAGAGTTCCATGTCCTTCTTATGTTGGGGATTCCAGAACTGGACAGAGTACTGCAGGTGAGGTCTCATGAGAGTGGAGTAGAGGGGGAACAGACTGATATCCTGTATATAACAGATTATCTATTTGTACACAAATACAATAAATTTGACCCAGCGTACATTAGAACAAAAAATAGGAAGAGGGATGATTTCTTAGTTTTCTTGAATTATATAGCTCCCAGTATGTATTGACTTCCTAGCTGCCAGAACATATATATTCCTGCCTCCAAGCTTTCCACCTAAATGAAGAACAAATTCAAACATTCAGGCAGAAGAGAGGTAAGCTAATTATAAGAATGTAATATTAGCATATATTAATGTATTTAAAACATTACACATGATGAATTGAACAGGTACCTACTTAAGCAGTAAGCAACAAGATGGCAAATACATGGAGCAGATGTTTGTAAGCCACTGGAGAAATGGGAATTTTTTTTAATTTTCTATGCAACACTAATCTCCTTTTCTATATAATCCAACATGATAGGGATTGGAAAACCCTGCCTCCAAACATTTTACATCTTCCAGAAGCTGACAAAGAATGCTTCTCAAAAAATACTGTAATATCAGTAATTTTATAATTTTTTATCAGTTTTCCAGACTTTGGTGGCTTTAATTGTAGATTGAGCCTTGTGCACCTGTCATGGCTTGCTGTGTTTTTCATGTGGAAACTCAGACATGAAGGAGGGTCGAGTAAAGGAAAGGAGTACTAGCATAAACCCGGTCTCACTTCACCCACACCCTGTGCACCTCAAAGCAGGCGTGTGGACTCTGCGTCTGGTGCTTGGTAGAGCGCCCAGGTTTACTCATAACTTCTGTGACACTAATGAAAGTGCAAAGCATCTCTTTGCATATGTAGGAGCCAAATACCTTTTAAAATCTGCAACAAAATATTTGTTTACAAAGAACATTTGATTGACCTGTAGATCTTGATTTTTTTAAAATAAATTTTGAAGGGCTGTGAAAAAGAGGAGGGTGAGTAGTTCTCCATTCTGCTACATTCAGTATTTTTTGGCACTTCCTGCCCACTAGATGCCTGAAGTTGGAAAAGGCTGTTATCTTTCCTACCAGTTGTCTCATCCTAAAATTTGTGACCTTATAAACCACATAGCTAATTATAGAAGGCTATTATTTAGAAAGGAAAGTAGACTTCAGCTGTGAAACATCTACAGCGTTGACTGAAGAGTTCCGCTGGCACATTACAGGATGGTTCTTCTACTTCTGTGATACAGTAGGGCTTTCTGAGGCTCTAACACTGCCTTTGCAAGGGCAACATGGATGGGACAGCTCTGCAGTACCATCTTCAAGGGAACTGAGCTGTGTCCCCACAACCCTTGCGATGGGGTGGGGTGAAATCCAGGACTCTCCTTCTAGCCAGCAGGAAGTGCTGATGGTGACTGTAAATAATCACATCTTTCTGGGACACTGGGTGCCCCGTGTGCTTTCACAGGAGTCTCAGGGCCTCACTTAGGTCCAAGCTCAAGGAGAGCAGCTATGTCATTGGGAAAGCTTCAAGCTAATGCTAAAATAAACTAGGGTATTTAAACATCAGGTTTATATGTTCAACTTCTAAATAGTTTCTGAGACTGGTGGTGGATCCCAGTATGTTCTGTGTTTTGTGAGCTGCCAGAAACCACTCAGAAGAGCAGTCTGTTTGTAATTACATCTTTTGTGTTTGTATGCTGTCAGTAAGTACTTGGTGTGATGTTGTTTCTCTCTGGGATGCAGACACGGTTGTTATAATTTTTGTAGAGAGAGATGCAACAAAACTAATAAATGTTTACAGACAAACTTGCACCAGTTAAAATAAACTGCCTTAGTGCTACGTCTTTCATTAGATCACTGCAGCTTCTCTGTATACAAGTTCCCAGTCAGGTATTTGTAGGAAACTGAAGGTTCACTGTAAGATTATTACTCTTCACTGTTCCACATAAACATGTAATTGAGAAGCAAGAGGAAACCATTATCGTGAGATAAGTACTGTTTCATCAAAGGAAAACTGAAAGGGTATTCCATTATTACCCCTGTAAACATATTTTGTAATTACCCCAAAAGAACCTAATTGCTAGAGAAGTTGATGACAATCAACTGCCTTCACAGCAAGATGAACCATTCAGCAAATACTAATGTCCTCTAAAATCCTAAATAGTTCTGTCTTATGCAGTCCTTGTTCAGGCTGTGGTTCAGACCACCCTTAAAAGCCCTCTATGTTTCACTTAATTTTATTTTTACTTGTATTTTGTTGACACGGACATCAAACTTAATCTGATTTTGACCTTAATTCTGTTATGTCAATATCCTTCTTTCAAATAAACACTAAGTTGACAGGCATCAGTAATTTAACAAGTATCTGAGAAAAATAGTTAAGAATATGCCAATATTACTCATTGTCCAAAGTCTCTAAAAATCACTGAGGGCAGGGTAGATCTGATTTATGTGAAGACTGACATGAAAATAGTTATGAGTATCACCTAAACTAATGATGTTTGCTCCAAGCAAATAATTTAGTCATTGTACTCCAACAACAAAATAATTTTGCATCCATTTGGGCAATAAAAGCAGGATTACTGCTGTTTCACCATGGTTCCATATCCTGTTTCAAATGATAGGCTATTCCTATGTCTAATCCTTAGAATTGTTCATTTGCTGTGTAAGTGCTTTAACATTCCTGGTAGTAGTAATGGAAAAAAGATCACCAATAGAGTTTTAATCAATATTATAATGTCATTTTTTATGACTAGATTCCTTAAGCATGTCAGCCTTAGTTCTGAATGAGAAAAACATTAGAGTACAATCTACTATGTACAACAGTGTGTACAACAAAAACAAACAGCAAACAGAAAGTTCTTAGGCTCAGCATGTCCATTAGTCTGAATTTTTACAGTAATGTGCAAAGAAGATTTGGGAGTCAGTGCTGAAAAATACGTTGCAGGCTGACTATACAAAGGCAGTTCAAAGGCAGTTCAAAAACAGTGCTCCCTTTTTACTACTCCAAGACAATTCAATTTTGGATTTTTGGTAGGTCTATCTATGGAACAAACTACGAATCATGCTGATGCTCATAGTGGAGAAAAATAGAAGAAAATTCAAATGTAACTAAATATATATCAGCTCACCAAACCATAAATGTACTAAGTGATGACTTGGTGCTTACATTCTGATCTGTTATGCTTTCATAATTCAGAGCATTTTGGAAACCCACAAACAGATAGAATTTCTTTACTCTGTGCTTTTTTCATGTCCACTATTTGTGTAAGAGTCTTAAGTTTTAAGGTTACTAGGTGCCTGTAACAGTCTTAGACTCATTACTTTCCCTGTCACTGTCTCAGTCTTTGCCCCCTTCACTGAATGGGATCTTATGATTCATCAAAAGACAGTGGGTGTAACAGTATGAGGGTTTCCTTTCCACTTGAGTTTACCTTTCTTCTTTCTTATTTCTCTGCTACAGATACGTATGTTTTATCTGTTCTGTGATGATCTGCAAAACCTTCAGTCTTCAAGCTTTCTGCTTGGCTCTTTTCTGTATTATACAATCCGTGCTTAGTCTCGCTTGCCTTTAAAGAAAAAACAAACAAACAAACAAAATGTCTAAACTCTCTTTGTCTCTCTGCTCAGGATTAAGCTTTTTCTTCACAAGGACCAATCTAAACAAGCTATTATGAGCAATAAGGCTCAATGTAAGTCTCATTTTGATTCTGTTGAATTTTTGAAGTTACCAGTTATCACTCATCATTATTTTATTTATTTTTTTTTTTTTTCATATCAGAGCCCTTGAATTTTCATTAGCATTCTAGGTAGTACTCCAGCCAGCTACTACCTCTCAATTTCAATTAAAACAGTTTTAAACAACTTTTGACAAAATCTCTAATATCTCCCAACAGAAGTACCAAGAAAGTGACGTTTTCTTGGACTTTGTTATCTTGGCATACGGACACCTAACATATTCTATTTGTGTGATACTAATTCACATCCTTCTTCTGCACATAACCTTCTTCCTTGGCATCTCTGTTCTTGCATCTTCTGATACCTCCTTTCTTCTGAGATTCTACTCATGATTTTCAATCTGGACAGGGGCATTTCCTTTCTTTGATAAATCTGACTGCTTATCAAAGAGAAATTTGAAGTCCTCTACAGTTATACCAAAACTATAAGATCTCGGCGGACTTCTCCTCTTCCTGGTGTACACTTCATATGTGTTTCAAGCTCATATCAAAAGTGATATCCTGGCATGGAGGAGGCATCCTTTCCTTCCTCATTCTGTATGCCCTGCTATTTGTAAGAAAGAGATGTGTGAACTGAAAGGATGTGATGGTGCACGTCAGCCTGCTGCCTATGCAGATAAATAACAGCAAAAGACTCTGGGATACATCACAGAACCGACCTTCTTCCCAGTCTAGCCTACCAATTAATCTCCTTCTTATTAGCCTTGTTCTGAAACACATTGTGCTGTGCACCCACCACCCATCAGGGAATCTGCTGCAAAATTGCCAGGTTGGTTCTTTGATGTTAGGTCAGTCAAAGTCCTCTGTGGACTCACCTTCTTTTGCCTTCTCTGCTTCAAAACATGTATTTTGTTTCTGTAAGAAAAGCAGAAGAGAATGTATGCAGACATCCCTGAAGCTAATGAACTATGGAAAACAAACACATAAATTTATAACCATCCAGTCTTAGGAATTACACTATTATTTTCTGGTTTTCCTTTTGGTATTGAAACCCACCAAAACAGAGAGAACTTCAATTTCTCCCACTTTTTGTGCCTTTCAAAACAGTGTCAGTGCAAAAGACTAATACTGCTTAATTTCTTCTGACAGGCCATTCCTTGTTCCCTTTTTCTGCTTGTACTGGGAACTTAGTTGTTTGACTCCAACTAGGGAGCAGGTTCCTTGTGCTGAAAAGTCAGTTACTTTATTCTGCACAGTATCAGAGGGCTATGCATAACAGGAACCATGAAATGTCTTGCTTGGTTTCTTTCTTTAAAGAGTTATTCCCCAACTTCACATTGTGTGCAGTAGTACAATCACGTAACAAAACCTATAAAAGGTTGCCTTAGATATAGCTGGGAAATTTGGCCCATTTGCTCTAAAAACTCATTAAACCAGTTTGTTTTTAAAATGTTTTTCTTGGTTTCAAACTTACCAAGCAATAAAATCTGAGAAGTTTTAAGAGCTTTCTTTTATAAAAATCACTTGAATCTAATCTAGATATTATTGCATGCTCTCATTGAAAATATCTGCATAGTCTGAGATTACCTTAATTATTTTCTTGTTCATTTTATCAGAAGTTCCCAAAACACAGAAGAAAGACTAAGCAGCATTACAGAATGTCTCCACTCATCTTTTTAGAGGTTCTTAGCTTCTGTAGTCACTGTCTTAACTGCCAACAGCTCCACCCAACATCAGTAGAATCCAGAGATTGGAAGTGTTCCTTGGAAACTTTCAGATTTTGTACTTAGTCCTGCATGGGAACAAGATGCTACCTGGCCCTTGAGTAGGAACATGGTTGCTCAGTCAGGAGCCCTGACCCACCAGGGCCAGAAACTGTTCAGTCAGCCTGGCCCACAGTGCCTGAAGGAGCTCATGGAGCATTTGGTGGCTTCTGTGGAAGGCAGCACATGCCTCTGTACTCCTGTGTTTAAGAGTGACCATTTCACATTCAAAAGTATCAGTGGCAGAATATACAGTGTCTAAAGGGTGGTGTCTTGCTTTTAGATGCTGAAGATGTAACAGGGGCTGTATATTAGGGGAGAGAGGGAAAGAAGTTTGTCAGAAGCTAGAACTATTCCTCGCACATTATGAGCTTTCATAAATTCCCTTGGCTGGTCAAAAATCTGCAGGGAGGTTTTTCTTGCCCACAGTAGCAGCCTAAACTGATCTGAACCTGAAGGAATGTGTAGTTTCCAGTGAGGTACCCACAGGGCACATAGACAGAATGAGACTTTCAAAGGACAAAGGAAAATTTATTTATAAATTAAAATTTATAAATATAAATATAAATATAAAATATAAATTAATATTTATAAATAAATTTATAAAATTTATTAAATGCACAAACACCATCATCATCTGGCATGTGACAGCATTCATCAATCTGTTTTAAAGCCATATGGCTATTGGTAGGAAGAAACTAACAATTTTCATTTGTTGATGGAGATTTTTATTTGTTAGAGCTCTAATACGTATTTCATCATTCTAAGGATATTTTTGCCAACAATAAATTGTTTATAAATACCTTTTCTTAGAATTTCATCTTCAGCAAGCTTTTGTTTTCAGGAATAAACTAAACCCAGTAGAATTAAAAATTAAAAGAACGAAACAAAACAAAACAAATGGAAACAGACCAAATACTTGGATTCTTCAGTCTGCTGACAAGTTACTCAAGTCTATACTCAGTTGCTATAAGTTGCCTAGGCTACAAGGCATGATTGTTAAATTTCACAAAATCACGGAAATTCTATTTCTCTACTGAAATTACTGGACCAAACCAGGTACTATGCTAATTTATATCAGCAGATAATTCATCATAATATCCCTAAATGATTCTTGTAACAGTTTTACTTCTATTTAATCAACACAGAAAAAAAGCATGACAGTTTAATAATCACCTAGAACACCAATGTTATGAATAAAATAATTCAATTTTGCATTAAAACACATATAATTTAGTTATGTCTGTTTACTAGATTTCTGCCAAAAGCCATCAGGCAGCATAATGCTTTGCAGTAACACAAGCATAGCAGTTCTAAGTTGTCAAGGAGTTTGATGCAGTTAGTCCATGGGGATATTTACATAAATGGATTATGTGAAGCAATTTTTGCTAATAAAAAATTTCAGAAACTGCAGACAAAACCTGTTTCCTCCACTTGTGGATTCATTATTAAAGCTAAAAAGCAATTCAGTCTCCATTTCTTAGCTATTATGATGAACATTTAGGTCAGGGAGAGGAGTTTTTTAATGAGGCAAAAACAGCTGTGAAGAATAAAAGTCCATGCTCATATTTATAATGTGACTTCCTCCCCTTCACGTGCCCATAATTTTCATCCTGATGCAGTCAGGGATAAACTAACCCTTGCAGCAGTGGGAACACCATTCTGGGCTCTGTATTCACATATCAGAGAAGCTGTAGAAATTGTGATGGATGAGTGGTGTTGAGAAGATTTTGATAGAGCAGAGCTCTGTTAAAATACTGACATTCTTGAACTCTTGAAGAAGAAAATATCAGCTTAATACAAAAGCAGATTTCAAGTTCTTGTCCATTTAAGTTGAGGTTTACCATGTTGAAGTCTTTTATTCAATCAGGAAGACACACCACTTTAACCATTATGCCATGGAATCACTGGTCCCCTTGCTCAAGTATCCAATTCCTTGCTCAAAGCCAGAGCAACACTGAATTCAGCTCCAGATGTTCAAGGCTTTTTCCAGTTTGGTCTCAAGGTCTCTGAGGATGGAGATGCCACAGCCTTCCTGGGCAGGAAACCTGTTCCAGTGATTGAGCACCCTTCTGATGAAAATGTTTTCCCTGTGTTGGGTCAGAACACCTCCTAATTTCTGACATTCTTTCTCATCCTCCGCCGTGCATCACTGTAAAGAGCTTGGCTCCATATTTTCAGTAGTTTTATCATAGGTACTGGAAAGTTGCTATAGCAAAACGGCCTTCTCTTTTTCTAGGCTGAACAAACAGCTCCCTCAGCCTCTTGTGCTGCAGTCCCTGGTGATCTTGGTGGCACTCCACTTATCTTGCTGCAGTTTATCAATGCCTTTTTTGTACAGAGGGAGTTCCAAACTCAGTGAGGTTATTCCAGCTGTGAGCTAACAAATGCTGAGTAAAGGGGAACGGTCACCTTCCTTGATCAACTGGCTGTGTTCCACTTAATACAGCTAGGCAGTGTCCAAACTGTAGTGATGCCCAGGGTTGGTTTATCCCAGGCACCTTTGCATTTAACCTTTTTGAATTTCATTAATTCTGTGTCTACTCATTTCTGTAGTCATTCTAGGCTCCTCTGAATGGCTGCTTAGTCCTTTAGGGTACCATCTATCCCAACAGTCTTGTGCTATCCTGTGTATTGATGAAGATACAAAGCAGGAGAGTTTTTGCAATTGAATTTCCAGTAGAGACCATTAACCGCTACCCTGATGACCCAGGCAGTTTTTCACTGGTCTAATCATGAATCCACACAGAAAATTAGGTTCTATCTTGGATGCCATGGAAGATGGTGTCAAAATGGCCTTGCTAAAGCCAATATAGACACCATACAGAGCTGTTTGCTTATCCACATATCCAGCCATTTTACTGTAGAAGGCAAACAGGTCTTTAAAGCATAATTTACTCTTGGTATGTCTATATTAACTACTCACAGCAATCTGTGAATCTTAATTCTTTGACTCGTGACCATCCATGTAAGCATAGAAATGACCTTGTATTTGGAACTAACATTCATTATATACCATCTGAGAAGACTTAGTCATATCAGTGGGTTCTAAAGGAAACAAAATCATCATAGAAGTATAGAATAATTCATAGAAGTATAGAATAATTCAGGTTTGATAAAACCATCAGAAATCATCTAGTGCAACCCTGCCCTCCTCTACTAAAGCAGGGTCAACCTCAAAGTTAAATCACATTTGTCAGGGCTTTGTCCAGATAAATTCTGAACGCCTGTAGGGATTGCATTCTCTGAAGTTGAATTTTGATTTCTGCTCCTGGGACTACTCCTACAGTTTTATGAAGAAATCATATATTCTAGTCCCAGAGTTCTGTTTTACTATTATAATTGATTTTGTATGAGATCCTGTGCTGGTTTTGGATGGGATAGAGTTAGTTTTCTTCACAGTAGATACTATGGGGCTATGTTTTGGATTTGTGCTGGAAACAGCATTGATAAGGCAGAGATGTTTTGTTCTTGCTGAGCAGTGCTTACACAGACTCAAGGCCTCTTCTGCTCCTCTCATGGCCCCACCAGTGAGTAGGCTGGGGATGCACAAGACACTGGGAGGGAACGCAGCTGGAACAGCTGACCCCAACTGATCAAAGGGACATTCCATACTATACGACTTCATGCTCAGCATATAAATCTGGGGAAGAAGAAGGAATGGAGGAGATGTTTGGAATGATGGCATTTGTCTTCCCAAGTATCCATTATGCGTGGTGGAGCCTTGCAATACTGGGGATGGCTGGACACCTGCCTGCCGATGGGAAGCAGTGAAGGAATTCCTTGTTTTCCTTTGCTTGTGTGCATGGCTTTTGCTTTACCTATTGAACTGTCTTTGTCTCAACTCACAAGTTTCCTTACTTTTAATCCTCTGATTCTCCTCCCCCTCCCACTGCAGGGGGAGTGAGCGAGCACTATATGGGGCTTAGTTGCTGGCTGGGGTTAAACCACACCAATCCTCTTGGACAAAAAGTAGCATCTTAATTGGATGTCTGGAGTTTGGGCAATGGAGTTCTGTACAGTATATATCCATTTAAAATGACAATAGTATAAAAGTATTTTTCATGGTTGTTTGGAAATATTGCTCTTTATGATAATTTTCTTCCATTAGATACATAACATAATTTTTATGAACTGGTTTTATTTCTTTTATTTCTTCTCTCTTTTTGGTTTATATTTGTCATTTTACAAGCCCACCCTGATCACTCTTCTTCTCAGTTTATCTTAAACAAATCATCAACCTTTCTGTTTATGTTCCCATTTCTAGTTATGGATCATTACTCAGTATAGCTTCCTTTTGTATTGGAAAATATAATCCATCTATCTGAATGGGGAAAAAGGACCTGAGGATCCACACACCTGAACACTTTTTTAATCTTAAATCACTCATTAAGATCCCATAGCACTATCATCTGTCTGAATCCATATGAGAGTTGACAGCTATACGGTATTTAAGATACTCTAAGAGACCTGCTTTGGTTTTTCTATCTCTGCAACTGACCTGCTTTGTGTAATGGTCAAATTTTGCTAGAAATCTTATCAGAAGTTATATTTTCACCTGTTCAACCCTACTGGAACAAATTTCCCAGACATACTCCTTTGTTACTGATGTAATTCTTAGCTCAGGGTTATTAGAGACTGTCTTTCAGGGCTCGGCTTCGCGGTTTGTGAACATCTACTGAAAAATCAGTCAAACCAGGTTCTCTTTCCTACTTATGCTTGTATATACTTCAGTCCGTTTTCTCTGACTGAAACACAGCCATTAAGACTATTAGATAAGCCCTTCATTCTCTATAGCATTTAGTAAACCGATTACATTGCTTGATACAAATTTCTAGACATTCCACTAGCTAATATTTAAACAAAAAAGTGGAGTCATTACTTACCCTCGACAACTCATAACAAACAATCAATAGGTCATTCTGACATTGTACACCACCATTAGAAAAGAGAAACTGCTCCAGAATATTGTGTGGAGGGTCCGCTTCTACTCTTGACTATTTTACACCAATGGAATTGGCTAGAGACTTTGCTATCACTCCTTGTAATCTCTCTTCACAGATATGATAGAAGCCATAAATACTACTGCAGGGTCAGGGTTTATGTCTGTCCAAACAGCAATTTCTCCCAATCTTTTCCTTCAAGGTGGGGTTTTTTTTTAGCAACCAGTTTCTACATTTAATTTGTAACTGGCTCACCAGTCAAAATATTTAAATAGCATAAATATCTCTTATTATTTTCTGTGATATTTGACCATATATCTGTTGCCTAACTTTAAAGTGTTTTCTTTTGTCAAAACTCTTATTTACTTAAATCACTGGCTGTACCATACAGCTGTTCCGTCTGGCTTGTGCTGTTTCTAAACTGCATGTTGCAGATTCAATAAAGACAATTCTGTCTGGCAGAAGTTTTCCATTTAAGCAATAGGAACAATGTCACTGTATTGATATTGTGAGGGCTGAGAAGTGAAAGAAATGCGTTTTTTCATCTTTTTAATAATTTTAAAATCTAATTTTAAAACGCAATGATCTCATTCTGTTCCTTTGCACAAAATACAGTCCCTTCTATTTTGCTCATAAACTTGTTAAATAGCCTCTATGTTTTTAAACAAAAATTACATGACTGTCATTGTCTTTGCCACTCACTTCCTACTTCTGCTAATTGAACTGTGGTCAGAATTTAGCTCTTGAGTTTCAATTGCATTTGTAATCCAATCATTTCTCTTATATGTATCCAAAATTCTAGTGTTAAGAACAGTTATTATTCCTTTTTAGTATTTATCCTGATGCATGCCAGCAGAGTGTCCAACTGTGCCACCTTTACTTGCTAGTTCAAAGCAATTGTGACTAGTGAGTTTTATGATCAGGAAGTCATTTTATGACAAAATTATCTCTTCATTAGTTCTCATTCTACACCCAGTTTGAACTGGTCAAACTCATAATCACATAGTGTTTCTATTCCAAGTCTAGATGCTACTGAGCTGTGTATTTACACATCATTTTTACAGATAAAGGAATTTTACCTGTCTTACATAAATGCAGGGGATGAAACGTGATTTCAAATACTTTTTTATCTTCTTTTTTTGCTGTTTAAATGCAGCCTTAAAAAACAGGCAAATATCCAAGTACTATAACTCTGCAGTCCCAGCTGGGTAGCTGGAAGCAGCAGACTGACTGATAGCTGACCTGATTTCTTTCTTGTCATTTGGCAGCATGTAGTTTGGAAATGGAATAACTGTATATTTTTATACTGTAATCTTGAATAGATTCTTCAAGCACACATGTAGTAGCCATCCTTGCCTGCCTTATGCAGGATCAGCGCCTTGGGGAAGCTCAGACCAAATACACTCTTCATTATGGACCAGAGGGAAAAATTGTGGATTTATTTTCTGGCTTTATAAACTTCTAGACATGGAAATAGGAGAAGTGCATTGGTACCTATTCTTCTCTGTGTTTGTAGAATTCCCTAACCCACGTATCAAGGACTATTAGTGAAGAGCAAGGTGGAATCAGATAGAGCAGGCTTCATCAACTCCTGTTGAATTGTAGTCCCTCTGCCTCCAGGATAGTAGTTTTCCATACTCTCACTTATAGCAAAAGGATCCCTTCAAACAATCTACTTGTTATTTCTGTGGTGAGGCCAAGAGAGAGACTGTGAACAGCATTGTACAAAATTCTCATGATACTTAGAGGAAAGCTCTCACTGTCATTGTCATGTAAAAATGGGACTATCTCCTGGCTGTGCTGGTAATTAACTGATCTCAGAAACTGGACAAAGACTAAAGTAGAACCACAGAATAAAACAGTTTACTACTGGGGCACGAATGATGTAGAGAACTGGCCATTACAAAAGTGGTCTTCATGGAAGATATTTCTTCCTAGACCATTTAAGAGTCTCTGCTTCAGCACTTTTCAATTGTTTCTGTCTGCTCACATAACCATGGCTGAAATAATTATAATTCTCCGATCATTTCTGGAAGAAATGTTATTTCTCCCCTATACAGGATTCTAGTTCAGTTACAATGACTTGCAGAATTCAACTGCAATTCTGTGCTGCTTTGTTTTGATTTGTTTCCCATTTATTCCTTAAAAAAAATAAAGAGGCAATATAACCTAGTAATTTATACAGTCAGTTCAGCCAATGTCAGCATGATATGTGAGCAAGCCTTTTAAGTGCTCTCTCTCTTCCTTGTCCCTGTGTAATAGTTGCCCAGCTCTGCTGCAAGTAATTGCCCTCAAAATGCTGCTTCAGCCAATGTGACAAACTTCACCTTTCAGGCAGTCACAGCAGTGGCTTGGCATGGGATCCATCTGTGTCAAATATAGGACTGGTATGTTCACAAATGGGATTTCAACCTGGGACTACTGCTTAGATGAGCACACCAAATGTGGGGCTTATGAGGCTATCCTAACCTTCCCATCCAAATTACAACAACAAGGAAAAAGACAACTCTGGAGGCTAAAGAAGGGAGGTCAGACTACCTTTTGGGGAGTGTTAACATATCACTGCAATAACTATTACAGAAGAACTTAATTAATATTCAACTGAAGGGAAAGAAGAACAAGAAACATGTTAAAGAGAGAAACTATATTTGGTTTCCCCTCATAAGAAACAAATTTCCCTATCACAGAGGCATATATCTTGCCAAATTTCATATTTGGTCAGATAATTAGAGTGCTCTATATGGCAATCATTCACAGTTCTTAATGTATTTTTCTTGATAACCTCTCTGTGAGGGAAGAAAATGTTGCTATCCTATTATTGCAGAGGATGAACTAGGGCACAAAGAAAGAAATGTGACGTGTAGATCACACTTAGTATCTGTCGTTCAGGGCACTTGAAGTCATTGATTGTGATATAATTCACTGCTGAGGTGAGAAGGCAATGACAGTAGCATTTTTACTTAAAATGTCCTGTTATTTAAATTAAATTTCTGTTGTTTTTTAGATTTTGTATTTATTTATATCAGTCTGCGTGCAATAAGAAACATCAAAGACCTGCATCTTTCTGGCTGAAAATATACAATTTAATAACAATTTGTTAGATTTAACTATTAAATACCTGAATCTTTTTCTCAAAATAATTGCTGACAAGCCTATTTATGCCTCCCTCCTTAGCAGATGATGGCAAAAGAGAGCTTTTTTCCTTTGGTTACCTGAAAAATGCCAAAAAAAAAAGAGAATAAAGCAAATTCTACTGTGCACTAATTTTAAAAATGTAGGAAAGGAAAGTAGCAGTAGAAAGTATTTTTGGGATTTCTGTATTCTTTTATACAACAGTGTATCTTCACAAACAGTATATTTATTACTGTGTGATTTATTCCTTTACAACGCTTCAGAATATTTGAAAGTCTGCAGGACATATTGATGGATGTGTATCTCTGAGATGCTGTCTGTCTCCAAAAGCAGCAACTGCAAAGATCACTCTGGCTTTTTCCACTGAATGGGAGTGAACAGACAAATAAACTATATTGGCTAGATGGGATTTATTGATGTGTCAAAGGACCGCTCCAAATTCTGTGCTCTCCTTTTCATACATGCTTTAAAATGTAAATATATCTCTTGTGTATTTTTAGAGCAGCAAGGGGAAGCTGATCTATTTCCTTTTTGGCAGGACTGGAAAGGTAACGTAGTTTTTGCTTAATTGGAAACCCAGAAAAATCACAGTATTGTCAAACTCAATTAAAAGCAGAAGCACAATTCTTGTCTTTGGTAAGAGCAAAGAACTCCTGCTCGCACATACTCACTGATATGGGTGAGCACATGGGTTAACTGTGTCTTGATGGAACTAACTGAAAAATCAATTCCTGCATATGAGTATTTATTGTTTTTATTTAAAACCAACACTGGTCATTGAAAGAGTGTCTTATGTAAAATGTAGGTGAGTGCTTCAGCCTTAGAGGACTAGTGGAACGTGGAGTGTAAAATGTTCTGCACATTGCTTGTGTTGTCTGAGTTCTGTCTCCCTTTCATTTTAGTTTCTTGGGTTTGTATGGTTCTCAGAATAATGTCCTGTTTTAGACATATTAGTCTTCCTGGCATACCGATGCAAATAAACATAGCTATACTCTGATTTTACTTCCCTACCTTGCTGGCAAATAGACTTTGTTGGATCAAATTAACAGAGTTTTTTGAAGCTATGAAATGTGGGAAGGTTTTGTGAATCTGAAAGGGCCAGGAACTGCCAATTATTCATTTACACAGGACTCCTACTTCAGACAAGATGTGAAGGTTAATCCATTATGAAACTTTTTTCTCCTTACTTTTCTAAATGGTATCTAAAGACTAAAATGATCATCAGTAACTCATTTTGTGTGGGTAGTAGAGGAGGGAATTTTTTTTTAACTCAAGTATGAACTCCTACATGTAGTGTTATTAGGAAGGTTAAGCACACAGTGACTTTCCAGGTACAAGTAACCATAAGAAGGAAAACTGAATGCCATTTCAGAATATGCATTTTGCTTTGATTTGAGTGAGTGAGGTTATTCAAAGTCGTGAAACAAGAAGTAACTTGCTTTTCAACTTCTCAGAAAAGATCATTTGCTCTCAAAACAAGTCTATCTTTTAACTGTGTATAAGGGGTTTTTTGCTGTATTAAGGGAGAACAATTGCCTCACACTTGCCTTGCTCATCAGTTTGTCTTGAGGCCACTAATAACTGTACAACAGGTTGAATTTCCAGTGAGGGCTATTGTTCATTCCACTGAAGTAAAGACTTGCCAACAATCAAGGTTGATCCCACAGTGCACACTGAATTGCCATAACACTGTAATCCTTCTCTGTTGCTATTTGGTTTCCTTATGGGGCAGTCATCCCAATGAATTGTTTGTCCAACAAACAAATAAAAAAACAACAACAAAAAGCTTTACTTGTGCCCAAAGAAAAAGAAAGTCAGGATTTTCTTGCTGTTCTCCATGGACAGCAGTCTTTTGGAATGTATCCAGAAATGAATGTGGCTTCCAGACAATACATGCTTTCATTATGCACCCAGTAAAAATAATATTGTCACATCTGTCAAAATCTTGAATACACGCATATGTCCACAGTGATACAGACTAGTTGATGATTAAGATAAAAATAAGTATCTCATCTTTTTTTATTATTATTATTTTTTATTGTCCTTCACAGGATTAATTTCAAATAGATAAAAACCTAGTGATAAACTATATTTGCATGTTTTTTGAACATGTAACAAAGACAATTAAGTGGATTATCAAATACTCAAACACTTGAGTATTTAAAAAAATGAAAAAGAAGTGTATTCCACAAACTTCTACTGGAATTGGAGAAGATGGGGAAGTTGCATGTTGGTTTAAATTTAAATGTATCTCAATTATCTCCTAACATAATTGTGACATTATGGGGTTTGACTTGCATGCAGACATTTTTCTGTCTGATTATTTTGCAGACATATATAGCTTCATTAACTGCAGTCATTGTCTTACTCTAATTAGGTACCTGAAATTCTGTTAATATTTGAGTTGCAATCTCATGAGCCAAAATAAACATATCTTATATCTACATACAAATACAAAGTGTGTTTATGTAAAGTAGTTTAAAATATCACCTAATTCTATTATCAAATTAGTTAAGCATTTACATAAGTTTTGCAGGTTTTAGAGGAACTATTTTTTGCTTTTCCGAAAACATGATTCCACTTAGCTTCAATACATACATAAATCACAATTCACACTCTCATTTTGTGGAACTTTCATACAAAAGTGTTAAAAAAAGCAAGACTATTTGCATTTTCATTTTCACATGACAATACCTTACGTTACCTATCCCCATGTTTGGGAAGAAACAGAAGACAAACAGGTACAGAAAACAGATATTTTAAAGTAATTGAAGGGCATTTTGAAGTAGGAATACAATTCTTCTCTATCTCGTTGTGATTAGATTTCATTGTAAATTCACGTGTTTAGAACCTTCCTAGGAAGAGAGTATAATAGACTGTGACATGAGGCTAAGGCCCTTTCATAGGTCCTGTATTCTACAACCGAGGAAAGCTTTCTGCAACAACTGCACGTCTCAGCCTTTTGGACTAAATAACCTTGACTTTGTTCTTACTAGAGGCAAGCGCCTGTTTGCAACTATGATTGGCAACTTATGCAAACTTTAAGAAGCATAGTTCCCACATCCTATCAAACTGATAGTGTTCAAGTAGATTTGAAATGAAACAAAGCAAATGCATTCGTTGGCTCACCAACTACATACTAACCAAGTATTTGTGGTTCAGGTCAAAGCCTCACTAATGTTTCTAATGCCAGAAGAAGTTACATTCCAAGAGCTGAGGGGAAAACTGTAGTATCACTGAGAAGTGGGGTAGATTGGTGGTTTGAGAATACTTTCTTCTTCTTCAGAGTCAATTTTCACTGGAGTCTGGTCAGTGTGTTCCTTGTTAATACTGTATTATCCAAAATGAGATAGCCATTCTTTGCTCAGCAGTGGCTTTTCATTATGAACTTCTGACCAGACTAGTTACAATGTTATGTAATTTTTTCATATTTCTTGTGGCCTATAAAATGGTTTTACTAGGTTACCTACATGAATAGTTGCCCTACTCTACTCCTATTATTTTTGTCATGTTTGGGTGGAAAATCTCAAGTAGAGTGGAAGAAACACTCTGCTCTGTAGAAATTATAGCACTGTACTCAACTATAGTAGCATAATAAAGTGGTTCACAGCAACCAAAATCTCAAACTTCTATTCTTACGTCTAGTAGGTCTGTTCTGGTAGTAAATTCCAGAGAGACAAACTACCTTTCCTTTTTCTCTTTGCAGAGATATCCAGTCAGCTAGAGACTTACTGTGCCCTCTGGGCTGCTCCCAATAAACCTTAATGGTTTCTGTTAAGATGGTCTTGATTTTTTTTCTGCGTTTCGAAAGATTGACCTGAGTTCTGAATTTCATTTTGAATTTTCAAAAAATGACATGAGTTCAAGATCACTGTGGCAGTTGCACAGAAGAAATCACAAATTGAAAAAATGGTTCAAAAAATCAGTATTTTTCTAGAAAAAAAAAGCATTGATTCTCTTTTGAACAATCAAATTTTGCAGGAAACAGAAAACTGTTTATGGTTGCTGTCTGCATCCAGTGTACTATACTGAATCAATGCTTATTGACATGAGAAGGCTGATGCACCTTAATGAGCGTTTGCTGTTGCCAGAAAGTTTTCCAACTCTAGATTAAATTATGTTTAGGTGAAACTGCTGCTCAGAATAACAGATGCTGATTTTCACCAGAGCTGACACACTGATCTATAATCATAGCATTACCTTGTCTACTTGGAAGATTCTTCTTTTAAAAAATACATGTATATATATGTTCAATTTGATGATGGACTTTTTATTGGCATTCAGTAGGTAATAACATAACCTTTTGTAGTGGGCAAAGAAGCAGAATATGAAATGTCTTCTAGACAGGGAAAAATGACTGTATTTTCTTTCCCATTATCCCTTCTTTTGATCAATTCCCATGAACAACAAACACTGGGAGGTGCCTCAGGTATAAGATTCTGTTATAGCTGAAGCACTAGGAAGCAGCACTGAAATGGTGTGATGCTGTAAGATCTGTGTGAATATAATGCTATCTTTTGAAGTTTATCAGGATTTGTGAGTTTGGGGGTGCATATTCTGTGCCTAGTTTCACTGGATCACAGCTTTGTCCCACTCCTTGGAGAACTCATAAGAAATACAACAAAGAATTCTTCAAGGAATTTTCTTTTCCCTCTGCTCCTGTTTGTGCTCTCTAGAAGAGAGGATTTGATCCAACTGTTTGTTTTGGAGCCAAATATAGAGCTGCATCCTACCAAAACCATCAAAGGGGATTTCCAATGCAAATTTGGAAATTAAACAGATCTTCATCTTCAGGAAATTATTTTTTGATGACTAGTTGAACCAAAGCAAATCCAAGATTTATAATCTTCTGAGATGTGTCTGAGGAGTTTTATTCCATGGCTTAGTGGGACAATTTTGACAGAACATGTGTAATTGTTTAATGACGCTCAGTATGTCTTTTCTACTTATTTAGGTACAACTATTTTATTGGGGTTTCTTTTTTTTTTTTCTGAAACCTGTGAACCATAAAGGTGACAAAGTCACTTAAAATTTGAAAGAGAGACCTTATCACTCTGTATGACTACCTGAAAGGAGGCTGCAGTGAGGTGGGTGTTGGCTTCTTTTCTCAAGTTACAAGGGCTAGGACAAGAGGAAAAGGCCTCAAGTTGTGCCAGGGGAGTTTTAGATCAGATACTAGGAAGAATTCCTTCACTGAAAGGTTTGTCAGCCACTGGAACAGGCTGCCCAGAGAAGTGGTTGAGTAACCATCCCTGGAGGTATTTAAAAAATGTGTAGATGTGGTGCTTAGGGACATGGTTTAGTGGTAGACTTGGCAGTGTGCTAGGTTTATGGTTGGACTCAATGATCTTAAAGGTCTTTTCCAACCTAAACAATTCTATGATTCTAAAGTAATGAATACTAAACCAAAGAAAAATAAATTAAAACTTTTTAAAAAGAGAAGCCTTGTTGTTTCTCAAAAGATAATTTGAACTATATCCATATATCAAGCACTACTGACAAATAGAACACAAAAATAATTGGTACTGACTTTGCTTCTAATTCCAAACTAAAATAAAAATAGATGTAATCACTGCAAAATAATTTAAATGGAAATGATTACTAAGGGCATTGGAAGCCCAACAGTAACATTGTACAGTATGAGACATAATTAAGTCTTCTACTGTAAGAACAATTTCTGCTTCTATAGAGTGTTTGCACTGATGAATCGCCTATATGAGTGTTACTGTGTTATTATCTCTTAACTTAGTTATCTTAGATTTAAAACCTGATTCGAGGACAAATGCATAGAAATAGTAAAATCCATAAAAAGCACTCTCATGGGTAAAGAGCAGAGTTTAATTCCTTAGCTAATTCTTTTGGTCAGACACAATTATTTTTAATCAAAATCTCTACAGCAAGTAAAAAGAATTGACAGACCCTGCAAGCACATTTCTGCAATCCCCTCCCCACCTCTATCTTGATATGGCCTGCAGGTAAGACTGTATGTAAAGTGGAGGATTTAACTTCTTTTCATTGTCAAACCATCAGCGGGGTGGGAGAGAGATTCTGCAGCAAAAGTTGATGTTATTGAGTCATGCAAATGAGGATGTTCAGAATCACAGTGTGTGAAGTTTTCCTGCCATGCTGAGGGCCAAATGGAGGCAGAAAAGAAAAGCTGTGATGTATGGTTGAGAAAATGAAGTAGGGTCAGATTTACTGGGAACTGGAAAAAAACCAACAATTTTAGAAACAAAAGGAACCTCTGCGAGAAGAGAATAAAGACTTCATATAAACCAAAACGGAAACCAGGTACTAATACTTAAGATCAAAAATATTACAGTGTTATAGAAGGGTTTTTTAAGGGGAAAAAAAAAAAGTGAAAGAAGAATAGAAGAAAACAAATGTGAAAGAAACCACCATTTGAGATGATGGACCCTTTAGGTATTAAATCAAAAGCATTCTTCTAACTTTTAGTAAAAACAGTTGTCCAAAGAATAAATTCTTTTGCAGGTGATATAGAGGCTATTAGAAGACACCGTATCAGAAGCTCTCATCAAATGCATGCCTCATATCCTAAAAGAATAAAATTAGGATAGCTAAACTGAGTGTAAAGGGAAGTTATGAAGAACAAGAAGGCTGTCTTCATAAAGTTGGAGTCCTGTCCAACTGAAAATATCAGACAAGGCCACAAGCACTGGCAGGTTAAATGTGAAAGTATGCCAAAGTAGATTTTAAGAAAAAATTTTCAAAGACATAAAAAGTAATAATAAATTCTTTTTCAGACACATCAGGAGCAGAAAGCTTGCCAAAGAGGCAATGAGAGCCAATAGATAAGCGAGGCATAAAAGCACTTGCCATGGACAAACTTAGGGAAATTTCCACGCTGAAACTCTTCTTTTTGGAGGAGGTGTTAGAGAATCTGTCACAAACTGAAGTGTCTGTGGAACAGAATATAGAACAAATTGACAGAATACTCAAACTACCAGGACTGGATGGCATCCACCCAAATTCTAAAGGAATGCAAATGTTCAGGAAGAACTTCTTTACTGTGAGAGTGCCAGAGCACTGGAACAGGCTGCCCAGAGAGGCTGTGGAGTCTCCTTCTCTGGAGACATTCAAAACCCCGCCTGGATGCGTTCCTGTGTGACCTACTCTGGGTGACCCTGCTCTGGCAGGGGGGTTGGACTAGATGAGGTCCCTTCAAGGTCCCTTCCAACCCCTAGGATTCTGTGAAATGGCTGAACTACTAGCCAGAGTATGTAACTTCTCACTTAAAGCCACCTTGGTATAAGCTGGTGATGGGAAGGGCAAGAAGAGTTTTTTTAGAAGGGATCCAGGGAATAACACAAAAGTAGAGACAAAGGTCTAAATTTTAGAAGAGGTTCAGCATGATAAGTAATTATCTAGATCAGTGCTACCCTGCCTGCAAAAGAGGCAAATGACATGCCACTATGCAGAACGGAGCGTGTTATCAAAATAATCGAAAGTTGCTCACTATCTCTTCTAATGCTTGAATGAGGAGACATTACATTAAACTAGCTAGTGACAGATTCAAAAGAAAAAAAGGAGTGATTCTTCAGTGTTTACTGAAGTTACGAAGCCCCTTGTCACAGAGTTGGGCAGTTTTGTGTCCAGATTTGGTAGAGATTTTCACTGACTCAAAAGTCTTCCAGTGAGAGCAAAGAGAAAGATCAGAGGTTAGAGACAATGATGTACAGAAAAAAGATTGAAGCAGTGTTGTTTTAAATAAAAAGTAGATCACTGGAGGAGGACATAATTTTTCAAGTACCTGAAAGGCTGTTGCATAAGGGTAAGGAACTGATCTCCATGTCTCCCAGGACAAAGAGGAATAGGCTTCAGTCTGCAAACTAGTTAATAGCAGGAACAAATTTTTAATGGTAAGGAAGGACTAGAAGAGATTCCTTGGAGACCCAGTTGAGTCTCTACTTTGGAAGGTTTATAAAGAACTGACAGTAATCTCAGGTGGTGCTACAATGATATGAGGATGGTCTATATTGCTTACTAAGGGATATTCTAATCTTATATCAGTCCTGTTGTTCATTTTCTCTCCTTAAAATAAGAGGAGAAGAAACATTATTTCTCCTTGTACTTTGGATTTTTATGACTATTCTCTCATGCTTCCTATCCATTTATCTAAGTCAGTGTAGTACTTTCTAACCCATTACTTCCCATGTCTGAAAAAGCAGGTTATCTGTGAACATTCTGTAAGATAACTGTTATCTATGATTGACAGGTGTAATTTCTGCAACCTAAACCATGCTGAAAAGGAGCACTAAAAAAGAGATTCTCAAAAGCAGTTAGAATAGTAGGGAAGTATATGCTAGTCAGATGGGTGGTTTGACTGGCTATCTGTTGTATTATTACACAATGATTTGGGCATGCTTTGACAACTTAATCCAAGTATTTCCATGCAAAAAAAAAAGACTCATCCAAAGCAAAGGGCAGTCTATCAATCAATTTGCAGTATATAAATTAGATTTTATCTGTTTTCTTACCCCATGACTTCTATTTCTGCACCAGGCAATCTCAGGTAGCACCATGTGGTGCTCTAAAGCAATGACCACATACTGTAATACACTAGGTCTGATGTAGTTTTAGAAAGTGGATAATAACATAAGAAGAACATTTTGAACAATGTGTTTTGGCCTGACATTATTTTTTTTTAATTCCAAAAATGTTTCTTAATTTATGCCCCTAAAAAATAGATTTACTTTCAAATATCCTAGATTTGACGGACAAGGGAAGACATCCACAGGATCTGTGGGTGCTGACAGTGAAGCCAGACCAGGCACTTATAATTTAGGTGTCTAAATATGGATTTAGCTGCCTCCCTTGAGCACCCAGATTTGAAAATGATTGGCTGCAATCCCCACTGAAAAGGCTCACACCATTCTCTACATGGTCTGTGTGCTGTGGTTCTAGTAGCAATTGTTTTAATTGGAAAGAGTTTAGTTTTCATTTTTCTGAGAGAAAACTGTCCAGTCCCAATTATGGAAACAAATCTTCAACATAAAACATTTTAAAAAAATAGAAATTCTCCTGGGGAAGTCACAGGCAGGGCAAAACTAGCTTTTCCAGAAGAGCTGACAGTTGTTTAGATTTTAGTGTTGAGGAATTCAGCAAGTCTGCAAGTTTATTTTTAGTAGTTGTAAACGGAATTATTTAACTCCTTTTTTTCTGTGACTGGACCTGAGACATAAAAATGATTAATACAATGACAAACTGGTGCCCAACCTGGTGCTAGAGTTTGGATGGTAATGAACATTGCATTAATCAGAAAGCAGTAGGATTCTCTCACGTTATATTTCTTGCGATGCCTCATCTAAATATTTGAAATCTGACAGCTTCTGTGCTGTCAGAATAGTTCTGGTTGCTACAAAAAATACTGAGTTGCTGTGTCTGAGCAGAATGAATCTGCTTCCCTCCTTGGGGAGCAAAACTGGCAAAGAAAATTTCATTACCAGTGTCCTGGCTTCATCACTGCTAGCACAAGTCCTTCCAGATCCAGCAATGAAAGCTGTGGCAGTGGATTTGTTGGGTACTGTGAGTGACCTAGCACAAGCCAAAAGCCTCCCAGGAGTAGGAAACATGAGGGGCCATCTCCATTTAGTGTCACCAGTGGTTCAGGACCTTGACTTGAACACCCCAGGGAAGTACCAGGGAAGGTACTCCAGGCAGCACAAGCTTCTCCCTGCAGCAGAAAACGACTAGGTTGACACTGCTACTCATATGTATTGTCAGATAGAAGAGTTTGCTACAGTAAATTAATTCAATTGTAAAAGTGAGGCTCCTTCCTGTAAGATGGCAAACTTGTAAAGCTGATGTACAATAGGAATTGCCTCAAATATAAGTCAATCCACTTGCAGGAGCTCAGTTTGGAGATCATGTTTTCTAAAAGAGCAAGGCTGCTTTTTCTGCTGAAGTCACCGTTAGGAACAGTCAGAGGTGTGAGTGTCAAAATCATTCCACCAAGGGATCATACCAGAAAAGTGTTAAACTAGGACTATAGGTACCAACATTTCTAAATGCTGCACAGTGAGGAAAATAAATACTCATCAGGTTTCACTGTGCTATCATGTGTCTGTGGTCAAAGAAATATCTCTAATCAAAAGAAGATGATAAACAGTCACAACACTTAAAATGGATGGCTAGTAGCTACATGGTTCAGCTTCTGTTCATAACTAAGATGCAGACTTCTGCCCTTTTCTCTGGCATACTATTTAACCTCAGAGTCTGTTTCCACATATGTCTCTAAAGCCATGAAATTTAATTAGCTAACCTCCAAGTGGGCTGGAACAATACTTATAAAATATTTGCAGATGCTTTTGATCTGGAAGGCACAGGAGAAGGGCAAAGCAGTATTTACATGGGTTTTGAAGAGAATTGCAAGCAATCTTTTTGTTTGGGTTTAAACTGAAAGCTGAATCACGTTACAAAACATTGAGCTACTCTGGCAGAAAGCATAGAAAAATATCTAGCATGTTTGGTCACTGAAACCTTTACTGGCACTGTCTCCTTACAGGTCTTGTACACTTCTCACTGTTATGATTAAATCTATTCAAAGTCTGTCAGAAAGCAATGCATTTGAAATCACGCTTAGGTTAGGATAAACCCTCTAATGTGCCGCTGGTGCTGTATAGATAATCACATAAGGATCCTGGTGGAATTTTGCATGACATACCTTATAGAACCTACTAAAGGCAAGGAGAATAATTTGTATAGATCTAGTATTACACTCATTTTCTTACCTCACTAACACAAAGTTTTTATTGGTGAGACCCGTATCAGTTAACTTATTCCTGAATTACTACTCTGTGAGAGGTGTTATTATTAACAGGCTATTATTATCTGTGTATTTCTTTCTAAAACACATGCATGCTGAAGAACGAAAGAGTAAGAAAATTGTCTTTAAGAATCAAATATTAATCCACTGTGTCATTTGCAATTTGGACAAGGACATATACAGTATTTTCAAAGGGATTCTTTGTCTTTGAACTTAATAATGAGATGTGAAAGGCAGGTGAAGAAAGCCAAGTTAAGATTTTCATTAGAAGTTGGGGTATTTTTCTTTCTCTGTTTAGCCAAAAAACACCACCACTTGTCTTGCTTTGAATTGCCAACAATTAGGAGCTGAATATCTCNCCACATTGGGATTCATCATTACTCTGGGACTGCTCTTTCCACTCTGACAACTAACACCACCACTCAATATACACAGTCAGGCCACTGTCTTTGGACTGTCATCTTAGTCCCAGAGTGTAGCTTCTTGTCTGTTGCCACATGTGAGTGGGTTTCTACAGATCTTCAATTGACAGTGACCTAAACATTTACCTTCCCACAACTTAAGGAAGGGGAATGATGGATATAAACTTTGAACTTCAAAAAAGCTATGCTTGGTAATATTAAATTAACTTTGCAAAGTAACAGTCAACCTTGCAGAAACCTGATTGATCAGGTCATGGTAGATCTTGCATATCCATGTAAACCAAAGTATCTCCCATATAGTCTGAAAAAGGAGGGCACACCTGGCTCAAAGGGTTAGAAGACTCTGATCTTGTATAGTGAAATGGCTTCACATCACAAAGTCTAACTATTGAGATTTTAGACCAGCTTGAGAGGAGGGGAGAAAGATGGCGTTTCCCAGTAGCACAGACAGAAGTTTTAATGGAAAGGACAGGCTGCTATATGCATCACCAAGTTATAGCAAGCCTAAATCTCTACCTGTTCTTGTACTTCATTTGCAAAAGGAGAAACTGCAAAATAGGTGTATTGCAGGATGAATTTAGTCATTTTCTCACTTCCAGACAAAGGACATAGACAAAGATGACTTCTCCCTGCAAAGAGTGCAAAAGCTTTCACTGTGTAATGCCTATTAAGACCTAATGCTATGTGATGCCTCCTAAGACCAGACACACAGGACATCACAGTCCATTTCCTTGTAGCTTTTAGCTTTCAGCAAACTTTCTAATTGAAGTATTTCATGTCTATTTTCTTTACTGGAAGTTAAATAAAGTCTTTGTAGTCTGCACATCAAATGCAGAAAAACAGTATTCCCAAATGATTGAGGTGAGTTTTCTTCAGAAAAGAACAAGAAGCAGGACACTCTTTGTGAGAGCTATACATAGTAAAACTATCTTTTTATATTGAAAACACTCCCAGGGTCTCCCTAGCTACTAATCATGGGTGACAAACAGTAAAATATTAAATTCTAAAAAGAAGCTGGCAGATGGAATCTATGTGATTTAAATTAGGTTCAATGCTGTAATGAAAAAATGACAGTTCCAACTCTCAAATGTAAAGCTGCCATTCCTGGTAGAAAAATCACTTGTCTGAGGCTAACCTAGGCAGCACTGAAAGACACTTATTTTTTGGATGGCAAATTTAGCAGAACAATAAAAAGAGAACATGACCATGTAAGTGCACAATTTAGGCTTTATCAAATGGCTCTTTAAATTGCAAGACAACAAGAAATGAATTACCAGACTATGGCTAAACTTTCCTATTGGGCAGGCTATCTTAATCCCAGAGAAAATATTACAAATGCACAAGGTAAGAGCTATCAAACTAATTCTGTACCCTTTTTATAAAAGTGCACCATCCTCTGCATTCATAACTGTTTCATGTCTAATTATTGTCTTTTATAACTCCTGCACTTTTTAAGATGAGATCACTTGAGCCATAAAAAGGTTCTGAGATTAACTCTCTGCTACTTAGTGAGCAGCTTGTCCCTCATTAAAACACAGAGTATAAACATTCAGAAGATGGTAGTCAAGAATTATTTAAACATACACTCACCCTTTGGGACAAGGGAAAGAAAGAAATTTCAGTAAATTTGCTATAAGAAATGATAAATTTTAATATTAATCTGTAACAATAGCAGGGAAGAAATAGCTGAAATTGGGAAGCGGGCTTACTATTGGATGTTTTTGACTTGCTGGTTAGAGTGGTGTGTAAGAAAAAATGGGATACAAAAGAGGACAAGGTTTAGATGGTAGGCTTACAAGTCATTTACTCACTAGACTCAGTTAGTGTGCTTGGAAAAATTAGACAGACTCTTAGGCTTGCAAGCTGTAAAACCTGAAAAAGGGTTATTGTGCCAAAACCCATTTCTACTACTTTTCAACTACATTAGCTGGCCTAATGATTTTTGTCCTATCCATAAAACTTGCCAATGCCCTTATACCATCAGGACTAGAAAAATACCGTAGTATACAAACAATTTGGGTTTTAAGTCCAGCTAAACTGGCTGCAGAGGAAACAGTAATTAAGGTTGTATGTAGGGATTTGGTTCCCTGGCCTTGGACTCATTCTGCCTCCCCCTTTACTGCTTATATGTATCAAAGTCACCCACTTCTAGACTATATGGGGCTAGGCAGTGTGTGCAGCGAGACTCACGCTGTGCTGGCAACCATGGGCAACTGCACAAACTCTTCAGTAGACTTGTTTCCAGGTTTGCCCAAGTCACTGGTTAGAGACCATCATTGTTATAACAGAGAAATTCATTTTTTAGCTGTACTTACAGAGATACATGTCTTTTGGTGTGGATGGTGTTAAACAGAATAAAAACCATTAAGTTGGTACTTACATCAGGGCTGAAACCAGTGATGGTTTCATTAGGCAAAAACTTTTTATTCTGCAATTTGAATTAAATTATAAACTGAGCTTCTTTAGGGATTTTTCATTAAAATATCATATGCAATTGTTTTGCCATTTTCCTAGTTGTCTTTTACATTTCTTCATGTATATGACTGAAAGGCACATGTGCTACAACAAAAATTAGAAGAGGGTATTCCTTAATAGCATACTCTCTGTAATGTAACTGGCACTAGGGTTTGCTTGTATTTTGGGTACAGTGAAATGCAAAGACTGTAAACAAAGGTCAGAGGAAATCAGATATGACAATGAAAATTGAATATGGGCCTCAGTCTTTCCCTGAACTCCCATAATCCTGAGTGTTGTTGCTATTCAGGGGTCTGAAAGCTCCACTGGGTAATAGCTTTGCTGTGTAAGGCACTACACTGACACACAAGTAGACAGTTCCTGCCCTGGAGAGTTTTTCTGTTTAACCAGATTAAATACATCTTGCATTCTCTTTAATGTGACCTTTCTTCCTTTCTTCATTTTACCTGCCTGTGTAACGTACCATGCTGAGGACAAGTCTCTGTGATATTTTTATGTTCAAGTGAAGAATTGTCTTTTGGGTCTTAAGAAAGGATGACATTCTTAACCAATACATAATGCATGGATTTTTCATGACTCTGCAGCAAGAAATAGTGTCACATGCTGGCACAGATACCAAGAAGCTTTATTTTTATTTAAATATTTGGACAAAAATCAAGGTTCTTCTGAAACAGAAGAAACACCATTCACTCTCTGCTGTGTCTCTTAATGAACAAGGAAAAGCAAAATTAATTCAGCAGGAGAACTGGTTTATTTGTCGTTTCAACCCTTCAGTTTCACTAAAAGGGCAGGTGGCATCTTTCAGACAACAAGGTTGCTTCTCTGAGGGAAGGTGAGAAAGCACTTAATTTCAAACACCTTAATTGAAAGCACTTTAACTGAATCCTTTATATGAGTATTTTCAAAAGAAAGGGACCACAAGGGAGATAACTGTGGAAAACATAATTGCTGCACAACAAGCTCTCCTGCTCGCTTTTATGTAGTGAGAACTGTGTTGTGCCCTTCAGCATATACATGAGCTGTCAGCAGCTATGTGTAACAATGGGGCCACACACTCTAAGAAAGATCTTGGTGTTCAGTGTTTCATTTCTCTGCCCACCAGGAATGTACACCATCTCTATTCTGCTCTGCAAGAGAATTCGCACAGCCTTGTGTGAGACACATGATATAAGAACAAATACAGCATTAACTGGTAGCTACAGATATGGAATGGAGTATGAGCACTGATTTAGTGGATTATGTGGAGTGTAAATCAGAGCATTATTTGGACCCAAGGGATGAATCAAATCCTGGAATTTATATCCTGAAATATATATCCTGAATCTTAAGTCTCAATGAAATAAATATAAAAAGGAACAAATTCCTTATACCCAGAGCCCAGTTTAATTCCTATCTAGCTCCATTTTCTAAAAATCCACTCTATCAGGTTTATAAGCACCTTTAGTGTTATAAAATGTCAAAGATTAGAAGAGATTAAACTAAAGGCTGCAAATGGAATTTGTACCCAGCATAAATCACTGCTGATTACTGCTAATCTTTCAAAAGTCTAAACAGGAACAACCTTTCTCGTATGTTCTCCTATATTCTCATACCAATAGAGATTTTGTCTGAGTACTAGCCCAGAAAGTCTCTGTAAGTAGAGATGAAATTAATTGCTCAAAATAGTACGGTGAAAACTGTTTTCAATCTGCTGAAGGATTTTAAACCATAATTTTTTCACCCCGTTTCATTCTACATCCTGCCCATGCCCTGAGGGCTGTCTCCTTTAGGAGAACGTAAACTTCTGGGGACACGTCAAGATGAAAAAACCACTGAGTAAGCATAGAATGTGCTTGCTCATGACTGTTCCTCCACAGAGAAATACACTGCCATGATGCGGTATAATCCTGGAGCTTGAAACACAGTAGTTATGCTCTCTGTATAAGTAAAGCTAAACAGCCCAGCTGGGTCACCACTCTGGGGCAGTTCTGCTGCTCTTACTGTCAATCAGGGCTATTACCAGGGCCTTTTGACTATTCTTCACTACCAGAGGAAATACACAAGGACTTCTATCTGAGAACAGCTCCTTGACTTTAGCTCCAAAATTGTTAACAAAGACACAGCAAACTTTAGTACTGTATAAAAATCTTGGAATTCATGGTTGAGTTTATAAATGGGGAGCATTGCTCTGAGACTTAAAGGTGCTGTGCAGGGATGTTAACAGAAGGACTTTGCTCAAACTGGAGGGACAGCAATAAAGAAGACTATAGTGTGGATCTCAGTATAAATTAGCAGCTGCAGCACAGAAATCACTTGACCTGACTGATGATAAGCACCAGAAGATAACCAGTGAGTGCTCATCCATGGGCTGCAGAAACGTTCAGATACCCACCTCAGCCACCAGCAAAGTCCTCTATTAAAAGCCATGTATGCAGTATGATAGGACAGAAGTGAGTGAAAGACTATTGCCAAATAATATACCCAGTGTGGATATTTAATTAACTGCTAATAATGTTGCTACCTTTTCTTAAGTTGGTATCATGGTGTCTTTCCCTAAAAAGTCCTTCCTGGTTTTATGTGCACAGTGGAGGAGTTTGGGTAAGGACTGTACTGCTCAGCAAGTAAGGTTGACAGACAGTAGATCTGTGTATTTTCTGCTTCTAGCAGATATCCAAATTTAATATAAGAAGTACTTCAAGAAAATGAGAATCACTAACAGGCATCTTCTGGAAGATAAACGGAATGGGCCCATTACCATCTCTTTTACAGCTGCACTATATTTTTCGGCTCTCTGTTGCAGCAGACAATGTCTAACAGTAATCAGTTCATTTATTGGTACTGATAGACTGGCAATTTAATTTGTTAAATTAGCACTGAACTTTATCCCAGTATTTCAGCAGCCATTTAGCTGTGTTTGGTATACTGAGGAATAAGTCCCTAAAGTATCACTGATGAGTTCAAAAGCAAGTTTCAATTAATTTTCTCTGATTTTACTTATTCTTGACCATCAGGAGTATTTAGAAAATTATAACATGCCCTTTTCTTTATCAATTGTCTTATCTTTGAATACATAGAAGCCCCATGGTATCAAGCTTTACCCTGGTCCATGTTCTGAAATTCCCAGACAGCGGTTGAACCTCCAGCTTCTGTTCTTCTTAGTGGATGTTCAGAAAACTTAGCGACATGCACTGTGGAGATAAACAGGGAAAGCTGATGTTGAGGATGATTCTGTCCCCTTCCCTCAGAACATTGATAAAAACGTTTCCTGAGAACCCACGATTTCTATCTTACATGTTGAAAACAAACAATAATATCAAAACTGAGCTCTTGTTTTTCACCTGTCTATCTTCTTAACCCTCACAAAGTGACTGATGCATGACATTCCTGAACATAGAAGAAATATAATAATATTTTTTAAAGCCAGACTGAAAACCCTTGATAAGAAATTTTCTTGAGACTACATCAGATGATTAAAGGTATTAGGCTTTAGCTGCCTTTGTGGGTTTCCCCAGAGGTGTAAATCTGCACAGCATCACTGGTTTGAAAGGAGACAGACTGCTGAAAGTCATTTGCATTGTTTCCCAGGTAATTTTAGAAAACGGGATTAAAAAAGAGAGTACTCAGAACAAAGGGCCTTCTCTTTCAAGGCACCGATTAACCTCTCCCCTTATATCCCTCACATGCCTATCAACTTCAACCCTGTATCTTTCAAAACTGGACACTCTCCACAAAAGGCATATTTTTAGTACCACAAAAAAATAAATCAAGTTCCTGTTGAAGTCCTTCAGGTTCTAGATAGCTTTATATCAAAAATTAATAAGCATAGCAAAAATGGTTGCAGTTTCCAGGTTGCTCTTTAAAATTTCCTCCCTTTTGTAATTCTGGCTCTCCTTAGGGGTTTTCTTTGAGAAAGGAGAAAGTGGGAAGGACAGTTGTTTTCTTTCCCAGGAGTGGTTAGAGCACCACTTCCCTTCCTTGGGGTGACAAGGGATTGGCTTCTGATTGGGGATGGCCAAGTTTTATTCCCCCTTTGGATATACAAACTTCATTTTTTGAATGGCTCAGAACTGAGCTCTCTGAGTACCAGCTCCCAGCTAGCATTTGGGTTTAATGACTCTGCCACACTCTTTGGCCTAGAAGGTCTGGGAGCGTGGGACAAGTTCAAGACCTGAAATTGAACCCCTTCTGGGAAAGTGCATTGTGCTGAGAGAGACTCCTGGGACAACCCACTTTAAATAGCATTTGTTTCTAAGTGCGATAGTTCATGTGAAAATACATGTAGCACTAGTTCTTACAAATGTTTCACCTCAGATTGTGCTCTGTATAAAGAACTGTCTCGAGCAGTTGCTGGATTTGCAGGATGTGGACAGGAAGAATAAGGAGGGAGCAAAAGTTCAGCTGTTCTAATATGTAGGTATAGAAGCTGGATTTTCATTGTCTCACAGCGCTCCCTCTCTCATTGGGGGCTTCACAGGGGAATGCATGGGAGAAAGCAAGGCTGTAGCTTCCCAGAACACCGCAGCTGAAGCTTGCCAGACACATGGTGACCATCAGAAGGTTGCAATGATTAGTCTAGCTATATAAATAAACATGGCTGAATTCTGCCCCAACAAAAAATTGTTTGCTCTGTGTGACTCTGTTACACGGAGCAAGCTTAGGTCAGTGCTGCATGGAAAAGAAAGAGGAAGAGGTTGGATTGAAAATTCTCTCAAATTGTAAAAAGCCAGGGTGAAAGAGTTTTTGACAGGCTTCTATTTGACTATAGGGGGCAGGAAGAGTACAAAGAACACCCCCCCAAGGTGTTGGGGATTTTGCACTGTTTTGTGTTTTGCTGGACTTTTATGCAGTGTTCACCATGGGGTTAAGAGGATAAATGCTCCCTTTGGAGCTCTGTGAGGGAGCCAGGTCTCCTGAATTGTTCTCAGCAGTGAGTAGGACAACAGAGGCAGTGAGCAGGAAAGTCACTGGGAACTAAGTAAATACATTGTTTCCTCTTCTTTCCATTCTCTCCTTGTTGTTTTACTTGAATTTCGTTTGCAAGTGAACCTAGCTCAGCTGAAGTGAATGGTGTAAATCTTCAGTGAATCTGAATCTTGCCTGATGTTTTGTCCATGTGTTCATTAAAGGACAGTCCCAGTGCAGGCTCTGTTTTGCTGTTGTTCTTTGTGGTCAGTGGACACATCCAATACTGCGTCAAAGATTACTGTGAGGCTACCCAAGGAACTCCATATAAACTGCTTTGTCTGCTGAAACCAGTAAAGCTCTAGTAGCATGGGGCTCAGTTTACTGGTGGTGGGGCAATTCTGCTACTTTCAGGACAGAAGCCAGTATCTCAGAATGCATTAGAGCATTGAAAGCTACTTTGAATTAGGACAAAGAGACTGCCCAAGCAGAACGGCAGACAATACTGTTTTTGGAATCTGTGCTAACTGGCATGGACCGAGCTGAAAAGTCTCTGTGTAGTACCACATTTTATTACAGAAGTGCACTTTTTGTGCTACAAAAATTAACCAGCTTGTTCATAGCTGTTTATGCACATACAAGATATTCCATTGCAAAACTGAGATATGTCTTAGATCACTCTCTCAGACTACCTGCTAGTGTATCTGAGGTCATTATTCTGAGTAGTCTACATCAGCAGAACCTAGACTCCCCCATCCTGGAGGATGAAGATTTCAAACGTGCATCTCCTTTTGTTTTGCTGTCATATGAAGTAGCCTCAGCAATAAGGAATGTGTAGATAAACATGTATTCCAACATAGGGAACCATAGCAACAATAGCTACAGTAAGACTGGAAATATTTCTCTAATAGAAGATATGAAAAAACAATATTCTGAGTCTACTGCAAGTTGCTGAATGCCAGGTTCAAGACAGCTTCACTCTAGCTTATTGCTTTCTATAGCAAAAACTGGAAATGTCATTGTCCTATTTAAAATCTGCCTTCTGATAAAAGACTGCATATATCTTGTATGGCTGCCTCTATACACACATAGTGTTGAATATACTTTTGAATGGAATGAGAAAGACTTGAGTGCAAAATCCTGATTTTATGACTATTTAGGATGTCTCCTTACTAGTGCTATGGTATAATTATCTGTGTAGGTCTTTGTGACTATAAGGTAGTGTCTAGAAAGATGCCTGGAAGGGGTAGGAGAAAAATGAGTAGCAAGTTCTGCTAACCCAGAACAAGCAATATGCTAGACCAGCTCTGCTGCTTCTTGTGATCACAGCTCGTTTCATGAGATCACATGAAAACTCTATGACATACTGCATTTTCTTTTAGATACCTGTCCTACAGTGGCCCAAAGTAACAGTATGGTTAGTATAGGTTGTCAGTGGGATTTCCTGTCATGTGTGGCACAGGTCTTCCCTTCCTTATCTCACAGACATCCACACAGGTCACAAAATGTGCATGTACTGGCTATGGTGGTGAAAATGGAAGGGTATTGAGATGATCTCCTGATACCGTAATATCCTGAGACTGGTGGTCTTTAGCTTGAGATTCCCATGGCTCAGAGCAATTTAAAAGGACGCTATTACCTTTGGTAGCTAATCTCAGTGGTCTCAACATCATTCTGTATGAATGACTTGTGTGGCACAGATTTTTGTTTAACAATGTTACATTATGTGTAATCTTTGCTCATTATGTGTGAGGGCTTATCCTAAAACCAATAAACATTAACTTCTCTGATGAAGTTAAATATTACTTTCTAAAAAAATATTCCCTTTTTAATCTTGCACTATGGTGCATATTGTTTTTGCCATCATGCACACACATTGCTACTATTGTAATCAATAACTAACGAGTCTGTTCATTGTTCATTAACTACCCCTTTCAAATTCCCAGATAGACAGAAACAAAGAGGTTTTCAGGCTATTTCACTCCAAGCACCTTTTTCTTCTATCCTTATGATAAATGCATAGATCGATATAGGCTGAAAATTTGATATGAAGCAACTCATTAGCCTGCAGCTTCAAATCATACCCTCACAAGGAGAACTATACCTTCGACTTTCCCTCCCTTCTACCATCAAGGTTAACACAATCTTTGTTTTTTGCCACACCATCCTTTCCAATTTGCTGCAGTCACCAGAAGCTAATGCTACCTTTACGAGCAGAACTGCCTGACACTATTATTTATGATTTCTATGCTTTGATAGGATAAGCAGTATTTTGTGCTGTTCAGAAGCAAACATGAATACATTACTAGGCAACACTTGCAGAACAACAGCAAAAGTGTATGCATCTTCAGAAATAAAATTCTGCCACCTTATTGATTGGTTTAGGTTTCCATGTAGTATCTCTTTTATACAAGTCACTTGCATAAGGATTTAGAACTGTATAAAATAATGAGCTTAAAATCAAAATGTTTGCCTGGGGAAGTCTGCCTTATCAAATATTAACAGGGATCCTAATGACTCACTCATCTCGGATGTTCAGCTCCTTAAATGAGAGAAACTGCAAAAGCATAGTAAGAATAATATTGTAGTTAAATAAAGTTAGCAACTTCACATAGGAGTTTTAAATCCCCCTGCTTTACTAAAATGCCAGTAAACTCTGGTCCTCAGGCTAGATGTAGCAATAAAATTTAACAGACTGTAAGCATGCTAAATGTTTTATATAATCTGCAAATTTTAAAAATGATTGATAGATTTTGAGAAGAGACACACTGTTCCTGAAGTCTAAAATTTTTCCAGTAATTACCACCAGGAAGGGATGACTAAGTACAGTACTCTCTATGCTACACAATATACATAGCAGACAAATACACTGAAGAGTTTTGATTTAGGTGTTCTCATTTGGTAGAAGGAGTTAATCTATTTTTGGAAAGAGACCTATGTGCCTGAAGGCTGTAGGATGATGAAAGTCTTCGTACTGCGCTTTGTAGAATCAAAACATTTTCTGATGCTGCTGTAAGTCAAAGTCAAAGCTTTTGAATTCAACACAATATGCACAATTACTCAAAGTGCAATTACATTACTGTTATTAAAATTGCCATCCCCTTGGTTCAGCACTGCAAATGGTTGACACGCAAAACAGCAGTCACAGGTTCTCATAACACAATAGATATGTAAATTCCAGCAGTGGCTGAACATAGAAAGACTGCTTGATATTTCTGTTGCCTTCATATTTTCATCCCCTTAAGCCAACATTTCTTTTTCAAGAATACTGATAATCTGAAAAATATTTGTAGAAGCCTTTTCCACCCTTATAAATTAATTTTATGCTTACTTTAAAGCAGAGGGGGGGCCTATTGAAACCAGTCAGTGATTAATAGGTGGTGTGAGGGAAAGGGGGTCATTCTCCTGTGTCCTCAATTCTCCATCCATGTGGAAAGTGCTTTTTTAACTTAGCTTTCCCTGAGAAGTATGTTGGGAATTACAATGTCAGACTTTGCAAAGTAAAGGAGTGACAACTAAGATCGGAAGTGAGGATTTTTCAAAAGGGCCAAAGAATTTAAGACCCTTACCTGAAGAAAACCAACTTCCCTTAAGCTACCTGGAAAATTTTGGCTAGTCTCCCTTGTGTGCCACAGAGCTTCCTGGGTGTGACAGATTTTTATCCCAGAAAACAGACTTGTAACTCTTCAGTTCAAAATTAGCTGCCCTGACTGGTGCCACACAGCAAAAGAAACAAGCCTGGAGTCCCCCGTCAAATCATGGCCAATATAAAACTTAGGTTACCTATTAGAGCTTGGATAAGATTATTGCTGTTTGCTTTGGAATAAGAGGAAGAGGTATTGTGTTGTATCTGCTCTTGAACACAATGTATAGCACTTCTTATCTGTGAACTATTTCACCACCTGGAGCCTTGCTGGGATGAAAGCAGCACGTCCTGGCCTGTGAGCACCTTCATCCATAATCACACGTTTTACTTTTGGAGTCTGGAGGCCAAAAGTGCCTGGTAGGCCACTGGGTACATTCACCAAAATTTCCTGTAGAAGGTTTTAGAATCTTGAGCTGAGGTGGCACCTACAGAAATGTTGGCTGGGGAATATATCATTAAGAGAAAGAGAATCACATTCTTCCCTATATCTTGGCATGGAATGAATATTCCTGACTGTGTCGGGTGTAGGTGGCAAGGTTTTGGTAGAGGCAGAGCTCCAGGCATGGCTTCTTTGGAAGTCAGGGCCTGCCTTGTGCTGGACACACAGAATCACAGAATCCCAGAATCCTAGGGGTTGGAAGGGACCTCGAAGGATCACCCAGTCCAACCCCCTGCCAGAGCAGGGTCACCCAGAGTCCATCACACAGGAACGCATCCAGGCGGGGTTTGAATGTCTCCAGCCAAGGAGACTCCACAGCCTCTCTGGGCAGCCTGGTCCAGCGCTCTGGCACTCTCACAGGAAAGAAGTTCTTCCTGATATTCACACAGCTGGTTCTAAATGACTCTGCAAGTTGGTGACACCTCTGTAAAAATATATTTAAGAGCAGAAAACACTGATGGGGGAGGAAACAGAGAGGGGAATGAGGATCAGTGAAAGGAGTAGTGAACAGAAAGAGTGACAAACAGAGGGAACACCACAGCTAGGGGAGTAGGAGGTGCTCCATGGTGGAGCAGGCACACCACCAAAGGGACTGCAGTCTTCTGAGGACCCACATCAGAGGACAGGAAAAGCATGCAAAGGAAGGAGTTGCAGAGAGAAACAACTGCGTCTTTGACCACATTCCCCTGTGCTGGCTCATTGCCTCCCTGAAGGGACTGAGTGTAACCTGCAGTAATAACCAGGAGTGAGGAGTCTGTAGTGAAGTTGATCCTAAGAAAGGGGGAGGATAGGTCTTCTAAATGTTTGTCTTTTGTTTGTTTGTTTCTCACTACCAAATCTATTATTAAATATTTATGCTAACTGGCAATAAATGATGTTAAATTCTTCAAATCCAGTCTGGTACTATGACAGTATTTGGTAAGTGAGTTGTCTGTCTTTTTTTTGACTCATGAGATTTCTCACTCTTGTGCTCCCTATTATCTCCCTGGTTTTGCTGGGCACGGGACAGTGAGCAAACAGCTGAGTGGGTGCTTGGATGCTAGCCAGGGCCAACCCACCACGCTGACATAGAGACCTTTTAATGCACACTGACCCTGGGTCTCAAGCTGGCTTTCAAAAACACAGTTTCTCTGTAGCAGAAACCTTAGGAAAGCTGCAAAAGTCAAAGTGAAAAGGCCAATGGCTTTCAAGTATTTCACAGCCTGAAGTCTGTAGTTATTTTTACTAGGTTCTTTTGGTGGCCCTCAGCATTTCCAGATTTAAAACCACCTTCAGATAATTTAAAAAAGAAAAAAAACCCCCAACAACCAAAACAAAGCATGAATAAATAGTATTGTAGAAAATATGATGAGATAAACTGATTTTGGAAGGAGTAGGATGAGAAAGGAGGAGAAAAGAGCATGAAGTGCCATTGTGAATTCTATGTTTCCACTACAAATAAGAACAGCGTACAATAGTTATCACTGCTTTAGAAAGGAGTTTTATAATGAAGACAGCAAATGACACAACATGCTAGGCTATAAAGACTCACAAACATCTAACTTCTTCTGTAAAGACCATTTATCTTCTTGTATTCTTGCAGATAAACAGGTAGTCTTCTATGTTTTATTGCTCATTTGCTCTCCTACACTAACTACCTGCAAAAACCATTTATGTTTCTCAGTGCTGAGAATAATTGTAATTGTTTGACAGTGGTTTAACCTTTTAAGTGTTTCACAGAACAGCTCCATGTTTAGTGTACTGATAATTATTTAAACTCAGTCTCTAAAAAATCTCCTCACTTGGTTTCTGTTGATTTCCTAGGAATGTTTTTGGTTTTCACTACTCAATAAAGCTTCCTATCTACTTTATGAAGGATAAGAAATTGACAATGAATTTAGGATTCAAGCGTATTTTTGTAAAAGAGGTTTACTGAATTCTGCCTATTGCAATCTGGAATTAGTACAGAATTAGAAGCTGCTCTAGCGTAATCTCTAAATCATATTCTTTCACTGGTTTGTTGACATTTTCAACAACTGCTGCAGTCAAGTGGTGAATGATGGATAAAGTGTCCTGCACTTAATCTGGTCCTGTACTGCTGCATAGTGTCGCAGTGTGCTGTGAAATGGTTTCTAAGGTCTACCACAGGGGCATGAGTACTTGTACACTGATTCTTATACAAGTCTTAAGACCCTCACAGGCCTGGGTGGTGTCTGCTCTGTAGAAGTGCTTACAGTGAAAGAGTAAGGATAAAGCTTATAGGTGTGGGGTGACATTTTCATCACAACAAAATAAAAAATATTAATGGGACTCATGCTCCAAAGTCACAGAATCACAGAATCACAGAATCCTAGGGGTTGGAAGGGACCTCGAAAGATCATCCAGTCCAACCCCCCTGCCAGAGCAGAGTCACCTAGAGTCCATCACACAGGAACGCATCCAGGCGGGGTTTGAATGTCTCCAGTGAAGGAGACTCCACAACCTCTCTGGGTCCTTTGAACACATCTGAAATGCCAGTTTGTGCCCTTACAGGGAGGATGATTCTCGATGAGAATGGTTATCTCTGGTCTATGTACTGAAAACAGTGCTTAGAAACTATCTGGAGACAGTCTACTACAGTGGGATGACCCTGCTTACAATGCCTCAGGAAGAAGTTTTGATTAAAGGCAGGATGCAAAGAATTTTCAGACCATCAGTGAAAGGCTTGGAGAAGTTGTGGCCATTACTGCAGTTATTGTTGGACCAAGGGAGTATATTCCAGACTTATTTACATATTGGCGAAGGAAAAGCAAGTCTTTTGTTCTGTTTAAGAAGCCTTTTAGTAATTTTTTTCTCATTGTATTTTGTCCAGGCTTCCTAGGCATCAATGAAACATCACTTTTCTGTTCTTTCTTGTGGGTTTCCAGCTTCATTAAAAGTCTGGAATTTTAATCAAAATCATCAGAGAATGAATTCACAGATATTCATCAAAGCAAAAAACTCTTCAATGTAAGCTTCTTTTTGCCTCTGAAATATTTTCTTAAGAGACAAGTGAAAAAGAGGATTTTTTTTCTATAAAGAATGAACGTTTGATTTCTGAGCTCTCCTCTTTTCTGTTTTGTCTCCTCTTGTTATGTGTATTCTGTTGTATTTCAAAGAATATTTATGGTATGGTACTAAAAATCTGTGGCACTCTTAGAAAATATATAAACCATACTTAGTGGTTTTGCTGAATGTAACAATGTAAAATAAACATCATTTTCTTGAGCAGAGATATACAACTTCATAACAGGCGCCCAATTCAGAAGGTTGGATAAAATTCCAAACTGTCCCAGAATTCAGAAGGGATTGCTGACCTAGTCAGGGCTTTCACTAAAATGTTTTGTATTATAAATCATTCACACAGACATTCACCTATTCAAGAAACTATTGGGTCTCTTTTCAAGTCAATATTACTGTGTCATCAATGGAAGTGGGAATAAACCTATTTCAAATTATGGTGTCAGGACTCAGTAGCTGCAATATTATTTATGAGAATTTGAGAATTTGGAAACTGAGAGCATAGAGTCTGTCTCATGGCTTGGTCATGTCCCTGTCTTACAGCGCTAAGCCCTGGGTCCCCTACTTTTTGCAGGATTATTTTTTTCAGTTCAGTGTCTGTAAAAACATAATCATTCAGCTGTAACCCATCACAGTGATATTTTTCTACCAGGAAACTGAGGAAATATATACTAAGGGAACATAGAATGGTACAAAACCTTCTGTGGTGGTGTTAGATTGATTTGTTTTAGTTTCAAGAAAGCTAGCTAGCGGAAGTGCCAGGAACAGGATTCATAGTGAAGGGGGAAGCTAAATTGTTTGATCTACATACTCTATGCATGCTTGATACCTTCACAATCATTTTTATAGCCATTTCCTGCAGTAGGGTTGTATGCTTCAGTCTTTACTGGTCGTATGTGCAAGCAGTTCTGTTGATAAGCCTAGCAAAGGTTCAGATACATTTCGTATGTCTCAGCTACTTTACCTTTTATTTTCTTCTGTTTTTATAGGAGGGTGTTTTCCATAGCTGTGTGTCTGCCTATGAGAAAAGGAGTAAGAAGGAACCCTTTTTTTGCCTCAGACTATTGATAATGCATTTTTTTGTCCTTTAAATTATTCACTGTCCATAGGTTTTTGGAGTACAATGTGTTTGGACAACCTGCAAATTTCACAAGGATCATTTGGTTATTAAATATAAATTTTCATCACTTCATATTACACATGCACTCTTAATCCACTTATTAGTGGCTAACACATGGATCAGATTTGTTCCTGTAGTCAGTTGTTTCTTTGGCACTGTTGCCCTATTATGTCAAACAATCAGCATTTTAACTATAACTTCAAGTTTAGATTGACCTGGGTCCTTAAGATAATTCTATACTTTACTTATAAAAGGCCCATTTTTTTTTTCCAGGCACTGTTGTTGGTTTTTCAATTTCAGTGTAGTTTAGAGAGTGTTTGTTTGGATACATTTAAATTACTGTAAGATGAAAACCTTCAAAGGTGTTTGGCTTCTGGCATACCTATATGGACTAGTATGTGGGTGACATACTCAAATTAGCTGAGCTAACTGGGTCAGCTGTTCTCAAGGATTTACTTACATTAGGGAAAAGTACTGTAGCACATTTTCAAAGGTTTTTAGCAATTGTGGTTAGTGTAGTATAAAGAGCTCCCTGTGACTTGCCTACCAGTTAGTCAGTGTTGTTAATGTGGAAAATGAATGTTTTTGCTAGACATGATAAGCCTGACTATGATATATGCATATATGTGTCTTGGCCCTGAATACCTCTGCTTCTCATTCTTCTCTGTCTCATTTCAGTGGACATAAGGTTCTGCTACTAACAGAAACCATGCAAAATTGCTTTAATACTTTAGAAACACTTTGCAGTTGTCCTATCTATTTGTGTCCTTGGGATGTAATCCTCCCCATTAATTCAAAAAAGAAAAAACTACAAATACAGAACTGTCTTGAGTGGCAGGTCATACAAATATATACCTCTGTGTGTAAAGCTTCATATTCTGCAAAGTGCTTGATATTTTACCGAAATTAAAACTTGACAGAGCTTTATTAAATTATACTGATGATATAAAACCTACTGTGGGTGAGAGTATCCAAACTCACTATCTGTCCCTATCCCAAATCTTGGTTATTTGAATGATACAAGAGAAGGAAAGACAGCAGAGGACTGGTGAGGTTATTCTATGTTATTAAAAGAACAAATTATTTCTGCCTTTCTTCCTCGACTTTTCCATAAGCTTCTCCTAGAAAACAGCAATGAGATTTCTGAGCTTTTGCTTTTTCTTTGCTCTGTCTTGTTATTTTTGAGATAATTCAGACTGACTCAGTTATCCTGCTGTCAAGACTGAGGAACTGCACTGAGTGCACTAAACGTGCTCGGGTGGGTGTAACCGTAGTGGGAGAATTTGGCAGCATGGCCATGAAAAGGAACTAGCAAACAGTATTGCATATAACTTGAGTAACAGGGAATAAGGAAGGATGTGAAAATCCGCTGCAGTCTGATGCTTTGACCATTAGTTCATTCCCTCCAACTAGAATTTTAATACTATATATAGAAAAGCAAAGCCTACTGGCACCTTGATGCTATGATACAATGTGGTTTCTGTTCAGCTGGAGCATTGTCCCTACCCCTACCTGGAAAGCTGCAGTATCAGTAACCACTATGTCCTCAAATAGATAATATTTCTAAACATGCTATTTTCACTCCTAACCATAGCAAACACTAGAGTATGTGGATCCGTTCCACTCCTCCAGGAATTTGCCACTGGGAGTGATGAGTGCCTGCATCCAAAGAGATCCTAAGGATAAATGCCAGGTTCTTTTTCCTTATCAGTTTCTCAGCTCCAAAGAATCAATGGCATTCAACTTCCCTCCTTCTACATTCTTCCCACTCAACGTCCACCCACTGCTGTCACGTTACTGGTCACCACATCCAAATGTCTGTTTATCCCCAGTTTCTCAGAGATTTTTAGTATAAACTCTAATCTGTTCCCATGTAAGCAGTGCAATGGTTCTCAGTGGTGCAGGTGAAGGGCATGTTATTATTTGTTCCAAATAATTGATTTGTGAGAATGAATCAGATCCTTTTATAAACCTCTATGAATAAAAAGTACTGCTTTTCTCCAGCTCCAAGAAACTGAAAGCATTACACATTGCCATTACTTTGTAGAGACAAAAACCTAGAGAAAACATTCCCTTAATATGAAGACATTTTCTTTTATCCTAAAGTAATAAAACTGAAATAACTCTACTTAGCATAGTAAGATTTTAGAAATCTACTTGCAAAAGCTTGCAAAATCACTCTAAATTAAATACATTATCCATCCTTTTGTCTTTACCATTCTCTTTGTGGTTATAGAGCCTGCAAGAAAAAGGACCAAATATGAAGCACAGCCTGTCTGGAAAAAGAAGCTTTAAAATAGCACTTGTCTTGTTCCAGTTTATTGCACTGAATGTTAATGCACATTGGGAATTCATAAACACAGGGAAATGATTTAGACTTCCCTTCCTGTATAACAAACACAGCAGGACAGAGAAGTGCAAAAACTGATATTATGGTGTTTACAGCTGGTATCCAATTATGTGAATAATATTTTAATCTCAGCTAGGTTCTTGCTCATACACTGGGCTGTACCTATATTCGACCTACGAGGAAAGGTTGACTAAAGCACATATAGAATCATAGAATCATAGAATGATTCAGTTTGGAAGGGACCTTAGAGACCATCTAGTCCCAAGCCCCCTGCCATGGGCAGGGACACCACCCACCAGAGCAGGTTGCTCAAAGCCCCATCCAACCTGTCCTTGAACACTCGCAGGGAGGGGGCAGCCACAGCTCCTCTGGGCAACCTGTGCCAGTGTCTCACCACCCTCACAGGAAAGAATTTTCTCCTAATACCTAACCTACAACAACTTTAGCTTAGCTCATTCAGGTACTAGTATGCATGGCCATGTGTATAGACATTACTGAATGTAGACAAGTCCATGGACCCAAGCACTGGCCTGTGATTGCCCAGTATGGTCATCTTGCAGTCATGCTTCCTAGCTGAGTTCTGGCCAATGCCAGTTTGTGCTCTCTCAGGGAATAGGCTGGGGACAGTAAAGGTCAGTGATGGCTCCCAGTAGGCGCTGCAGTCCAGGCCTCTCTATTTTGGGAAATGAAGAGAATGTGGCTGTGTAGACGTGAGCTATGCTGTGACACTTGCCCTCAGGGCCAGCACACAGGCACAGTTTGTTCTAGTTACTCACGTAGGCGTAGTCCACGTAACCCAGTTTTAGCTACATGAGCAACTCCACAAGGTCTCTGGTGGGCTCCCTTCAGATCCCACACTTACTGTGCTCCCTGCTCTGGAAGCTGGATCACAGCTAGCTCAATTCAGGTAAGACTGAGTGCTGTGGCCCATCCAGTTCGTTACAGCGCAGCCTGCAGCACCGGAATGAGAAACAAGGACCTTGTTGATGCGGCTGCTGGGTATGTTAGGAGCTCTGTTCTGGGCTGGTTAAAAGGGGAAAAGTGCTAAAACATACCTTGCCTTTCACTTGAACTGCCTTCTTCATTTTCAATAGAAAGGAAGTGTGACTGATGTACTCTATATGTATTTGACAGTGCTAATCCCCAAGTTGTCTCACTCTGCCAGAGCTACCATGGATCATCTTATACTTGTCAGTGAAATACAAAAAGAAAACACACAGACATATATATATATATATGTATACATATATAAAAAGTTATTGATTACTCCTTAGTCCTTTTATTTTTCTTTCTGTTCCAGGGTTAGATAACATTCCCCCTTGATGGTTTTAGTCACATTTATTAAGAAAAGTCACTCAAAACCATTGTTCAAGCATTTTATTTGTCATGAGGGAAGTTGCCTCTCAGCTTCCTTCTCTTTTGGTTTGACTTAGAATTTTGGGGGAAAAAAATAAAACAGATATTTTGACATACTAAAAAACTGTGTGTTTGCCTAACAAAGAAGTCTCTGTGTCTGTATGCAATGAATTGATTTGATGTGATTCTAGTTAACTTAAACAACTTGAAAGACATCTCTGGCAGATGGAATGGAAAGTTAAAATATAAAGGGAAGCCAACTCTCATTCAAATAAAAAATACCATCTCTGCTATCCCCCTGGCAGGTTACATGCAGTCCAGACAAGTGAGTGAAAGTCCTCAGTGAAAGAGTTACTCCACATCTTCTGTTTCACACACTGACCAGCACAAAAATAACATTTTAGTGTAGCTTCAATTGTGTATCTTTAATCAAGGCTTCGAAAGGTAATGCAAAGTACTTGCACAAGCTTTGTTATGTAGTTCTAACATTTCTTGTTGTCCGCGATAGAACATTATGAAAACACTGATCATGTCTATGGGACACCCTGCAGTGCTACCCAAAGAGATCCAGCCCTGGAAGGTCAGGACATCATCAGCCCAGAGTCAGAGCTAACCAGATTTGGTCAAGTGCATGGTGTGTCAACTGGACCAAAAAGCCCCAGTAACGTGACTGTGCCACTACCCTACCTAAGCAGTTCTGCATGACACTGCCCACCACAATGCAGATACATCCCTAGGATAAATTTTCAGCCTTGTATAAGTTAGCAAAGTCCAGACTTATTCCAGTTGACATCATCTGAAGGTTTGAATCATGTTTTGTAATTAGGAGACATGTCTGGATTTGAGGATGAAACATAAGCACCTAGTGAATTCTCCCCATTCCTGAACTGCAAACTTTGCCAGGTCCACCTTGTTTGGATTCTTAAATGTATTGCCAAATTTTCAGTGAAGGGAAAGAAGGTTTTATTTTCTTTCAGCATTTAGAGACCATACTTAGGTTATTTAGTTATTGAATCAACATTACTTTTTCTACACAGAAGGCAGAATTCATTAAAAACACCAGAGAATGAAGATGAGTCTTCTGTTTAATATTATTAATCCATAAATATTTAAATATTTTAAAACAGAATTTAAAGTCAATTAATCCAGAAACCTCAGTGCTACACTCAAACAGTGCATAGAATTACATGTTTGAACTGGCTTTTTGACATGTTTTCCCTCGTTTTAATCTGGTACCCAGATGCAGTTGTGAAAATGGCCATGGTGTTCACTGAGGCAAAGCCTAGGAAATAATAAAGAGGCTTTTGAAAAACTATTTGAAGTTTGAGACATGTGAGAATTCAAAGCTCTTCATTGTTCTGTATAAACATGAAAGTGAGAACTGCCAACAGTTTTACGAAAAATGAAAATAAAAAAATGCCATTACCAACAGAACAATAGACACATAAGTGACAGTAGACTATGGACTGGACCTCAGGATTCCCTAGTGATAGGGCTAGGTATTACTGTGAGTAGAAAACTAGTCTGTATGTTTTCAGGGGAAAAAAATGGTTTTGAAAAACTCACAACTTGAAGTAAAAAAGCATTTTATCAAAAAAGGCTGCCTATGACATTCAGTACTTTTTCCTTATTTCAGCATTAAAAAATTCCAGTCAGAAATATTAGCAATGCCCACTCTTCCCTCTCAGTCTGGCACTGCTTTCATTACATAGTGTTTTCTTATTCTGTGCAAAGACATTAAAATGGTTTAGAGTCACTAGTCAGTTTCTTGCTAGCAGTATCATTTTATGTAAGCTTATCTGACTCATAGTACATGGAATTGTGCTCCCTGTCAGGTGCCCTAAAAATCAGTCACTTTTTATTGTGGCTATACCTTCTCTCTCCTGTCTATTTTATCTAAAAAAGACACATTTGTAATTGCGTTTTGATGTAGCTTCTACTGCAAGACTATTCTTTCCTTTCCAGAAAAAGAAGGGGATAGTCTTCTCAGAATGTGAAGTGTGATTCACCCCCATCTCCACATATCTTCTTCTTATGGTCTTCACTCTCTCCTCTCCCATTGTATTGTTAAAGGAATGACTTTTACTTCTTACTGATTACCTACAGCATTCAACTTGTACCTTTATCTCAGCGGAAGTGTTTAGTATTCAGAATTAACATTACTCGTGGCAAAAAAAAAGCCTGGTGCTGGTAATAACAACAACAATGTTTTGCTCAATAGAGAATCATATGTAGATAAAGACACACCTGCATGTAATCCAGCAGTTTCTTCATTTCTACTGTTACATACATTTAGTTTTCTCCTTAGCTGGCAAAGTATAAAACATTCTAGACATTACTGAGAAAACGAAAGTTTTTATATTCTATAACATTGTTCAGTTAAGTTTGCTTTAACAAAAATGTCAAGCCCTTTTGGAATAAGAGGCTTTTTGAAATCCTGCGAGCAGACCAACTGTACAAATTCATACACATAACAGAGTAGAAAGGCCTGTATCTCAAAAGAGGTAATTAAATAATAGTATTTCAACACTGGAGGCTGTTGCAGCAAGGTCTCTGGCTGCAAACAACCTCATCTCTGGATGTGCTTGTTTATCAATTTTATGGACACTGCTTCCATAATATTCTTATGATGGTTGCATTCATTGTGCTCATTTATGCATTCAAAGACCAAATAGCTTCTGAAGTTACCAATCTTATCCAAAAATGGACTATAGTTATGCTTATGCATATGTTTGAGATGTCTGCCAAAAAGAAGCACATCAGATGCTCTGCATAAATTGTTTAGAACCAGCTATTAAGCCTAACCAGCAGGAACAATTCAACAGCATCCTTTAAAATAATGGCTTAGATGCCACAAGCATAGTAGGCAGGAGCTAATTGTTCAGCTGAATCTATTAGATGGATTTTGAGTACCAAAAGGGTACCCAAGGGGAAAAATGCCACCCAAGAGTCTTTTTGGAGGAAAGGAGGGATAAAGAGGTGTTTCATCTACCCCTGCTGCATTGCCCAGGAAGGCCCAGCCTTGGGGATGGATGAGGGTCCAGGAGCTGCCTGAGGCTCTCATCTCACAGACCCCTCTTTGACCACAACCCCACTTCAGAGGCAATGAGCAGGAATGATTTCTCAACCTCATGCTCTTTGTTCCTGCCTTTTGTTTGGAAACCTTAGCCAGGAACAAAGTCTGGACTCTATTAGACATTTACAATCTTTTCAAACTCAGTGTACATCTGATAGCACTAAATTCATATCATATTAGCCAAACTTTAACAGAGGTTGCTATTATTATATAAAATTTCTATTATTATTATCGATTTACAGTGGATATTTAAATCAACTGGATACTGCTCTGACAACTGTGAAATGATTTATTTATGTAAAACAAGATGAAGATAGTGGCAATTCCTTGTCATGCTTATACTTGTAGGGATTAGGAAAGATTTCATATCAGTCCTGTGCTTCTCTTACTTGGTCCTGAATCTGATTTCCTGTGTACAGTGGCAGGGGTAGAATAGTAACATTGCACATGTGGAGCAAATAAAACTGGGACAAGTTCACCATACTGTTCAATTTACTTTAAATATGAATTTTTGGCAAGTAGTTTGATCACAAGAAAACTCACCTGCATCGATTCTTGCAGTTTGGTTGGTTGTTGGGTTTTTTTTTCATTTCTTGAAAGACACATAAAAATATTAATGTTTTAAAAAATCAACAAGAAGTAACAGTTGTAAGCAATTTCTTCAAGAGACTAAAGCATTAGGTGAAGTCTCACTCATTTTATATATGACACAAAGTTTCACAGAAAAATTCTGTGTCTCAACCAGACTTACTCAACTTCATAAGATCCCAGGAATAAAATTTCCTGAGTTATCTGTCCCGATATACACCTGGTTTTAATTGCCATTTTAGTTTTAATTTAATTTTTTTTTAGCACTTCAAAAAGATCTTAAAAAGAGCATTTAAGCAAACTAAAAGTAAAGAATAAATAAATCAGTCTGATGGGATATAGCAAGCCATAAACTTTGGAATTCCAGACTCAATTTCATTTCCAATTTTGAAGTTCTGTTTTGAAGTAGAAATACATATTTTTTAAAGAAATGTGGGTTTTGTAGTTTTCCTCTTGTTTAGATACTTTTAAAGTTCCTCTTTGCACTCTAACTCAGAAAAGCTTTAATTTTTTTTTTCAGTGATGACTTTCAATCATGTCTATTAAAAATGGTCTTAACCTTTTCAAGAAAAAAAAAGATAAGAAGAGTTGGAATTTCTTACCACCTTTTGCCAGTATTTATTAGTCTGCATCACTAGTAGCCTACAGATTATATATGTAGTGCTTTTTATCTTCAGGGAAGGAAGAACTCCAAATTGTTAATTTTCAGACATTTCTTTTCAGGTTTTGCATACTTTTCTGACACATGATTATTCTGTGATGTATTAAAATGTAAGTCCCTCCTATTTTGCTTTTCTATAATTTAAATAATTACCTGAACAAAGCGTGTGAATTATGGCTTTCACATTTTTCAGTTCAATCATGCTAATTTATCTTCTGGCAGAGAATTTCAAACAAAATTACTGTCTCATTCTGAAACATGATGTTAATAAAAGATATTAATTACTTCTTAGAAGGCATATTTCTTTATCCATACTGCAAATTTAAAAAAAGACTCTGCTTTAGTTCTCCCTCCTCTGTCAAGCACAGATTTTTTCTCACTCTGACTCATATAAAAAACACCTTTTTTCTCCTTCTCATTGAAAACCTTTCCATCTATTTCTTCTGTATCTTCACTGGCCACTGGTGCCATCACTTCTTTTAATGCCATTTACGATACATTTACTTTGAAAACTCATCTTCCTAGCTTTGAAAATGTAGAAGAAGATCTTTGGTGTCTAATCAAAGCAAATGGAGAACACAGACTATATTCTACACTATTTTCCTTTCTAGAAGAAAGGTAATCCTTTCTTGTTCTGTTTCATATACTATACCCTGCTGGTAAGCCAGACAATTTTAACTAAGTTTTTAATAGAAAAAGGGCATGCAATAAAAAAATAATGAGCAAAAGTGCTGAATGCATGTCAAAGGTTTTACACAGCATGACTTGTTCACCATTTAAGAAGAAAATCTCTGCAGATTTAGTTATCTGTCAGTATGCCTGGGAAAGTATGGCTGGATCAGTTTTGAAAAGCCAAATATAAATACAAAATACATGACAGAGTTTGCAAGCTTGTTTCTGCTTTTCTGTTAGGGAGTATGGAGTATAGTTGTGGCTTTTTTAGGATTATTTAACTTCACATCACAAAATTTTCTGCATATAACTTGGAATCTTAATCAGAACATTCCGCCTGTATGACTTCTAAAGAGCGTTCACAGCCAGTATGAAAAAGAATTTTTGAAACTTGGAGATAGGGAATGTGTTTTCATTAGAGGCTAACAAGCTTATATTTCCATCAGTCTAATGAGAGAAGAGGCATATTAAAATTGCAGTTTTGGGCTGGACCTGTTACCCTCTCACAAGGAATTTGGTGGGGAATATCCATTTATGCATGTCAGGTGTAGGACCATTGCTTACTCTAGCCAGAGCCAAGTCTCTAATCTCCATCTAAGGGATAAAGATAATTCCTCTGTTTTATTTCACCACTTGGAAAAAAAATAAAGAATAGAAAGTGCAAGATTTCAACGCAACACCAATATTCTTCTACAAAATAATGTTCTATATTGAAGACAATGAATCTGTTTTAAATTGAGATAATTGGAGTAGAAGAGACAGGGGTAACAATTTTTTTTTACCTTTTCATTCAGTGGAACATAGACAATAGACTATTCTGGCTGAAAATCCTGCAGCAATGCAAGAGGATTTACCACAGGTGAGTTTTCTCACAATAAACCACAACGACAGAAGGAAACTAATTTACTTTTTCCAGTAGTGTGGCCCACAGATGCAAAGCAAGCAGCAAAGAGACAAATACATTGTGTTTTCAAATGATGCTGGAGCAAATTGTATTAGAAAAGAAATATGCAAATAAAACTCAGGAGCACCAGATGCTGAAAATACAATCATCTCTTTTTCCTTTCACTGTTACCCAACATTAAAATATAATCTGTTGTCCTCTTATTTGCTTAGACACCATTCATTCTCTACATTTCATGTATTCATAATCCTTACAAGCAAAGCAGGCGCTGGACTATTCAGAAGCTTCCATTTATGTTGCCCATATTTGTGACAGTTTTAACCTTTCTTCACAGTCTATAGCAGTACTTCTGTCCAAAAGCATCAAAAGCTGATGTGTTTCCTCCATTACCTTTGCTCTTTTAGAGAAGTTTCACTTAATAGTCTATATTTAGATTGAGTATTAATTCGAAGTGCAAGTGATAATGTTGTTAGCATTCTATCAGCTTGTCTATTAATCCTAGACATAACTTGGACTTCCTATGGAGTGAGAACTGCCTTCTCCTGGCTGTGCCCTTGCCGCTGTGGTAAATGGTACACATGCAATTTTTGCAGTGGAGCTTGGTGCAGCTGCCAGCAGCCTCCCTTCATCTGTAACAGGAAACCCTGAGGCAGCTTCAGTGTAACAGCATGCTCAACTTCACACAGCCCCCAGCTCCTCCTTTAATACAACAACCTTTTCGGCTGAGACACAGTTTCTACTGCGGTACTTGCTACCTTGAAAACCACTTTTCTCTTGCATTCTTTTACAATATCGTAAATGGATTGCTAGTTCTTTGACCTATCTACAGCAAGCCTTAAATACCTGCATTTAAAATGGATTCTATCTCCAGTTGTGTTTGTTTCTCCGTTTCTTAAAACATTGATTATTCTCTTGCCTTTTGCTCTTCAGAATAGCTTTCATTTCTCTGTTACCCTCAGCATATTTCACGTTTTCTTCCAGACTAGAAACATTAGGCTCTGAAACTAACACTGGGCCTGATCCTGCACTGAATAATAAACCCAGAGTTAAGAAGAATGGGAAAAAGTCATATTACCATATATTTTCCTGAGAGCAATACAACTGGAGCAAATGGAAGCAAGCAGATTTCTTCTCCAGTGCAAGTTCAAGTGAAGCTTATTTGCTCTTTGTGTTAATTTTCATTTTAATTTAAATTCTTTAAGTTAATTTTAATTCCTTTCCACAATCTGAATTCTTCTGAAAGAGTCACTTGTAAAAAAAAAAAGGACACCCTGCACGTTTAATTAATACATAAAGGCTCATGCATGTATCTACATACAAGAAAATAGATCCAGACAGAGAGGAAGGCAGAAGCAGACTCCACTGTTAACATTTTAGCAGAAACTTAAAATGAGATTTTATTAATCTCAAATCAAATGTTTATTTTGGGGCACATAATACAAAGGCTGAATTTATATGATGAGTGAGAAGAATTTTCCAAAGGGTGACATTTCGCTCAGATATTTTTCCCCCCACAGGACATCTCAAGAGCATGTATAGGAACACTCAACATGAAAAATATGAGACATCTATCTGGTGAAAGAACATCAGCTACTAATTGACCCAAGCATCACGTAGATGGGCAACGTACAGAGAAGGAGTTCAGCAGCCTTAGGTAATCTCTGAAGTGGAGCCAAGACCTTACACATACTAGTAAAAGCACTATTTTAAAGTAAGCAATGACTTCTAATGATGAGTGCACTGTGTGTCAGATGTGTCAGTGGTGAGAACACAAACCTATGAGATGAACACAAGACTGCATAGCCTATAAAATGAAATGGCCTTATAAAAGAAATGAAATTCTGTCCTAGGCAGAATGATAAACAAAATACAGATCTCCAAGCTGAAAGTAACCATATATTTCAGTGTTAAAAGATCTATTTTTGTTCTTCCTTCTGACCACATTTTGTAAATATGCTAAAAGATAGTGCAGAGGAATGGAAAAAAATTCCAAGTCCCTTAGATCAACATTAGCGATCTAATTAAAAAAGATTCCAAATGGCCCTCAAACCCAAGAACAGGCTGGGAAAACTACTGGCTGTATCCTGATCTCTAACTCACTAGGGTCTCGAGCAGGGCTGGAAATTTAAAGGATTACTTAATCCTTTTGAATCTCTGGGCTTTCAGCTTTTTCCCCATGGAAGCCACTCTTTTCATTCATCTGGCAACACATGGTACTGTGTTTTGATATTTATTTTTGCTTTTCATTCCCATTCCTGTGTCTGGAATCTCCATGTACTCTAAAACTGTAATGTTCAGAATATTGTTCTACATTTCCCCACAGAAGCAGCTTTCTACCCCACAGTGTAAATTCCAAATGGGAAGTAATATGAATAATTTTTGAATGCACTGTCCTGCTTTCTTACTGCCAGGGCTGGCAACTTTACCATGGAACTTAACCAAAAATTCAGCCTTTTATCCCAGGTACTTAGGAACACCAGGTGTAGGTGTTAAGGACCAAACCAGTAAAAGCCTCACCCTGTTCCTGGGTATATTATGTAAATACAGATTAACTCCATTGGAGCTATGGATTTGTGCGATGGATTGTATGGGTTTGCTTCATTAGCATAGGTGAGACAGTATATTTGCAATAACCTTTTTTCCATATATTCCATTGTTGGTCACCAAGATGAAATGTTGTAATTCTGAAATCAGCCTGTCACTTACATAATTTGAAAACCTACTTACTACAGAGCTTGCAAGCATACTACTCCTACACATATGAACTTCTAGTCAAATTAACCTTCAAGTCAATGATTATTTAATTTTTTACTTTATTTTCAGCATCTCACAGTAAGTATGACCTGGATAATAACATAGCTGATATGGACTAAATTCTTTGAGGCACAAGAAGTGAAGTAAAATAGGGCTACAGACCAACTAACTCATGTCCTGAATACAGAAAGTCCAAGTCCAAAGATAAAAAGTGGTGAAATGCAGTCAGGAGGTAAAGAAAGAGAAACTCAGAGAAGACATAAAACATTATTTCCCACCTTGACAACAGCAGTAGAAGTGGGCTAGTAAGGAAATTAAAGCACTGGAGGTCACTATGATACATTATAAACAGATCAATAGCATAAAATGTCAGATATATCTTATCTCCAACATTTCAACTAAACACTGACCTTTATAAAGACGTACAGAGCTGTGAGAAATAATCTGATTCATTTTGGCTAATGCTATGAACCTAAAAGCATCAAAAAGTCAAGCCAAGAGATGCTACTTACATTTTAAATAAGCCACAGGCTTTCCATTACAAAAAATGCTGTCTTTTTAGAAAAGTATCAAAACTCCTACAATCTACATCAGGAAGTTCAAATTTTCAATAGTATCACTAGTTTGAGAAAACAACATAAAAAAAATAAAAGCAAATAACACAAACAGAAAAAAACCTGTGTTAAGAATTACTGATCCAGCAATATCAATGCATTTTATGAAAGTCTATGGCTTTGATGAAAATTTCACTTGTACACTTCCTTATATCTAGGTTCAAATTTTGACCAAAGCATGTGCCAGTCCTTAGTCTAAGCAGGAATGTTCCTGTGAAGTTCAAATGATTTCTTTGTGTCAGACAGAGGAGTGGTTTGAGACTGTCTCATTTCTCAGCTGACTGGCCTACTCATCTCTTGGCTACACTGAGTTGGGGCTCTCTCCTCTTCCTCCATGACCTTCAAATGGACGCCCTCCCAAAATTTCAAAACCTCAATAAACTTTCCATGATAATTTTTTTATTTTCTAAGCACTCCACTGCTCCAATAAGTCATAGGATTGAGTGCCACAAGCAAACTGCTAGCTTAAATATAATCTGGTGTTTCCTCTAGTTAGGTGTAAAAATAGTTAAGAGAGACCAAAAACATCAGCAACTATAGCAGGGAACAATAAAATGTTTCTACATTGTTGGGATCAGTGGTGTCTGATGTTAATTTCCCTACTGACAGCGTTTGCTGTGTTTCTCTGAAAGATTATGAACTACAGTAGTCAAATGAGAAGAGGAAAAAAGAAGTACCTCTTTGTTTCCATCTTATTGCAATGGTTGACTTATAAATTCACACAGCTCTTTTAAAAAAGCATGTCTTGAAAATAGCTGGTGTATTTAAAGGATTTCTAAAAGGGTTTAGAAAACTAATTTTAATCAGGCACATTCCAGCTAGGTTTTGTGTTTGTTTTTATGTCTGCTTAGGGAGGAGAGTTATTTATACTATTATTTTGAATATATTATTCATGTATTAGCTGTCCATGTCATCAATAACATCTCAGGGAAGAGCTGATCCTGGGTCCAAAAAAGATATACAAAGCTAGATATCCTTCTATGCAGAAATCCGATTGTTGGGATTTATAGTCATAGCATCTTTCCTTACTAAAGGTAAGAGAGGCTCTGAGGCTGTAATTCCATATGTCATTGCACAGGACTGCAAGAGGAAACTTTTAATGTACAGAAAACAATGTAGAGAAACTGTGAAAAATAACAGCAATTATAGCAAAAGCAGTAGTTGGATAAAGCCAGACTATTCTTTTGTGCATTCGCACGTAACCCAAAACTGAAATCCAGCTCAATTATTTCTAGGCTTACAGAAAAAAATGTAGAGAGAATGTGTTTTAAAAATGACTACAGTTTTCTTTCTGTTGTGATACTTTGAATTGTTTTATTTTTCTTCAGAGGTGTACACTGCCTACCCATTAGGCAACGGTATATGCTGGAGAGGGTATTATCTCATGTCTTACTTACATAAAAGGAAAATGTTCTCTTTCCATTCTTCTTCTGGCTAGCTAGGACAGCCACGTATTTTATGGTTATCAAGCAGAAATACTGAAACCATGATAGAGGCAGTGACTTCTGACTTTCAATAGAAAATTTTTCCGATCAGGAAAACCAGCTCCCAGCACCACTCTGAAAGAGCTGTAGTGAGAAAGTGAGATCCAATATTATTTTAAGACACAATATGTTCCTTTCAGTGGCAAAATGGAAAGACATCATTTTACATGAAATTCACATTTCATTTACATGACTAGCCTTGCTGATGATATTTTTTCTGTTGTTTGGGGGGCGATGGAGGGGTGTTAAGTGGAATTTCAGTTCTACATGCCAAAAGAGATGGGTTGCTGATTAAACCTGTTTGATCTCACACCAACAGACTGAAGACCTCCCACTGCCTGCTCCAATGGCTCCCTCACTTTCTCAAATGCATGTCTTTACTATTTTGAATCCATCTGTAGCCTGGTGTAATAAAAATGAAGCCATTTGTCTGGTATGTATTTCTATCATTATGATACCAGTCTTCTGTTTTCACAAATTGATTTTCAGTGTGTCATTGCCATGCATGTTACCCTGCTGCACATTCCAAAGCTACCCCAAAATAATTATGGTGAGATGCTCATCCTAATATAGAGCTGAAACTACATTTCTAACATGAAGCTGCCTTTCAATATATATTCAATGGAACAACTTTCTTTGAAAACAGTAATACAGCAATGTATTTGGCTGGTACTTTATTAATTCTACACACAACATCAGTACAAAAGAAAAATTCATGTCATAATAATTAACAATACAAGTCATGACTCATTAGGATCAGCACACGAAACTTGCTGCTGGCAACAGAAGTGACACACACAAGTCAGCTAGTGGCAAAGACGTGTCACTCTTATCACAGAAGCAGGAGTTATGAGATCTCTGATGATCACAAAGTACTTTCTCAATTTAAATTTAGTGTTCATATTGATTAAAAGATTTTCCGCTTTAATCTTATTTAATCAGATAAAAAGATTTGATACCATGTGCATGAGGCAGCATATATGACTCATAGTAAACTGCTGCTTAACAGAATGAATGCAGACAACAGTGCTTTCCACACAAAAGGAGGAAATCATGTACGTAACTACACCATTTCTGAAAAACAGCAAGGTTCATAACAAGCTACATAATGAAATAGTATCATACCTTTTTATCATGCATAACGAAAGTATTATGAACATGAGACACCTTTTTATTAAATGACCAGAGTGTTACTGAAGGCAGACAAAAGCTATCCCTTTCTTGAGGAGGCAAATTAAGATAGAAGTAAAAAGGTAAAGGTAAAGGTAACCTCCAAAATTTTGTACAAAAGAGCATGATCATAGCTTGTATAGCTTGATTATAGTTTATGTGTATGCACAGTTCTCAGGATTGTATAGTCAGGTCACCATCTAACTGGTTATTGAGCCTCACAGCAATCGTGCCTGTACTGTTACAAGATAGATTTTAAATTTTTGTGCACATAGTTTTGCTGCACGAATATTAGTCTAAGTTTCTTTCTGTAGAGCACTGAGGTCATGTCTACACCAGAAAGCTCTTCTGGCAGGACTTCAGGCTGATTACAGCTTGTACACATTGCACTGGAAGGACAGATATGTACTTGTTGTACTGCCTTTGGTGGTGCCAAGTGTCCTTCCCTTGAAAGTCCATTTTGGCAAAGATATGATATGCACACATTCTATTCACCCTAGCAACTCTACTGAGCACAGTTCCTCAGCAACATACTGAATTGTGTTGTGGGATATCAACAAACAGGTCAGGTTTGAATTTTCATAATTCCCTTTCTTCCAGCCTATTGTTTTTACCATTCATTGACATTCACATTTCTATTTTTGATTTTTCATAATGCCTTTTCATCTTTCTGTTCAATCTCTCAATCAGAAATAGGGCCTCAGAGAGATAAGTGGCATACCAGAGCCAGTTCACAGACAAAAACACAGACTCAGCTCCCGAGGTTGGAGCTGTGGTAGACATCAGATAGAATGGCTAATGATGGCAGTGCATGGAAAGAGTTAGAAGTCCTGAACATCTGATGACCAGCACTGCACAACAAAGCAGCAGGAAGCAAACATTAAAGAATGTGTCACATTATACTGCACTACAAATCCAGGAAAATCACCAGTGATCTCAAATTTCACAAAGTTTGAAATGTTCTCTGTCACAGAGATGCTGATGGCAGCAGATGGAGTTCTACAATTTTTGGGGAAGTTGCCTATGGAACATTAATGAGTTTACTTCAAATAGGTAACTAATGTAATCTGATGCTTACTGTATTTTATACTGAAGGAGACAGCAAGAAATTGCTTGCTATTTACTGTTTCATGGCCGTTTGGGACCTCATAGTCTTCTACAATAGCATCCAGACTGTTGTTCATGTGGATGCTTCATGAACAGCATTTGTTAGGTGGGGAAGATATATATAAATATAAAATCTTTCCCAACAAAGCCAACAGAAATACAATTCTGGGACCTACATTTGTGGATTTAGAGAGCAAGTGCTGATCTTAAATGGCCGTTTGCTTCCTTGGTTTATTAAAATGTACACTGACTAGCAACAGAGAGCCACTTGCCTTTTCTTCTGAACAGGGACAACAAAGCTGTTGAATATGTACCCAACAGACTGAAAAATCCTGGCAGTGACTCATGGCTAGCCTGAACCATAATGGGTAAGTGTTCTTATTGTTGCTACTGTATGTTATGTTTTCCATAATATTTGTGGAAAGTGAAGTTTAAGGATGGCTGATTTTGAATAACCTGGCACAATTAGAGGAGCTCAACAAGGCTGTAAAGATCCCTTTGACAGTCAGTCAGAATTGCACAGCATGCTGCTTTTCTCTAGTTGTTTGCATAGTTGGCTTGGATTTGGATTTTTCATAACTTGTAAATGCCTGTTATGGATAGGGCAGAGGGGATGTTAGAGCCTGTAAATATGTATAAATAGGAATGTCATACTCATTAGCTAGTTCATGATTTGAAAACAAAGTTACATCAAATTGTGATAAACAGCGTGCAAACAGCAATACACTTCAGAGCTTATGAACTTGAACCTTACTACTTTTTTAAAAAACTTAAGTCACAATAAGATGTGTGTGAAGTGTTTTCTGACACATCCTGGGTTTTTTTCACACAAGCCAGCGTGTTTCCTTCTAGCTATTTGTCTTATCCATGGAAGTGCTGTTACACACTTCCTAGACCTCCTGCAGCTTTCACCATTCTTCTGATATTTGTCTTGTACTTTCTGCTTTTCTTCAGTTATTTTGTGCATTAACTCTTTGTGCTTCTCTTTGGACTCAAGCATGCTCAGCCTTTGTATTGTGCACTCCCACTGATCGCTACTATTACGCTTGCCAAGTACTGGGGATATAAACTGCCCTTTTTCTGATTTTCTTGTCCTAAAAAAGGCCAATTAGTATGAGACTCTAACTTTGAAGGTTGCAAATATGACCATTGAGAAAATGTGAAGTGAGAAAAAATAAAACCACTCTGGTGAAAATTTGGAAGGGGTTAGTTTCGCTCCAGGGCTTCTACAATTTAAGCCACCACAAACATGAAGGCACTCCTGACAGCCTTTGAGAGAGGTGTGTGTGGCAAGAGAGAAGACTCGCAGGATCACTAGAGACACACTGGGACCAGACTGAAAAAGAAGGTGGAGATGAGCACTGCTACTTGGAGCTATTCATGACTTGACCGTGGGCTCTTGCCATAGATTCTGTGCAGCATTGCCCAGCCCAGATCTGTATATTTTGAAGTCCTCCTGGTTATCTGAAGGGTTACTGTCCCTTTCCCTCTTTTGAATAAACTCATCATTATTGGGTGCTGCCAGGAATCTTTCCTTGGTCAGAAAGGGTGTCCTCTCGCACTTGTGACAGTGTGGATCCAAACATGGCTGGAAGTTTTCTGGTAGTCAGAAATGGTAAGTTTTGGAGAGAAGCACCAGATTATCCTTTGCCTTTCTTCATCCAATAGTGCAACTGAAACAGCTGATGTTTCTTTGTGTTTGCTTGCTGAAGAATTATGTGGCTTGCAAAGACAGAAAGCTGGTTTAACCAGCAATAACTTTAGCCATAAACTTTACAGTGCAAACTAAGTTTGAGATGTTGTTATAAAAAAGTTACCATAAAAAAATCACAGTCCTAAAGTACAAGCATAAAATGGAATTATTTACCATGCTGCAGATCACCACTGATCCTCTAATGCTGTGGTTTGTATTAGAAAGACATTTTGTGTTACGAAGACATGAGTATTTCAAGTATTTCTAGATTTTCTTTTTGTGAAAACTAGATAAAATAGAAAAAGAATCACATCAACACTGGCCTCCCATGGTTTAGAAACTGCGCAGTAAATACTGGAAACAATTAGTAAATCAACATTTTTTATTTGTTTTACGTAATACAACAATAAAACGTGCCAGTTTGGGAATGTTGTTCAGAAAAACACTTGAGGGAGGAATCTTGCCAATGATAGCTGTATCAACAAGCAGCAACAATAACACATATGCCTTTACATAATTTGGATAATTGGCTTTATTTATTAAAACACAGATTTATTCTTACGGATTAATTGACAGGGTAAACATCCATATTACCTTAAATTACTCAATCCTTTTTAATCTGAATGTATCTTCTCAGTCTTCACCAAATATGTCTACCACAACTAAGTAGCCTGCTAAATTGAGCCTTTGATAATCTCAAAGAACTTCTGCTCTCCCGTAGTTCCTCCATCCAGGTTCATGATGCTCTCTATTGTCTTCATGTCTCTTTCTAATGCAATGGTCCACTGCTTGGCCTTCTGCTTCTATTTTGCTTCCTGCTTGCTAATGCAGTGATTCACCATCCAGTCTAATCTCTGAGTTACAAGTGTGTTAGATAGCTCACAGCCAAGGAGATGAGGCAGTGAAAAGAACTGCCATGGGAAATTAAATAAACTTGGAATTTATCCATCTTTAGAAAACAGTGTAAAGTCTCTTCAACTCTATCACCCTAAACAGCTGTCAATAGTTCCTCCTTCTATGTGTCCTCCTACATTTCTTTGGAAAAAAATGTAAAAATAAATACAAGGAAAATAATTAAGTCAATAAATTTACTAGGAAAAGAAGGAAACCACCTGACTTCAAGCAGAAATGAACACTCCAAGAAAGAGAAACTCATTAAGCTCATTAGGAACTTTGCAATTAAGAAGTGATTTTACACAGAAGGTGCCCCCACAATATGATATTCCAAGATCCAAAGGATAGGTAGAGAGAGAGATGCATGGACATGAGATTTTAAAACAGAACCAAGACAGCTGCCACACAGAACAAAAAATATCAAAGCTTTCTGTAAATATTCTTGACCTGATACAGATATCAGTTCAAATCAGTCTTATTCCCTTGAATTTAGTGGAACTATATTATATAAAACAGCTTAGTGTGAGCCCATCTGCCCCTTTCGCTGTAATCGGATGACTAAGAAAAGAATAAGGGGGCTGTTTACTGATAAAATTAAACGAGCCATATTTTCCAGGAAAAGTCATATGGGGCAATACGCATGTCGATTCCCTATGTGGCTATATGCCCAACCTTCTGTGTGCCAGCAAGTGGCATGTCAGTCTTTGCAAAGGTGCTTCTGCCAGTATATCATGTTGTAACGAGATTTTACCACAGGAAAAAGAAAGTCTAATTAGTATCATTTGAAATTTCTGGCATGCACACACCTACGAACCAATTTAGACAAAACATTGTACAATCGACTTTTTTACCTAAACATCTCTAGGCTTTACTGATAAAGCTCTGACTTCAAGAGTACCTGCACTCTGTTTTCATTCCCACCACATACTTGTGCTATATTTTTTCATTCTTGTTAAGCATTAGGCTGTGACAAGAAGGTACAGCATCCAACAGAGACTGCTTTCCTGGAACTTTGCTAAGAAAAGGGACTTGGCTTTACTTGTTAGCTTTGCAATTTTGACTGAGAACTGTGGTGACTTTCAGCACTATGCATCAGTACACTTTAGGTGATAGAAATGCATGTTAAAACTCAGTCATTTGGAGTTCCCCCCTCTTCTCCATACACAAAATATAACCTGTATATATTCTCTCCCACAGAGAGATAAAGAGGCATAATCTTCTCCTGGGTTCTGCATGATCTTCTTTTATCTCCATAGCTGTGTTCTATATAATGAAAGTGACATCACAGGGTGGCTTTTTGCCTCTTTCCACATAACTTTCAAATTAATTAAAGTCCTAAGTTTAGAATGTTTAGAAGGATTTTAATTTTTACTTGGCAATTTTAGTTTGCATACATCATTTTTATCTCTTTCTTGGGATGTATATTTTTAGATCAGTGACCTTTTGGATGTATGATTCATGCTGATTTAATTTTTTCCAGCTGGTACATTTTCACTTAAGCTGATACAAATGTGGCAAAGCTGATACTTCTGCAATGAAACCAGCCATTACACACCTGTGCTCTAATTTTTTTTATTGGAATTATATAATTTTTCTTTTCTTCTATTCTCTATTTTTCCCAAAATGTCTGTAATAACCTTTCAGGAAAAAAAAAACCACATTATAAATAAAAAAAGTCCAAGCACCTGTACACTAATGCCACCTGTCACAGATCAGGAGCTATTCCAAACCAGCTAACGATATTTAATTTATTGTGGAATTATTAAAAGTCAAGCACACCTTCTATATATTAATGCAAGTAACTAAGTAGACTGCATATTTTATGCATCCATCAGACTGCAATAAGCTCTGCAAAAATGATTCTGTGACTCCTTGGGTTATAATCTACACAGATGTGGTTCTTAGATCTACTCTCAAGAACATTAACAAGCATGTCCATCAGCAGCTGAGCAGTCAACAAAATAAATGTCATAGCATTTTATTTGGCCACTGAGGAGCAGACCTGAGTTTTTAATGGGTTTCTTTCACAGAGTCTATACAGTGTAGGAGTAAAGAGCACCTCCATGCTTACACAACCAGGTGTGTGTCCTTTCTGCATTCTTTTTACCCACACAGACCCATAGACTTACCCACAGCTTGAGAATTTGATTCACCCTTAACTTTTGAAGGAGGGATAGGCTTCACTTCCATATTACTTCCATACTCAGAAAGACACCTTTCTACTCCTAAATTTTCTGCATAAGAGGGAGAACTATTAATAGTAGCCTGAGGAAAAAAAGAAGAAAAAGAAAGAAAGAAAGAAAGAAAACAGTAACAGGACTCTAAAAATGAAGGACTTGGGAAAAAAAATATGAGGATTCTTGGTTCAAGTACAAAGACAACATCAAATTTCACAATCATATTATGTGCAAAATGTTAGGAGAGAAAAGCAGCCGTGAAAGTTTTTAAACTTTAACTCTCACTGCCTTCTTAATGTAATCTGCAGCAAGTAGCAAAATCCATCAGGAAGCAGTGAGCCAAGGTACCAGTCAAAAAAAGGTACACATATTGTTTATAGAAACAGGTCTTGGAAACTGGCACTTAAATGTGCTTTAAACATTTTTGTTTGCAATTATATTAACAGTATTCTATATACCAGATATTTTTTTTAATGTTCTTTCAAATGAGTGCAATGTTCTTAGTGGTTTCGTGTTTCTCATATACTGTTGTCATCTGACATATACAGGTCAGTCCATTACTTATTCTATGTGATCCATAAACCAAATGAGAAGATTAAAGTACAGACACCCATTGGAGCCATGACATAAATTGTGTATCTTTTTGGAGGACAATGGTATTAAATAGTTTTACTAGCTCATGAGGCTGAGCCTAAATGCACAAAGTGTTGATATATTTCTCTGTGAAATGCTATTAGGAATGCTTAAAGAGCTGGTTATATAAATCAGAAAGTAAATGGGAAATACTCTGTAAATGCAAACAAAGAGATCAGTTGTCCATTATTTGGGAGAGTGCTTGGAGGATTAGTTGTTGTCTGTGAAATATTTCTGAAAATGTTACGTATTCACTCAGATTTTATATGTATTATCAGGATAATGTTAATTCTGGAAGTATTTAGTCACTTGTTAATAGCTAACTTTCATCACTAGCTACAGTACCAGAGAAAATATAGATGCATTTTTCTGGGGAGCAGAATCTGTCCTCTCTTATTTGAGTGACCACTCACGTGCTATAAATACTGAGCAGCCAATATGAATAGTTTGCTAACCATCTATGGTCTGAATTTTTCTGAAAAAATCATTCAACAAATACTTATGAATAATGGTTACACATGTAGAAAACATTAGGAGCAGTCAACATGGTTTTACCAAAGAGAAGTCATGTTTGACCAACCTGATAGCCTTCTATGAGGAGGTAACTAGGTGGATAGATGATGGTAGAGCAGTAGATGTGGTTTATCTTGATTTCAGTAAGGCATTTGACACTGTCTCCCACAGCATCCTCGCAGCTAAACTGAGGAAGTGTGGTCTGGAGGATCGGGTAGTGAGGTGGGTTGTGAACTGGTTGAAAGGAAGAAGTCAGAGAGTTGTGGTCAATGGGATGGAATCTGGTTGGAGGTCAGTAACTAGTGGAGTCCCTTGGGGGCCGGTACTGGGACCTGTACTATTCAATATTTTCATCAACGACCTGGATGAGGGAACAGAGTGTACCCTCAGCAAGTTTGCCGATGACACAAAGCTGGGAGGGGTGGCTGACACACCAGAGGGTTGTGCTGCCATTCAGCGAGACCTGGACAGGCTGGAGAGTTGGGCGGGGAGAAACTTAATGAAATACAACAAGGGCAAGTGTGGAGTCTTGCATCTGGGAAAGAACAACCCCATGGATCAGTATAGGTTGGGGTCTGACCTGCTGGAGAGCAGAGAAGGGGAAAGGGACCTGGGGGTCCTGGTGGACAGAAGGATGGCCATGAGCCAGCAATGTGCCCTTGTGGCCAAGAAGGCAAATGACATCCTGGGGTACATTAGAAAGGGAGTGGTCAGTAGGTCGAGAGAGGTTCTCCCCCTCTATTCTGCCTTGGTGAGGCCACACCTGGAGTATTGTGTCCAGTTCTGGGCCCCACAGTTCAAGAAGGACAGGGAACTGCTTGAGAGAGTCCAGCGCAGAGCCACTAAGATGATGAAGGGAGTGGAACATCTCCCTTATGAGGAGAGGCTGAGGGAGCTGGGTCTCTTTAGCTTGGAGAAAAGGAGGCTGAGGGGTGACCTCATCCATATTTACAAATATGTAAAGGGTGAGGGTCAGGATGATGGAGCCAAGCTTTTGTCAGTAATGACTAATGATAGGACAAGGGGCAATGGTTTTAAACTGGAGCATAGGAGGTTCCATGTAAATATCAGGAAAAACTTTTTCACTGTGAGAGTGCCAGAGCACTGGACCAGGCTGCCCAGAGAGGTTGTGGAGTCTCCTTCACTGGAGACATTCAAACCCCACCTGGATGCATTCCTGTGTGACCTGCTCTAGGTTGTCCTGCTCTGGCAGGGGGTTGGACTAGATGATCTTTTGAGGTCCCTTCCAGCTCCTAACATTCTGTGATTCTATGATTCTGTGTTCAAGAAGGCTTCAGTATGGACAAGGCCCAGTAGCTTAATAAGAGCATTGCCTAATACAAGAAAAGGGCTAAAAGTTTAGAGTAAATACTCGGGCCATGTCTTAGACTCTCAACACTAAGCTTTCAGGCTCCATGTTCTTTAAAAATCCGACACTTATAAGTATTTCCTGAGTAAAATGAAACTAAAATGTAGGAGTTGAATGAAATCAAAAACATATAGAGATCTTCACTGTGCAAATGTAGTATCGTAACAGCAGTAACAGCCTGACATTGGTGCTCATTAGAGCCATATTTGGTGTATTAGAGAACTACAGTAAAACACATCAGCTAAAAAAGAAATTATTACAACACGAGTACAAATGACCCAGAATGATAGTTGGTGAAACAGCTAACAGGAAAAACTTTCTAATGTAACATATTTAAGCTAGAAATACAGACACCAAATATTTTATATTTGCATTGATATTCTCAGTTTATATGCATTTCAATAACTGAAAGAATTGATCCTTTGTGAATTATAAGTGAGACTATTTTAATTTTATAAATCAGAATCTCTGCCATAAAATCTTAGCTGGAGACTGAATTCTGCTGAGCCACATCATTCCAAAAGAATTAATCAGTATCCCTACAATTAATCATTTCAATTAACAGCTTAAGTCACAAAGGGATTACTGCCTTACTAGCCACTTATGTGACGGTTTGCTGTACATTGGAGACAAGGGATCTACGGGGTTGTTGCTGATCCCCAGCACAGATGGACAGGAGGGGGTGAAAGAGTTTGACACTGAATGCAAGTCAGCATTTTCTTCCCAGCAGTCTCTCAATGGAAGGGTGATAACTGATAGGAGAGGTACAGTCCTGCAAGTAGGCTTTCCTGAAGCACCTGGAATAGTCTTCATAGGCTGCTCTGAGGCTAGTACAGCAACATCTTACTGATTGCTATTGCTTAATTGAAAATTGATCAGTAACAATCTGGATGACTGTTGATAAGTGATAGCATTTATCTCTTAGAAGAAAACTTGGGGTTAGACGACAAGTTTCTTGTTCATATGCAGCTTCAAAGGTCATTTCAGCAGTACAAATGAAAGAGCAAAGCTTAGTTGTGCATCTTTAAATCTTTGGTGTTCAGAATACACAAAATGTTTGCATGTTTACAGCAAGCAAAAAAAATATTCTAATGGCAGAAAAGTTTCCAATGAATGAAAATAAAATACCAGCATTTGTCATTACTGTGATTTAGTGCTTTGCTTCTGATCAGGGCTTAGAAATGCTCAGTAAGGATTTCACAGCCATTAGAGCTTCATCTCCCTGCATCCCGTGTGAGCTGGTTTAGATGCTATTATTCTTGGATTAAAGCAAAATACATAAAGACAGAACACAAGTGGTGAAAACAAATACACAATTGTCTATATCTGGAGTAAATAGAGGAATTTATGTCTGGAAAGAGAAGCATTTTTCTATCTTTTATTCATCTGCAATCTTACATTGCAGTTCTGTTTATGATCACATTAAAATAAAATCACTTCATGAGAAAAGTTTTGAACAGATTTGAAAAAGAAAGGCATTGATTTTTGTGTCCGGAGTTTTCAGTCCTGTCTGGGGTCTCTGCCTTCTGTTTGCAACCAGTTTGCCAGAGAGCTCTTAAAATTCAACTATGTATTTTTAACACTGAAAATTAACTTCCTGAGGTAGCAGAAAAATAAAGGAAAATGTACCTAAATCACAGTGGTTTTAACAATTATCTTAAGGGCTACACTTCCCCTTGTTTTCTGTGGGTGGTGAGCAAGAAGTATCTCTGCTGTCCTAAACTTTGTATCATGGCTTCCTCCACTCTTAATACAAACAGTAAACAGCAACACTCAAAAGACCGGTTAGGAGGTGTAGGGCAAGAGGCACTCCGCAGATCATTAAAAGAAGAATCCACTGAGGGCTGTTAAATATAAGAAGAAAGCCATGAGCCATAACTCAGGAACCTTCTGAGCTACACACAGTTACAGGGTGAGAAAACTTTCTCAGGAAATATCACTATATGCTTGCTGTGTTCTTTTGGTGCTATTGGTGACTGAGATAGGATGTTGAAGTAGATGGACCTTTGATACAAACTGATATTCACTGCACTAAGTGACATGGACAGTGGTGAACAGTGTGCAGCTAGTGAAATACTAGAATTTATAAGAGTCCCTGGATGACAACTGAAGTCTGTTGTCCCTTAACACACACTTGAGTCCACTGTAAAGACCAAAACTGAAATTCAGTTCAAGGTTCAATATTCAGTTTTTCAATTTTAAATAGACTAGTATTAAACAAAACTCGTGTTGTTAAAGTGGTAGAACAAGTGGTTTAATTTCTCACACTCTATAACCCAGAAGAGACTTGTTTTTCCTCTAAGGATGTTTCCAAAGACTGATGTGCTTATTCCTTCCAAGCCCAGCATGCTAGAGAGAGATACAGTTTCTAATATACTTCATGGTGATTATCTTGTGTGAGGGGTAGACAGAAAGTCAATTACCAAAAATGTTTACCTTTAAGATTTGAGAAGGGGTTTTTTGTCTGAGTTTCATTAATGGAAGAGCAGTAAAGAGTGTTGTGGGAATTGATTTTTAAAACAAAATACAAGTTAAAAACTTGTAATGAATTTGGAAAGGCAGCAGCATGTAGTCAAATGTCTCTGATTAATTCCACAAAGGCATGACCTCTTTAACCTCTCTCTGAAGTTCAGTTCCCAGAAGAAAAGCAAAGCCTCATGGCAAAATCTTCATAAGAAATAAATCTTGGGAAGGATATGGCTGGCTGAAAGACCTAAAAACCCTGAGTGGAAGAACAAGGCGACAGTGGAAAGAGCTGTTTGTAAAGGCAAGCATTCTGTTCCTAGGTTCACATGATCTCAGTAACACACTCTGACATCCTGTGATGTAGGAGCATATGTATAAACTTTCCAGAAGGCAGTAAGACAACACATTTCTGGACCTTGCTGATTAGTAAGAACAGTCTTATTATTTAACACAAGTCAAATTCCCATGCATCAGCCGCACCTTGTCTTCCAGAAGGAACTGCAGTTGATACGCAGCCTCTATTTAAAATAGAAAACATTGAAGCAATTATGACTTCCATAAATGTGGTTTTGCTGTGAACCACAGCCAATTATCAGTAATGTGATAGTCAGCAGAGAGGATGTACCTGCCAGTATCTTCCTTTATTACAGGTTATTTGAAAAACTGATTAAAAGATCACTCCATTTTGCTTTAAGTTCCAAAAATTCTTTTCTTAGAGAAAGCCCTTGCTAAATCTCACAGAAAAATGACAAAACACTGTTCAGTGCTTAGAAGTTTCTTCCAGTAACTGGGACCTCTGCTTTCTGGGAATAACTTTGGAAACATTCTATTGTCACGGTTAATAAATAAAGGAATGTTTGCTTAGACCCTGGGTATGTTTTCATAGCAGTTGTATAACACTAAGTGGTCCCTTTCATGTGCAGGACCAAGGTTTTGCAATTTAGTTCCTTTCTTAATCTGATTACCATCTCTAACCTGGAAAACAAAAGTGTTATACTTTATTCAAAGACTTCATCCCAGATGCTGGCAGAATGTTCACCCAGGCATTTGCCATAAATTTAAAGGTAGCAGAACTACATAATTTAAAGTTGATTCTCATCAGCCTATGACAGCATTTGTGTCTGCCAAAACCTTGAATCTTAGAAGTGTGTATATTCCACCAGTCCTCCTTAATACATTTCATCATCACCTCAATATAACTTCAGAGACTGCAGACATCACAAGCACCTTTAACACATCATTGTATCTTTTGCCACCCCATTAAAAGAAAGGAGAAAGAATCTGGATATCTGAAACTTTGTTTCTAAGTACGAAAGTCTACCCTTCAAAAATATATTTTCCCACTGAAAATCTTTTTAAGTAAGAGTTACAAAGTAATAAAGGGTAGAGGAGAAAAACTAAATTAAACGGGATTTAAGTATGACATCTGAGTTCAACACACTTGGATGATTCCCCATGGAACATGTTATGTTTTTCATCCCATGCGAAAGGAAGCCAAAGCTAATTATAGAACATAGCACTGGGCAAGCAAATAAATCAAGCTTTGCACTGTTGAATTCTCACATCTGCAAATTAACAACTATGGGTCTGTTAGTGTAGGCTCTTCTGTTACAACAAAACCATACCAAATGTAAGTATAGCTGCTTATCTTAGGATAAGAAGATGTCATCCAAAAGGAAATGTCCACTTCACAGCCATGGGCTAAATCACCACACATAGAAGTGTGTATTAGAAGGAAAGCATTAGCTCAGTATATAACACTTTGCAAAAGCCCACCCACTAGCCATGTAAAAAGTGCATATAGCATAAGATTTCACCACTGGAAATATCATCTCAAATACCGAGGCTGACATATTATTATATCTTGTACATTATACGTGTAGTATAATGTGCATTCGGTAATCTGTACACATACGGATCATATAAAAAATAATATACATGATTATGTGTGTGTGTGTGTATAAGAGAGAGAGAGAGAGAGAGAGAAAAAAAAAAAAAAACAGGGAAAAACATGCAAATAGTCTTCCAAACAGAAACTTCCCCAGAAGATAACACTAAAATTTCCAGGTAACTGACACTGTGAAAAGACCCTATACACCCATTGCACACCCAAGAACCTGTAGCATAAAATTGATGTGAGCAAGCCAGGTTGATTAGCAGACTACTTGAACGTTTAAATTGAAAGGTTAGTTTGAGCAATCACATTGGCCACAGATTGCATGGTTCATCTACTTAGAAAGGTTGGTATCAGACTAATTTTTTTTCTGTTTGACAGCAGTAAGCATTTCAGGCAGAAATGGAAAAAATCTACACCACCAAAAAACACACAAACCTGTGTAGAGACTGGTGTTGAGGCTAAGTACTGTTACTATGCACTGTATCTTGTAATGTTCATTGCAGGACTGTTGTAAGGCTCATTTTCCCTAATTTAGGAGGCAGGTAATAGTTACTTGCCACTAATTCACTTTCCTGTTTGTAATGGCAACATCACACTATGAACACATGAAATCTTCTATAATGTCACCAGCACTGTTATTACGGGGAGAGAAAGGCACCACCTGAAAACAAAACCCCACCAGTTAGTTTTTCTCTCCCCACTTTGAAGAACTAAAGCTCATAAATAATTCTAACTCTCCCTGTTTTGTTCTTTAGCTTTATTTCTGCCTATTTGGCTATGATCTCTCAAGAGTAAGTAAGGTGGCATCATAATCTTGAGGAATTATTCTCATTACAAGACATTAAAGCATTATTCCAGCTTTTTTCAAACTAATGCATTTAGGCCCAAGCCAAAAGAACAAAACACAACCACCCCACCCTGCCATTTGCAACCACACTCGGGTGCTTTACTCCATTAATTTAAATATCTAAATACTTTTCTGTTTAGTTCTGGGTTTTTTTCCTACATGATGCATTTGACTGCAACACAAAATAGCTGTCTCTAACCAGCATAGCTTCTAGCAGAGCAGAGTTTAGCTGCTAAATACATGTGCAGAGTTATCAACAGGATTTGTACAACACGTGCAGTACTGATTTCATCAGTCTTTTTATCCGTATTAGGCAAGATTAAAGCTAGCTAAGATAGCTAGCAGAGGAGACATTGAATTGTGTAAGGGCACCAATTGACTTGGGAGCGCCTTTCTGTGCTCACTTAACAGCTTTGTTGTGCTAAATCCGGCCCAGGTTAAAGCCATTCATTACACAGCACTAAGCCACGTATGAAAACAGAAACTCAATATCTGAAGAGCCTGTTCTTGCTGAGAGTCATACAATGGTAAAGAATTAGAAAAACCCTCAGCCTTGCCCGAGCTCTGCCCCTTCATGGATCATTTTAGTCCTGCTGCTATAAACAGTAGTGCAGAATTAGGCCACCACTGAACTTTTTAAATATCTCGAATGCATGGATTAGCGTAGATGAAAGCCACTGCCTTTTACCAAGCTGTGTCCAGTTCGCTTAAGCATGTATAAAAGGCATTGCATTACTGAGATTTTCCTTTTTTTTTTACTGGAGATTTTCTTTTTTTTCTTTTTTTTTTAATGAGTTATATGAATTATAGAATCACAGAACATGTTGAGTTGGAAGGGACCCTCCAGGATTATTGAGTCCTATTTCTATACCTTTGCAGGACACCCCAGGAGTCACACCACCATGCTTCTGAGAATATCATCCAAATGCTTCTCAAACTCAGGCAGACTTGGTGCTGTGACCACTGCCCTGGGGAGCCTGTTCCAGTGCTCGGTCACCCTCTGGGTAAAAAACCTTTTCCTGATATCTAACCTGAACCTCCCCTGATTCAGCTTCCTGCTGTTACCCTGAGTCCTGTCATTGGTCACAGGAGTGAAGAGATCGGTATCTGTCCCTTCTCTGCCCCTCGTGAGGAAGTCACAGACTGCAATGGGGTCACCCCTCAGGCTCCTCTTCACTAAACTGAATAATCCAAGTGACCTCAGTCACTCCTCATAGGTCATCCCTTCTAGGTCCTTCACCATCCTTGTGGCCTTGCTCTGGACTTGCTCCAGTAGTTTGATGTCCTTTTTGAACTACGGAGCCCAAAACATGCTGACTGGATTGTATGAAAAAGAGGGAAAAAACCCAGGACTTCTATAAGGACCTTCTCTCAGCAACTGGCCACACAAATTAGAAAAACAAGCTAGAAGGAAATAGATGGGCTTTGGTAGATCTCCACTGATTTCCAAGGAACCTTTGGTGATTTTGGAGAGAAAACAAGACACAAAAGGTATCCAGTACTAGAGAAAAAACTATTAGATCTGTAATAGGTACTTTTGTGCAGTAAGCCATCAGCATCTGTCAGTACTGTCGCTGCTCAAAAGACAGCATGAAGTGAGCTGTGCTTCTTATTAGCAGCGCTTGAGTTGCATGGAGTTTCCCTAGATGATTTGGAAACAGAGTTGTCATGTTTTATTTGAATTATGAGGTAAATAACTGTGTGTTTAGAAAAAAAAAAACAACAAGCCAAACAGAAGAAGCCTAAGAGAAAAAAGGCAACAATTTTGTCTAAGAAAACACTGCACAACCCATTTATAAATTTACTGGAACGCAAATAGGTCTCACGTCATTAGCAAAAAGCATTTGTATGAAACATTTCAGCTTCGAACGTTGCACAAAAAGATCAGTATGCAATTACTACCTCATCTTGATCTGCTTTCCATTATTCTTCTACAGGAAAAAAAAAATAATGTTTTGATACAAGACAACATGCAGTTCGCAGCTGTATTTTGTCATGAAATGGTTTTCATAGCTCACAGCTCTACTATCAGGAAAAGATTCTCAGCAGCTGGGTAAATACATTCTGCTTTGTTGATGCTGCCTGTTAATTTTGCATCTAAAGCTTGCCAACATTATAGCTTCAGAAAAAAACATTGGCGGGAAGTGCAGTTGCTATACTATGGATAACTCGTAGGCAACAGTTGAAAAGGATCATGGTGGTTCCTCTCCTGAAGTATTTCAGGATCTGTTTTCAACACAGAAAGTCCAACAATTAAGTAGATAGGTATGCAGTCAGGTGCTTAGATAGATATTGTAGTATAAATGTGTGTGTATGTATATATGGGCTTACTGCCAGGCAGCAAGTAGTTTTAAACCCACTTGTTTTGAACAGAATGTGTTAGCCTCAGGAAAGAGTAGCTTCAGCATCAGCCACCGTGAATTTAAAGGTACAAGTATTGAAAATAACAAAGAAATTAAAAATTATTATGATAGCTCACATTACAAATGGTCTTCCAGATACAGCCTTCAGTTTTAAAAAGCCATTTTCAAGTATTAATCTTTGTTTAAAATGCCTCAGTTTGTCAGCTTTGTACCTAGAAATGTTTGCATGCATCTCAGACATTTAGAACTTATCTGCATGACATAAGGTATTGTTGGCAAGGGATACCAGTGTTACTGCTGACTGACTTTACTTCAGAAATGGAAACAGTGCAGCTGTTAATATTATCCTACAGGACTGAGGCTGAACAGCTCTCCTTCCCACTTGCCCAGGCAACCTGGGTGGACCTAGGTAACTGAAAATGCAATTTGCATCAGCTAATCTGAATCTATGCAAGCATGAAAATGTACTTGGAGGACGGACCATCCCTTTCCTGAAGAGTACAGTCAAAAATACTCTGACACAAGAAGCTTGGTTATCCCCTTCTGTCTGCTCTGTACCATTTCCTCCCCGCTCCCTTCAGCACTGAGATGCCACTTCTTTGTTCCTTACTCCTTCCTGCATTCTGCAAAAGTCTCTCTTGGGAGAGGTTTGGCATTCAGAATCTCTCCCACCCTCCATGTATTCCTGGCACATCCATTCATTTGGGATTTTCCTCTAACAAAACAGACTGAAGAGCCACGGCACAGAGAAGCGGTTTTAAGACAGCTTTTGATAATCCCCTAGATCAATGACTAATCAATTTGAAAAAGAAATAGTAAATGGAAGGAAAGATCACTTAAAGCACAGATTTGGGCTGATGACATCTGCTATTAAACTGAAGCTGAGTAATCTTAGCAGCTGCAAAATTTCAAGTCAGTTACAGGAGCTATAAACTAAGTCACAAGATGGAAGGAAGGAAGGAAGAAAACACAGAGAACAAGAAAAGATGAACTGTTAAGCTTCTTTTGCAAATACAGAGCTTGATTTAATGTTCCAGATTACTAACTTGTAGTATTTGATTCCAAGTGCTAGGGTTAATAAACTCTTTCCCTTAATAAATATGAATGAAATGTTCTTTCCATAGCCCTTGTAGAGATGACATAAAAGTACATCACAATATTAATAGTAGAGAAAGTCAATATAATCCTTAATCTACAAGAAAAATATCATAAAGTAGCACGGTCTCCATAGAAACTACACAAATTCTGCAGCTTGTGTTTTTCAGGTCTCTCTGGTGTTAGCAGAACGCTGCTGAGCCCGCAGTCCCTGATATGACCAGTGGACACGTGTTGGCTGGCCTAGAAAGCGGAAAGGATATGTAAGTGTTCTCCCTTAAAATTGTTCTCTTTTAGAGATGCAGTTGAGTACAGCATATCTGAACCTAAGGAAACCAGGGCTCCAAGATATTCAGTGATCTACCCATTTATATGCTAAACAGAAAACAGGAAATGTCCAACAAGATGCTACAGTCATCTATATATTTCTTCAGGAGTGGGTCTGATGTGGCTTTCTCTACTATGTTATCATAAATACACACCTTGTCTGTAGTGTATGAATAAAAAATGTCATTCAACTGCTCCTTTACTAAAAGAACCACAAAGGGCGGCTCTCAGCAAGTGCTTAAAACTTCCATCAAGCAATGAAATATCATAGATGTCCTTTAGATCCTTCTGCTTCTTGAGCATCACTGCCTCTGATGGGTACAAGCTTTCACTTCCAATGTCTGAATTTTCTTGACAACACCATAGAATTTTTTCATATCTTTGTGTCATTAGCTCCTGAGTCTTATCTCTATGCACAGAAAACAGGAATCATTCCCTCTCTCAGCGGTGTAGCGGGAAGAAGAGGCAACTCCCTTGAAGACTAGGCAGACCTCAGATATTGTAGCAGTGAGGTTCTTATGGGTATGCTGGTAGACAAAACAAAACATTCAAAAGATATAAAAAATATTACCCTATATGTTCAATTATAAATTAAAAAAGATGAAGCAATAGATTCAGTGTGCCCCCAATGTGCCTTAGTTTTGCTACACTTACTCAAGTAAAGTAATCATAAATCTTTGCTTGCTGAATCTACTTGCACTGTAAAGTTCTATCTTCATTAGGATAGCAGTAGCAAAATCAGACCTGGCTGCTCTATTTTCCTTTAAATCTTCCTGCCCTAGTATAACCAGAATAGCACTGAAAATTAAAAGGAGACCAGGGAGGAAAATAGACATAAAGAGCAGAAGCAGACATTGTTATTGTCAGTGAGAATTAGTCAGTCAATCTCTCTGACCACAAAGCAATTTAATTAGGCCTTTTACTGTATCCATTTTCTCTGATTAACTTTAATGATGTCAGACTTCTTGTCCTTTGGGGCTGGAAGGCTGGGGGACATCATCCAAGCCTTTAACCCAAGGTCCTGTGTCTGCCTCTCTGGTGATCCTGCAGGTGGAAGCAGCTGGAGTCCTGACACTTCTCAAATGCACAGGTGATAATCTGACAAGCATTCTTCCTCTCTCCATGAAATGTGCCAAAACATTAAAGGTCTGAGTTACTGCTCAGCACTTCACAGCTGTTGGCTTTTTCTGACAGTGTTAATACAGTATTAGACACAGAGATGTTTCGAGAGGGAGAGATGTTTAATGAAATTGCATGCCTGCGAGGTTTCTATCAAAGGTGTTTATTCGACCAGAGACCTGCAAAGATACAAAGATACCAGCAGCTTGAGTTATTTGCACACAAAATGACTCCACTTGACTGAAAAGGTTTGCATTTTCTGACTCACAGGAAGTTTAATCTGCTGTCACCAACAGATACAAGCTTTGTCTCTTTGAAAAGTTTGTTGTCTGTTACTATGACCAAGAATGACACTGAGACAGCTGCATCTCATTCCTGTGTGTTTCACTGCTTTGCCTTAAAATCACATCTGGTGATTCAGGCAGCTTAAAAAATAAAGCTTAAAATAACTTTAAAAAAGAAATAAGTCCTTTTTTTTCTTTCTTTTTTTTTTTCTTTTCTCTTTGGATATCTACCACCATCTGCTGCTTCGAAGTCTAGTGCTCAGGAATAAATTAACCAGTCAAGAATATATGTATTCTTCATAAACTGCTCTATAAATTCAGTTGTCGTGAATTTATTCATCTTAATCACCCCCTTGTTTTGCCCCGGTTTTGCAGTCTGTTCCTTCAACATCTTACTCTTATAGATATTAAATTCATCAAATTCAAGGTCCCTGGTAATATGCCTGAGAGCAAGAATCTACTAAGTGAAGCTTTCACACCTCCTTATCCTGGTAGTGTCTTATTTAATTAATTACAAATCAGGATGTAAATGTGAGTGGATGAATTTGATGACAACATGGATTTCTACCTGATTTCCATGACAGCATTTTTCCCGGATATTACTATGTTCAATGCATTAAGGGTAGAAATGGGTAGAAATACATCTAAATCTGTCTTTCCAGAAGTGACTGAGAGGTACAAAAAGATGTTTTTAGAAGGAGCAATACAAGTCCTTCAGCTCTTGCAGGAGCAGCTGTAGAACAATCCAGGGATACTGGTAGAGGACTGTCAATGTGAATTAATTAAGGTGAGTTGTCAAAGCCTTCCCAGTTAGACTGGCAATGTCATGGTTTGAACAGGTTGTTTTCTAAGACAGAATGACATTTACTCAAAATAACATAGATGAGGAGAACAGAAGGCTGCTGTACTATTGCATATTTCTCTATGGTGGTGGGTGGCTGTTTTTCCAGTTACTCCAGAGCTATATTAAGTTAGAACGGCTACCTTTGGACCTCTGAGTGGCTGAGATGGGACAGCACATGTTATGGGCTACAAACTCACCAAGGAACCCACCCAGATTTTTCTGTGCTTAAACTATGCTAAATGTTTTCCCAAAGCAGCAACACTGCTTTCACCACCTGTGACAGCAAAGGTCAAGCCCAGCTCAGACATGTCTATACTGGATGACCTGCAGTGAAGGCGTTTGACTTCCTCAGCACATCTAACCCTAAAGGCAAAAGGTTGGTTATATTTCTAGTTTTATTTCCAGACAAGCAAAAAAATAACAGTATATTTTGGGAGAATAGGCATAGCCCTGCAAAATACACTACAATGTAATAGATTATTTTATATGAACTGGGAGGAAAAAGCAAGGAGTAATGTCTAATGTTTGTGGTTAAAAATTGTGGTTGAGCGAGTGACCCGCAGATAGAAGATCTCATTGTTGTTTAAAACTGAAGACATTACTTGGCTTGTTGACTGTTACTCTGTTAAATCAGTCTGTATGCAAAATCCAAGAGCCAGATGCATTCCTAGCTAGATGTCTAGAACACTGATTCCCACTGATGTCAAGAACAGGAATGAGGAGAGACCCTTGCAACCAACACCACAAATCACTTTCTACAGGAATGTACATCAGCTTGGGCATTTTGTCATGCCAGTAGGTCTCCTTTCAAATATAACTTTTAACCTTGGGAAAGAATACTAAAGCAAGCAGAACACCATTTCTCTCCACTATGGGGTTTTACATATTCTGATTTACAACAACTTATGGTCTGTGACGGAGAGGTTTCAATCTGTGTGTCATTTCTTCAGAGGAAATTGTGAATCCAGTCTTAAAAACCTGAGCCACATGAGTACAACACTTCTGGAAGCTGTTTATATGTGTATGAGCTAGTCATCCAAAAAACTCATCATGCCTGACTGCTTTCTGAATGTAATGTCTTTCTTGCAGATTAGAATTGCATTGCATCGTGATGCGTGTTTTAAAAAGCTTTTTTTTAAGCTTCAGGGCATGGCAGAGATTAACATACATTCGGGCAGCAAAATTAAATGGTACCTGTAAGTTTATTTTAGTCGAATTAATATCATTGCTGGGATTATTTGGAGTAATTTTCTCAATGTTCCATGTATACTTGAGAAAGAGCACTTCACCTTCAAACATACATTCCCTTGTTCAGTTCATACTTGAGATATATTCACTAGTTATTAATTAAAAAGAAGATGTTAATGCTCATTTTCAAGCCATAAAATCTGCTTTTTGTCCTCAATAAGCCTATTTGTGGTTTTTTTTGTTAAGCAAGACTCTTAAAAACCTTTCTGTTTATACTCAGAGCTCTACATTCATATTTAGGCACAAATCCTATTCACCTCTGTGGGTCTTTATGGGATTTTTACCTGAGGTAAGACAGGAAAATGCAGATCTGATGTTCATGCGTTTTGACAAAAACATCTTAACACATGTTGTGTTCTTCAGTGCTGACAATATTGAATTTTTTTTTCTCCACATCCTACCAACTCATTGCATTGAATACTTAATAATACAGGTGATGTGAGGCCTGTCTGATCCATATAAATAACATAATAATTGAAACCAAATCCTCTGCTTCTCTGTAGTGCATGCAAGGCTGAAAAATTGATCTAAATGAGTAAAATGTCTTTCAAAAAATCCATATACATGGGCAGTAATATGAAAGAAGCTAGAATAAAGTGGACATTTAAAAAAAAATAATTAAAATTTTAAAATATTTTGCTGCCACCTACTGGAATTTAATAAAATGTGCATCTCTTGTTTGTAACATGGACATAATCTAGCCTTTAACAGCAACTGCACACATTATTACAGAGAAACAACATTTACATATATTGTTTATTATTTTTTAAATTCTCAACAAGTACTTCCAATTACACCTCCCACAGTTTATTCACATTCATATGTGAATAAAATAGAGGAAAAAATGTGCATCAAGCATAACTCTCAACAAATGCCATGAATAATCACCAGATTGAGCATTATTTGGTCAGAAATAAATATAGGTAAACAAATCAAGGATCTTCTTGCAGGTGATACATAAATACCAATTAATCATTCACAATTAATTGTGAGTTTAAATCCAAGGTTACTTGTTAGAACTCAGGCCCTCTTTCCCCCAGGTGTGCTGTGACCTTTGCGTAACTGCACTGCTTTAAAAATGTAACTCTACATAAGTAAACAAGAGGCAAACAAGTCCTAAGGCCCTGGGCTCTGTCCTACATAGTTTCTCCCTGCTTCTGTCACTGAGATTTTCTTCTGCACAACATGTGAAAATGTAATGCACTTTGGGGAAGAATAATATATGCAAATATAACACCAGTAGAGAGAGCATGTCAGAAGTTCTTTATTATCATAAAGACAACCGGAGCACATCTTATTTTAGCAAAAGGAGAGATCAGAAGCATTTAAACCAGAGAAAGAATAGAAATGTCTGTGTCTGTATGTGGTCCTGAATCGACAGTTATCTTTTGATGCACAAGATTTAATACTCCCAGAGCACCATGGGGTTTGGTTGCCTCCAGCACTACTCAGCTCATACAGCAGACAGATGACCTCTCAGCCAGGCCAGCTCTGCGGGGATATGTGCTGCTTGCCAAGGTGTCTGCTCAGCCGAGGGCTGGTGCTCAACCACCTTTTTGGGAAACAAAAGTCAGAGTATTAGGAGGTGCAATCATCAGGCAATTTACTCTTATGCCACTATCATCCTGTCATCTCTAAAATTTCACTTAAATTAACACACAGGTGCTATGAGGTTTGGGGTTTTTTTCCAGAACGAACCAAAATCCGTTTGTTCCATATGAAAAGCATTGTCTACATCTGCACTTAAATCCCACGTGGGAAGTTTTGGACAACTACCTGACTAGGAGCAGGGTTGATGAACCTGCATCAGTCCTGTCTTCTGCCGCAATGGCATGCCCTGAGTGGCATACTTGTGTTGTGTATATAGGATCATAGAATCATTGAGGTTGGAAGAGACCTTCAAGATCATCCAGTCCAACCCCTACCTACATCACCACTAACCCACATCACCCAGCCCCACATCCAGACGCATCTTGAACACCTCCAGGGATGGTGACTCCACCACCTCCCTGGGCAACCTATTCCAATACCCAATCACCCTGACAGTGAAAACATTTTTCCTGATGCCCAATCTGAATCTCCCCTGCTGAAATTCAAAGCTGTTTCCTCTTGTCCTTTCACTATGGGCATGGCAGAAGAGACCAACCCCTACCTCACTACAGCCTCCAGTTCTGGGCCCCCCAGTTCAAGAAGGACATGGAACTGCTTGAGAGAGTCCAGCGCAGAGCCACTAAGATGATGAAGGGAGTGGAACATCTCCCTTATGAGGAGAGGCTGAGGGAGCTGGGGCTCTTTAGCTTGGAGAAAAGGAGACTGAGGGGTGACCTCATCCATGGTTACAAATATGGAAAGGGTGAGGGGCAGGACGATGGAGCCAAGC
>VZRW01006183.1:35184-59898 GCA_013398125.1 Aegotheles bennettii | reverse complement strand
AAGGTCCTCGGTTGGCTTTGGAGCTGCCACCAGCTCCAGGTGCCCGTGCCGGGGCCGTCCCTGCTCGCCACCTCGGCCTGGCCTGGCCGTGGGGCCTTTGCCCTGTGCTCTTGCTCCTTTGCCCTGTGCTCTTGCTTATCAAAACATGCGAAAGAGGGAAAAGTGTCAAAAGAGGGATCTGCAAGGTGTGCTCCTTGTGAAGAGGAAAGATAAGTTAATACATGGAGGGGATTCTTTTTAAATTATATATTTAAACACTGTATTTTACTTGCCCTTCACAATGATTTCCAGGCAAACGGGTTAATCCCCTTTGCTCAGTGTGTGTGTGTGTGTGGGAGGGGGGAATTGGTGCTGAACTGGAAGTGAATCTTCCCTTCTGCATGAAAGTTATTTGTGAAACCGTTTCAGGATGAGCTGCAAGGTGCTGCTCCTGCAGCAAGAGAGCCAACAGCTGAATACTCGGATGACTTTGAGAGTGAGGAAGATGGCATGTCAAACGGTGAGACAATTCAGTGTTCTTCCTCGTGTGCCTCCCTTTCTTAACTCAGTACTAGGTCACAGAGAATCTTTGTGAGTCAATATGATTTAATGTTCCAAGATTTCATATTTTAACAACTTTTAAATAACTTAGTCTTCCAAGTCAGGAGCAGAATTCCCAGTGAAATCAGCAGTGGTGCCAGCCTGGTGGAAGAGATGCAGCTTGTGCTGTTTCCTAGGGTTGTGGTGCCCAGTTTTACTTCTTAGCCATATTGTTTACACCTGGATGAGGCAGTAGCACACAGTGCTGTGTATGAAAGTGGACATGGGCAGAGATAAAGCCCATATGCTGTTGTCTTACTGTTTTGCCAGTCTGGACAGTGAATAAGGACTGAGGGACACACTGCAGAGTGTGCTTGCCTGGCAGTGCACACAAACCAGGAACAGGTTTGATCAGGCTATTTTCCTTGGGCCAGGATGCATTTGATATTTGGTAACATTTATGTTTAGCCTAAGAAGATTGGCCAAATGGCTGTTCCTCCTGATACGCTGCTGCATGTTAAAGGAAATATGAACCTTAAATATTGTGATGTATTTTTAAAATTACTGTGTCTGTGTCCTGTTTTTCATTCACATCTGAAACATCTTTTAAAAGTTTGTGGATGCTTTGATCTCCCTTTGCTGACAAGATTTAGAAAAAAAGTCCTCCTACATTAAATACATTACTCAACTATCATGACATTCTTTTGTCATCTTCCTTGAGCATTTGAACTCTGCAATAAAGTCAATTAGAAATAACAGGCTACAGGAAGAAAAAAATATTTTTGTTAAACACATGAGCCTTGTCATTGAAGCAGATACCTCCTTTGAATATCTTCTAGTAGATTTCAGACAGAAGTGAATAGAAGAGGAGGATGGATTCTGGTAGCCAAACATGCCTAGCTTTGTTGTTGTTGATTGCTTTAACTTCTTATGGCATTGGAGGCATAGTTTTTTAAAAAAGGATCTAAATTGCATGACAGATAAGAATTAACCAGTGAATATTTGAAGTGCTTTCTTCAGATTGAATGCATGGAAACAGATAATGGGAAAGGAAGTAGAATAAGGATCTAGTTTGGTGGCTTTGCAGAGATCAGAAGTGCAGAAAGAGAAATGCTCAGACAATTAAGTCAGGAAAGTGTTGTATGAAAAATACTTTTAAATTATACAAGTTTTTTTTCCACTTGTCTCAAATAGAATTTGATAATGTGCTATTTTCAGGTATTGGAGAAGAACTTACTGAAAGTAATTCAGGTGCTGAAAGCACTGAGAAATCAGGTGCTCATGAGAGCCCTCTCTCAGATGATGATGCTTCACAAAAAGCAGCAGATTTGGAAAACGAAGCTGCTGATGACTTGACTTTATCCTTTCATGAAAAGAAGCTTCAGCAAATAATGCTTTTAGAAAGTGAAAACCCACAGGATGACAGAAAAGATGGTGAAGAAGAATGTTTGGAAAATCAAAATGAGGGTGATGGCAGAAAAAATAATGAAGAGTGTTCAGCTGCCGAAGAAGTACCATGTGATAATAGTGAAGGTGACTACTATAATGACTTGCCTATTCATGAACTACAGAGCACAAGAAATCGAGAGGAAAACAAACCAATACCAAAGCCACGGGTGCACAAAACAAGAAATGCTTCAGCATCAGGTGAAAAGAAAGCATTTGAATGTTCTTGCTGCTATGTGCTCAGCCACATTACTGTATTTTTAAGTGTTGTAATTTGGGTTGTTTTCTGTGTTATGTATCAGCTGCTTTGGCTTCCAGAGAATTTATTCTATATTCTTACAAAAATACATGTTTTGATAACCTCCAGCTGCCAGGGGCTAAACTGAACCAGTGTGGGGCCAAATAGCAGGAGGTTCCCATTTGCACTTACCTTTCAGGAGATGCAAAACAGCTGCTTGGGTACTTAAACTCCAGCTCTTCATCAGTGCATGTTCATGGAAGGTGTGGGAGGGCTGCAGAGTTGCCTATTCTGCCTGTGTGTAGCACTGGAAGACATAGTCACACAATGTTCACAGCATCCAGGCACCCTTTAATGGAAAGGTCCTTAACCAGGCATCCCTTCTCTATGACCAGTGAAGTTGAACCACAGTGTTTGCAAGTATAATATTGAAGTCATGGTGCTGAGGCATCATGATGCTGTAATGTAATAGAACATCAGAAAATTAACTGTAACCAAAGTATTTATGAATGGTAGACTTATCATCATCAGAAAGTTAAAATTTCAAATTATCTTTTGCTTTGAAGATACTCAGCCAAATTGGATGTATAGTCAAACATGTAAAAACCCCAAACTTTAATGTTTCATTTGAAGAATAGCTAATTCATTTTTAATATATCAAAGCAGAACTTTGGATTCTGCCAGTTGACTATATGTGCTTTTACAAATTTAAAATGTCAAAAGACTTCATATTTTTTATATACTTCCTAATATGAGAAGAACTTCTCCTGTTGTCTGTTGAGATAAATTTATAACTAGTCATTACCTGCGATTGAAGATTACAACTTTGAAACTGGTAGAGCACGATTAGTGATACCAGCTCCTTTTTTTTCTTTCCACATGATGGCACCAAAGTGCTAGATACTTGAATGTGCAGCTGGGCACTGCAGATGGCCTCTCTAGTGCTAGATACTTGAATGTGCAGCTGGGCACTGCAGATGGCCTCTCTTTCATGGCCAGTGTGCCTGTGTAGTTTTAGACTGACAGAAAAAAAGTGGAAGCCCTCCTTTTCTTCATGTGAATCCAAGTAGTACAGTGATACTAGCATATTGTATTCAGTAGTCAACCATTGTAAATTTTCTTATATGAGATAAATTGATCTCTGTCCAACAGAGGAGGTGACTGTCCAGAGATTAATCATCTTTTTCTGCATCTGTATTTTTCCTTGTGGTTTACTGCATGGGAAAACCTGTCTGTGCACTTGTAGGAATATTGTTGTGACCTCTTAGTTCTCTGAACTTCACACTAATTACATAACTGGACTTTACACAGCTGAGTGTGCTGACAAACACGGTGATTCTCCCATCTCCTGCCATAGATGTATATGAACTAGAACCTAAGAAATGCTTCCATGGGAATTTGCAGACTTAGATAAGCATTTCTGTATGGATCAGCATACATAAAGAAAAAGACAGGTCAAAAGGCTTCATCTTCTTGGTGACAGGGCAGGGGGAAGAAAACATGAAAAAGATAGCATTACTAAACAGGAGGAAGGTGAGGAGCCAGAGGAGGGAGATCTGTAAGAAGAAACAGTTGCATGGTGGTTCTGCTGCCCAGTGACTGCTTTAGGGAGGGAAAAGAGACATCACTGAAGATAGAAGTGTACTGGAACCCTTCCTCTTCAACTGCATTTCTCATGATGTCTCCTCCTATCCAGCATGGTTCTGTTCTGCACTGTACAAAGAGAAGCAGTCTTCCCTCTGTACCTTCACTAGTAGATAACTGGACAAGCAGAATAGCAAGAAGGTTTTCTTACAACTGTGCTGTATTAGATATATGCTCTTGCTAATTGCAGATAAACCCTTGAGTGTAGTTTCAATATATACAGACAAAATGATAAATGGAAAAAAAGGTTTGTAGATTGTCTATGTAGAAATTTTATTAGAAGCTTTAAAACTTTCATTAAACTTTCTAAAAAAGTAGCCATAACTCTCTATATAGCTGTTTGTATGTGGCCTCATTGTGCTATTTAAATAGCTCATTTAACTGAAAATAGTGGAATCTATCTTGACAACATAGCATTCCAGACTAAAATGTCTTTAACTAGGCATAACTGAAAATATAATATTAATTTTCAGCTGAGAATATCAGCATTCCTTCATTAGATAGCTGTTACAAACCATTACCTCAACCAAGAAATATGTTGAGAAAAAGTGGACCAGTGAAAGATAATGAGCTTAACAGATCAGAAGGAAAAATAAGTTCTAGAAATCAATTTTCTTCATTTTTGGCACCATCATCCCTAACTATTCTGAATGCCCAAGTCACTCCCAAGAAAAATCTGCCTGCTGAAGCCCGGTCCTGAAGTAAGAAAGTGTATGTGTTGATTTTTTTTATGATCTACATTGGAAACTTTAGAAACTAACACTTATTTAGCTGAGAACATTTTTGAGGAAAAAGGTAAGATGATCTCCAGAGGTCACTTCCAACCCCCACCATTCTGTGATTCTGTGATTTTGTGAAAAGGGATTTGAAAAGATTATTTAAATATGATGCTGAAGTGTGCAGGTGTAAGAATTCCAATCAAACTGGTGAGACTTCTATAGCTTGAACTGTCAAGAAAGACACTACAATGTTAATGCTTACTGGGTTTATGTAGCATTTCTGGGAAGGTTAGTATTTTGTATCCCTTTTCCAAACAGAGCCAAACTGACTTGCATGTGAAGTTCATGCTGCAAAGTCCTCATAGTCAGCAGTAAATCTCCTGTTGCCAGTGTCCTGTGCTCTGAATGCTGCAGCTTAGTTAGAGTTGTGCCGTTTCTGATGCCTACAGTTTGTATACAGTTGTGCTATCCAGGAAGTGTAAAGTAAAATAGGAACATTTACATATCAACAGAGGATAGAAAATGGTTCACATAAATGCAGAATTCTCCTTGTCACCTCGAACTTACCTCCATCATTGTAAATCTAGGTTAAATTTCTTAGATTGTCAGCACAAATATTCCTTTCTTCAGGTAACTTGGAATTAATCTCACCTTCACAACTTATATTTCTTTTAAGAATTACACCAGAAAATTGTTGAAGACTGTATTTTACAATTTACCACAACTTTTTTTGGTTTGTATGTGAATTGTTTTACAAATTTAGATCTCTGCATTAATGGCAGTTCAGATTGGATAAAAGTGTTTTTTAAGTATTATTAATGAAGTGTTTTATAAATGACAGCTTCACCACTTAGGCATACATTTAAATTCAGGTGATGTTTTGTTTAAATCTCCACCGCAGAATCTTTACGCTGTTTCCTTGTCTGTCACACACCCCTGAAAAACACAACTAAAGTAGTTTTTGTTAAGACTATTGTTGTGCAGACTTTATTAGTAGTTTGCTAGATGTCAGAAGCGCTCTTGCTGTGATTGCAACAGCTCTTGCTTTTGGTTTCTGCACTAGAACTGTGTTTGGGTGGTAAGGCCAATGGGAGGTTTTGGTTTTGTCATGCTCGTACATTCTATAACATTTGTTAAAACTTCAGTTGCTACTCCAGTCTTACATTTAAATACAGTACAAGTGAATACTCTTCTTGTTAATTCATAAAGTTCTTAGAAGGAAGTATACAGAAAATGCATTGTACTATATAAAGTTTAGTAATATGTTTCTTAAACAGGTTTTTAGTAAGAAATAACAATAGTCAGAAACAATGAAATCCTTGTTAATGTGTCGTCTCAATCTTTTTTCTCCCATTAGATCAAGATCAGAAGGAGATCAGCACCAGTGACTTGAAACTGGAGGACAATAGTATAATATCCTCCTCTGTAATGGAAATAACGATGACCACAGCATATGAGAAAACAAAGAAATTGGAGAAGTCAACGGATGACAGTTCAGATGAAACGGTGAAAACAGTAGAAGGGCAAATAATAACTGATACAATACAGGGAATATCAGAGAATGATCAATCTGTGCATGGGGGAGCAAGAAACAGTCTAAAGGACTCTGTTGAGGTATTACTTATATGTGTTTTTACCACTGTTTAGAAGCACATCCTAGAAGCACGGTGAAAAGTTTTGTAAAAAGTTCTACTCTCGATACTTTAAATGGGTAGAGCCCCGTTTGTAAAGCTGACAGTTTATCTCTGGTGTCTAGACCTGAGGCTCTTATAAATTCTGTATAGTTTTATGGAAGATGTAGGGAATACCTTGTACACAAATAATTTAAACTGGATAAAGGTATTGAAATGTGTGTTTTCCAATCTTAAGGAAATACCCTTATCTATCTGACTGAAAATGTCAAATCTCTGTTGTGAGGTTAACTGAATTGGAATGAGCAGTTTACATTGGCAGAGGGTGGAATCCAGGGTGTGATTTCAATAATAGATGAGATGCAAAACGCTTTATGCTTTATCATAAGAAAGAAAATATGTATATATACATAATTGTTAAAGCTAAATATTAAGAACAGTTAAAAGAGTGCTGATACAATAACAAGGAAACCCACTGCCCAGCTGGGTTCTTTTTATTTCTTTGTATTTCTAGACTGTAGACTTTTTACATAATACAAAGAAACATTTCTAGGTGCCATCCCAAAAAGATAGAGGCATTTTGGAAGTTTGCTTGTTTGGTTTGTTGGGGTTTTTTTACTTTCTTACCCTGTAGTGTACCCTTGTTATATTAGAGTGGCTTTCTTGTGTATTGTTCTAACATCATAGAATCATAGAATTTCTGAAGTTGGAAGGAACCCATAAGGATCATCAAGTCCAAATCCCAACATCCTTATTAGCTTGTAAAAATCTGTTTCATCCTGATTTAGTTCTGTTGCTTGTGACACTATAATTTTACTTTCCCTGTGTGTTTCTTAGAAACTAAGTGAAACAAAGGAGAGAGTTCTACAAAATCCAGAAGCTTCTTTATCTGACAGGTGAGACAAAGATGCTATGTATCACAGTCTGCAGAGTGTAAGATTCATGTAAGTGCTCTGACAGTGCTGTTTCACTTTTGTTTTCTGTCAGCATTGTCATTGCTGACAACCTTTGACCATCTGTGGAAAACAGTTTAGTAGATGTGGCATGTTACTATAACCCTTGCTTGGGGTTATATCAGATCAGACTCCAAGTCTTTTACCAGTGTCTGTGATGTGAGTGTGCACTACTGGATCCACCAATTAATCCAGCCCATGGTGTCTTTACAGGTTTTAAGCTGTTTTGTAGATGAAATTGTAAGGAACTTGTAAACTTTCTGGAGCTGGATATGTTGAGTAGTGGCTTGTTTTGGCAATACTAAAGCCCTCAGAAGAAAATGGGCTGCTTCTTCTGTTCCTTTTCCCTTCTCCTAGTCAAGTGCATATAAAAAGAAAACCAGAGTAACTTTTGGTATAGCTCAAATAAATGGAACACTAGTTGCTATCAACTACAATAAATTGAAAGATTATTAATATGTTTGTGTACTGGTATTTTTATAGGTCTCTGTCTTCTGCGAACTTAAAGAAAAAGGTGAAAGCTGTTCCATCAGTTACGCGTGTTTCATCTCAATATCTGGGAACTTTAAAGGTGTTGGAGGATAAACATGTGCAGAAGAACAGTACTGAATTTGAAAAAGCAGATAGTTTACGAGCAGCTGTTTTCCAGGTAAATCTTAAACAAATAAAAAATGAGCAAAACAACCAACAAACAAAATTGTGTATATGAAGGTCCTGATATAGGGGTCAACACCTCTTATTTTTTTGAAATCACTATTTCTGAGTATTTTCCTTGCATATTCTTACAGGTGTAATGATCCTTTTGTTCTGTTGGCGATGCCTTTTCATCAAATTATGAACTAAAAAGCTAGGTGAGAGGGACATGCCGTGGCTCATAATTTATTGTGTCAGACTATTTTCAGACACGTATAATATATTCCTTTTTTTTATCTTCTTCATTAGCATAAGCATGTAAAGTTTCTTTTCCCAATATGTTCTATTCAACAAGCCTGGTATTCTCTCCAGAACTATGTGGATTCTGTGTAGAATTTTGTAACAATTAGTTTGTGGGTTCCAACAGATTTTTGCTTTTACTCTGTGAGAGAATAACTTTCATTAGCAGATGCCTTTCGTATTGGTATGTGTTTTCAACACTTTTTATGGTTCTAGAAGAAAATTTGGAACCTCAAATCTGTATTGTCTCCATAATTTTTAAAGGTAAAATAGGCTTCACTTAGGACATTTGTATCTGTAAGCAGCATACCTAATACATAGTTAAGCCTTGAAAATTTAAGCCTGATTCTCCAAGTATCTCATAACACTTTATAGATGTCTCACTCTTTCCAGTTGGATTTTATTCTCTTTAATTGTAAGTATTTGCAAGAGACACAATAAATGTCAATAATATTCCTACATACCAAGTGGTAAGAATATTTATTCAATTCTTCTTGTAAATTTTTTAATGCTTACATTTTTTGGGTGTTTTTTTTTAAGATTTTTTTTAGAAAGATCCTTAAGCTTTTTTGTATTTTGTAGCTGTGATTTTAGAACCTTAGACTATTTTGATCACAATGTTTGTGTGATCACAGCTTAGTCTTCCACATGGGGTAGTTATTTAAGGAGCATGTGAAAGAATTAAGAGTCATTTTAGTGGTCTAATGATATTTGCTTGTTTTAACAGAACTTTTTTGGTTAAAAGTTAAAAAGACTTTTAAAATATAAAAATCTAATGATTTTTACAGAATTGGTTGGAAAAGAAAAGGGTCTTTCTAATGGAATTAAAGAGAACTGAAAAGAAGAAAGCTGAAAATTTAACAAACAATTCTGAAAAGGTTTGTTTGCATTCTTGTTTAATAAGTAGTTGACAAACTATAATTCTTTGTAGTATGCTTACCTGTGCTTTCTGCCTAATTACATTACTCTGCTATTCTAAGGTGTCTGGTTTTCTCTAAACAGCACAAGGTGAGTTGAAACACCAAATGGCATGTCCCACTCGTTATGGTTGCTGTAAAGGATGTGTGGCTGATGCTTCCTTACACATTTACATCAGATTTGTTAAAAGTATGCTTCTTAGATTAATATTCAGATTTGTTTGCAAAAACCTTGGGATGCTTAACCCTTCAGGTATTGTTTTAATTTGTCATCCGTTAGAAAATGAGTTTGCTGTCTATCTCAAGAGATGCTTATCTACAGAGGACTTTATTTTGTATAGTACCATACAAAATTCTTAGATTTGGCTATTAAGTATTTAATATATTTTGCTTCCAAGCATTTAACATGCATTTCATATTCTTCTATACATATTTTGCAGGAGTAGTTTGTCTCATTCGATTAAGTTATATTAAAAATGAGCACAGAAAAAAAGTGGCTCTATACAGTTCAAATTTAATTTTGAGTATTACTTGGAATGTTGTCTGCAAATCAATTTCCATTTCTTTATTGGTCCATTTAATACTACAATGAGCTTTGACAATGAGCTTCAAGCATACTATTTCAATTACAGTTTTATATTTAAGTGTATTTAAATGTAGTCTGTTATTTTCAATCTAGGAAGAAGCTGTTAAAAGAGAGGAGGCAATTGCATCTTTTGAAGCCTGGAAAAAAAAGAAAGCAAGAGGAGCAAAGAAGTTAAGTGAAAAAAAGAAGCTTGAGGAACTTAAGAAAAAGAAAGCAGCAGAACAGAATGAGGAGAAGACAGAAGCAGCACAGAAGGTGTTGTGAAAGATATACATAAATGTGTATCGGATGTGGTTCAGAAGATTGTTGAGAATAATTTTGATTAATCCAGTAAGCGGTAGAAATTAACTAGATTCTAAAACCTAAACATGGTTAATTTTTGATGAAAGCTCATTTTAGATTATCTTCTGTTAGAAGTATGTAATGTTTACATTTGCACACAAACAGGCATTTTTCCATGTTTGTTTCCGTTAATGTAAACCAAACTCCATATAAATATGTTGGCAGTGAACTATTACTTACTGGGAAAAATAATTCATTCTTTTTACGTATAGTGATACCTACTTTTGAGCAGTGAGACAAACAAGTATTCCAAAATTGGAATGTGTAGAAATTACAAAAAATAGTTAAGATAGAAGAAGCAAGTGAAATATTGACAAAAAGGTGGGGGTTAAGATTTCTAATGAATCTGTGGTCTTCTTTAGGCATTTGAAAAATGGAAAGAAAGGAAAGTGGAAAATTTAAGAGAGCAAAGCAGAAAGGAAAAACAGTCTGAAAGAATCAGGAAGAAGAAAGAAGAGGAACTGGTTGCAGAAAAGAAGAGAGACAGCATGTCAGCAGTTGAAAAATGGTACTACTCCACTGGGTTTTGGAATATCATAGTTTCCAGAATTTTTGCTTATAAATGCACTAGATCTTCTCTGAGTGCTTGATGTGCTTTTAATTGGGAGACAATGGCATGCTTGGGATCAGGCTCTTCATTCTCAATGGAGAACAAGCATAGCAATGACAACAAGCTGTACAGCTTTTTTCATTTTAGTAACTGAAACGCTTTCCTCCCCAAAAGGCTACTAACCAAGCCCAGGCTGAGATAATGCAACCAAGAAGTGAGATTCATTGAGTAGTGCAGTGTCTTATGTGGTTAGTTTCATGCTTCTTTACTAAGTCATAGGAAGGAAGGTAAATCTTTATATTAATAAAGTTTTGTGGAGTGCAGTGAATGAATGTAGATGTATGCAGGAGCAAATGAGATGTGTCTGCTGGATAAATTATTTGTTAGCTTTACAAGCCAAGAGTTTTCACTGACCATGTGCAATTTTCTATTACCCACAGAAGTTATGAATCCAATTTTTCATATACCAAATAAGGGAGAAAGTACTACGAAAAGGGGATGCCATAATAGATATAATAGTAGGTTCATTTATAACTTGGTGATATAATATGAAAAGATGGACTTTGAAGATTTTAAATATACTCTCAAGCTTTTATTACATGCATAAAATATCTCTTTTGACTCAATTTAGTTAATCAGTTGCAGAAGCAGTGTTTAGTCTGTTACATGATGATCTCCTGTTCTTCCCTCTCACTATACAGGAATGAAAAAAAGGAAGAATATATAAAACAGAAGAAAGTAGAAAAAATCCTAGAGAAAAGAAAGCAAGAAATACAACAGGCAGAGAAGGAAGAAAAAGATAAAAAGGCTCTGGAGGAATATGAAAGATGGCTGGTATTTCTTGATTGTTTTTATTTATAATTTTTTTTGCAATTTGTCAGAACCAAAAAGATCAATGTAGGAATGAATGGGAACTCTTTTGTATTGGAATACTCATGGGTTTTCATGCTGTTATGAGAGAGGCCAGATGAGGGCAGCATTACTTAGCTAGTTGCCCCAAATTCTTGAGCAAAATGCTAAAACACAGTGAGCTTGATATTTACCACACATGGAAAATATATTCTCCTTACCTACATGTCACAGAGTTTTGAATTTCATAGTTAGTCTTCATTTTTTGACATTCCATGTCAGGAACAACAGTCTCTGAAGAGCCAACTCACCATAGCACAAAACCTGCAAATCCAAGCAATGTCACCAACTGCAACAGTGAGTGCATGTACATTCAAGGAAGCATTTAAAGTGGACACTTGTATACCATAAAATTGATAAAAACACCTCTAATCAGGTTTGAGATTATTTCCAGTTAGTAGGAAGGGTGGAACTCTGCTGCTCCAAGTTACATTTTTCCTACAACTCTGTACTTTAGTCACAGTTGTTAAGCAGTAAACTACTCTAGTACTCTAGTCCCAACGATAAGGCAGGTTTTTTTTCCTTGCTACAGAAAGACAAACTAGAAGAGAGATCACTAGTATTCTTAGCGTATATTGTTTTCTTAAAGATGTGTGACTTGCTAGTTAAAGAAAAACCTGCGTTTTTCAACCTCACCCTGTGGCACAGGCATTCATCATACTGACTTTGAATGTTTTCTTAGTTTGAGAGTGTTTCTTCTGATGTCTCTTGTGATTTTGGGCACGTGTTGGGTGCCCAATACGGTCTCTGTTGCCATTTGTAAGAATGGGATCTTGCAACTCAGCTGGCTTAAGGGCCTTATAGGGATTCATTTGTACTGTCAATAGCTTAAAAAAATCTTTCCAAAGTCTCAACAGAGCTTTCTATTTTTTTATTATTTTTGGGGGCAGTGGGGATAGATGAGAACTGAGGCAGGCAGATATATGGATGTGGGACAGATTTTAAAAGGACACTCATGCTTTTCTTGGCTAATTGAGCAATATGCAGTTATGTAAAACTGCAAGAGTCTGCATGTTTTCCTTTCTCTCTATTTTCAAACCTGTTTAGTCTTAGGTTTCAATCTTTTAAGATCTTCTTTGACCTGGTCCCCTGCTGGAATACCTCTGATTTCTGTAATCATTGGTAAGAAGTGTTTTCTCAGGCCCCATTTGTCAGGTAATTTCCAGCTCATTTTTGTCAAATGATTAATGTCCAATCTTAGATTATTTCTTGTTTAGTCGATATTCCTGCTTCCCAAGGAAGGAAGTACTATGCTTGGAGTAGTGGCTAACACTCTGTCCCGGCATGCTTTGCTTACTGAGGCTATCCTCAATTAGCCTAGTTGTACCAAAGCATGAATATTACCTCCCATTATACACTTGACTTCCTTGCTGTCTTGGACTCTGTATGAAGGTAAAAAAATTACCCCTTTTTTTGGGAATGAAATCTGTCACCTAGCACAGGCTCCCCTGTTCTAATTGTGTATAAATTCCTGAGGTCATCACTTCACTTCAGTGGGATTATTAACATAAATTTTAGTAGCTGGGGGAATGACCAGATCTAAATGGATGTACATGTGTGGCTACATGAGACAAGCAGTTCAAAAAATAAGCAAGTATTGGAGGGGGTGATAGATAGTGAATTGGTTGACCGAGGTACCTCTAAAATGATCTCATTTTCACTGCCTATGTACAAGTGTTGATTGATGTGTCTCATGCCCATGTCTCTTCACATTTTTACTCTGCAGTTGTGCTGTTTTTTGCCACTAACACAGCTTTATTTGAGAAACCACATCGGGCAATGGCTCTTTCACTGTGTTTGGCTAGAATATTATCTTGCTTAGAATAGTGACAGAGAAAATACACACCTTCAGTGAACTTGCAGGAGAGAAATGCCTGTAAAGCTATCAATGCATTATCAAGGGAACTAAGATGATATCTGCCTACAGGTAGATAAACAAGCATCAAATCTGAGGGGAGAGAATTGTGGAAGCCTTTTAAGTGTATTATTTCCAATAAAACAATTTTTGTTTGAAGGGAAGTAAAATAGGAGTGATATAGTGGGAAGTATTCTACTATGTTTTTATTAACATTCAACAGAAATGTGTAAATTCATCCTCACCTTTCTCGAACCAGGTGTTGACCATGAATGGGTAAAACAAACATAAAAATCTCCTTTTAGTTCTTCTAAAATATAAGAAACATTCTGCTTTTATGTTAATGGAAATTCTGTTACTTATGCTTTTAGAGGTCATTGTGTGAATGTTTGATAACATAAGTGCATAGAGAAGATTACTTTTTAAGCATGAAAATAAATGCCCTGCAAAAGACTATTAACACTTGGAAAATTCTAACATAAAAAGGATAATCTTGAGCTGAGATACTTTAGAATTGCTGAGGAAATTCAAGCTTCTGGGTTTTTTTGTTTCTTTCATAGTACTTGCCTCTTGCTACTCACCAAGTACTCTTCAAGCCAATCCAGGTATTATGCTTGATAAATGATCATTTGTTACTTAATGCCTACTAACTATGTCTGACGCTTGTTGTTGACATGCACCTATTCTGAGGAGTAAAACAAGGAAAAGAATCATGTAGAAAAATTGTACCCACAGATCAGTTTATTTTCCATTATTTTTGAGATAGTAATCTTGATTTCTGTAGAGAAGAGCGAGTATCTTGGATGTGTGATGTTCTCCATTTTATCTGGTAAACATTAACCTAGTATGAGTTGATGGTAAGGTAAGGCTGCTCTCAAATAATCCTCAAGGATCAACATAGTAAAGTGAAGTGCCCTAGAAGAAGTTTGAAATTTTACCTGGAGGTTGAGTGTGCTCTGTAGCTATTTTTGGCATTCTAAGACTGTTTAAAAACATCGGGAAATGATGTACTGGTTGAGTCTCATGGTTTTGTTGCTTTTCTGGGTTAGAAACAGCTGACATGGGTTTTTAATTTTATGTGATTTAATAAGATCTATCTGAAAATACTTTCTATATTGGAATTTTAATCTCCTGGCTTTGCAATATATTAGAAGTAAGGCTGTTATTGTTATTCCTCTTAAATATTGTAAGGCTTCTGTACTATCTAAAATTCAATTATTATGTGGCAGTCATACTGCTAAAGAATGTGATCTTCCCAGAATTTTGTAAGTGAAAAATGTGTTCATCTTACTAAGCTACTCTGTAGGAAACTTCCACAGAGAAGTCAAGACATACAATTGAGTTGATCTAATTTATGACAAGCTACACTTGCTGTTTTAATCTTTCACTGTTTCTGCTACTCTTAGTGCAAATAACATCTTGTTTATTATTTTAGAGAAGATTTATATCATTATGTCTTGTGAGAATGTGAACTGTGGTTAGGACTAGAACATAAAAAACTTTGTGCATGTTGAGGGCAGGGAAGAAGCCAGTAAGTCTTCATGTCAAATTTAATCTTTCAAAAACAGTTAAATTAACTCAAGACACTTTCCTTGGCACTGGGATTCATTAATGAAAATTGGATCTTCAAACCCAAACATTCAAGCTAGACATGATGAAAAAATCCAAAGTGACTTTCATTCCATTCCTGGGTGGATCTATGCTTTCTCTTTGGTTTGGGTTTTTCATACATGAGTCTGTTGTGCAACATGTATTCAGTAAAGAGTGTTTTATAAATGTAATTATGCACATTTCTTTGTAACATGTGATTTCTCAAATAATTGCCAATACTGCTACAGTAGGTCCTATTTTTAATAAGTTTTCAAATAGCTGTCCTGACATGTCTTTGAATGTCAAATACAGATGCAGATTGTAAGATTTGTAGAATATGACTAAATTTTTGTAAAAATAAATTGGCTGGATATGTGCAAATACTCCAAACCAGAAACATGAATCATGCATGTGTTCCATTTGTTATAGAGCTCATCCTTCCCAAGCTGATCTGTACTGCTTGCACATATCTTGTCGTCTCTTTTGAAAGATACCACTGGTAATGCAAGCTCCTTTCCCCTCTGGGTACTAACCAATTCCCTTTAAGAATTCCTGAAAAAAATATCTTGAACTTGTTCTAAAGACTCAAAGCCAGTAGCTATGCTCATCCAAGAAAGATCTCTATGGAAGGAGAAAGAAGGCAAAAGTGTTGTATGACAGGGAAGAGTCAGAATCTTACAAGTGTTACAAGCCCAGTTTGTCTCAATTACTCCATATAATCCAGAATAATACAGTTTGTGCAGAGAGATAACATTTTTTATTATACTAACTGTGATGAACTTGTGTATCGCTTGTTTCAGTAAAGGGCATTACTTCTCCATCCAAACCTTGTCTTGCTTTTAATCAACTTTACTAGTAACAACATGAAATAATTGTGTTTATTTAGCCAGACGAGACATTCCTAATTGAATTGGGGCACAGATTAAAATCATGCTGGTCTGTTGTTTCCGTGCATGTTACACTTTTTAAAATATTTATACAGATCACATGTATAGCTACCATTAGTACAGACTGCTGCATACATGTGAAACAAGAGAAAACTTTCACTCAAGCTCCTTTTTTTTTAATAACACTCTACCCCAATTTACTGTTTCCCTACATTACTATTTCTCTTCTCGCAAATAACAGACAAACACTGCTAGGATCTTGGGAATTTGCAGGATATACAGTGTCCCTCAGAGGGACAAGATTACGGGTTATATGTGAGAGTGCCAGTTATCTTACAGCTGTCTTCAAGGAGCAGTACTTCTACTGCAGCACAGTTCATACATTTGAGAATATGAAACTTTTTTGATGCTTCCAAATACTGGCTGATAGGCTGCAAAAGATGAGTGGACTAAGGTTGCATTTGGCACAACTGATGATGGTTTTAAGCCTGCATATCCACACTGCATCTTTATTACCAATCATGTGTATGCCTGGTGTTGGTCCTAGGAATGAAGGCACTGTTCATGTGCCAGTAAGCCAGCTGCTCGAGACCTTTTGTCCACCTGCCAAGTGGAGCACTATAAGTTATGGTCTGGTCCATAATGTCAACCTTGGTTCCACTAAGAGGGAAACTACCTTAAGTCAGTAAGTGTTATGCTCAAGCACGCACCACAAACTTGCATGTATGATACAAGGAAAATTCGCATCTATAAAGAACTTTCCAGTGTACTAAATTGCTAATGCAGATGCACCCTTAGATGCTGGTCTTCACAATGGTGAAATGACAGTCATCTTTGCAAAGAAGAATGCTTATTTTATCTAAAACAGAACAATATAAAAATTCAAAAATAATTATAAGTAATTGCAAATTATTTTTTGAATGACAAGTCTCTTGAAAATCATTAATCAATCATACACAAAAAGAAGATTGAAATTATCTTGCTTATCCTTCATCATCCTAACAGCCTGTTGCTCTTTTAAACAATAGAAAATATGATCGGGACCTTGCAGTGTTTGTAATAGAAGTTAGATAGATATTTCTTTATAATTAAATTGTTTAAATCCTCATTTGTTATAGCACATGGCAAGCGTGATTTAATAAGTACAGAAGGTTATAAAGATGCATCAGTGTTCTCATGTAATGAGAACAACATACTTAGCACTGTGATTTAGGTATCCTCTTAAAGAAATTAAGTAATTAAGATGAGACTAATTGTATACCAGACAAATGCAGTACCTAATCCAGTATGCCTTCTGTTGGGCTTTTTGTTTACATAGTGCAAAACCAGCCCATCCTTGAGACAGTCACCTTAATTGTAAATTACATCAAATGTGCAGCCTCTTGTGTTGATTTGTGCAGTGTGTGTGGCTGAATCCCTGAAAGAGATGCACCAAGCTCCAAAAGGCACATCTCCCTTACATGTTAACTTTTCATTTTACATAAGAAAGGTATAACAATAATTGTAACTTTTCCATTGATGGAGTTGATTTTTTTGTTTGTTTTTATTTGTTTGTTTTGGTTTAGGAATTTTGACACATCTTTTTATTCTCAGGAAAAGAAAGAGAGGAGACAGCAGCTTGAGAAGAAAAAGAAGTTGCAGGCTGTTCATAGTGAAGTGATTTCTCCCTGGAGTCCACCTGGCAAAGTCACGTATTCAATGAATTACTGAGCAGTGTATTGGCTTCTGTGAGAAATGATGATCCACAAACTTCTGACAATGGCTAGTTGTTATTTCAATAACAGCTGATTTTCACTGAATCTACAATAGATGTTGCATCCTTTTTTTTTTTGTTTTATTTTCTCTCTGGAGTTTAAATAGATCAGTTGTCCCTTTCCTTTAGAAAATGTACTAATTTTTTTAATTCCACATTTAACTTAATTTTGCTAAATCCTGTGTTATTTTGTTGAGTTTTTTTGGTGAAAGTGTATATTCAGGATACATAAGGCTCAACTCTGACATTTTTTTCACCCAATAAGTAGCAGGATGGTTATTTTTAAGTTGCTAGGCCACACTACTGGGGAGTTAAGTCTGGAAGAAATGCTTTGTGAAGGAGTAGGATGATGGGCAAGGCGATTTTGGCTTTCTTGCAGTGAATGAAAGAAGACAAAAGGCTAAGCAGTATGGTAGGGGGACAGCATTTTTATACATGAAGAGACAAGCTACAGAGAATATAATATAATTCTTAGATTATGTTACATTATGAAATATAAAAATAGCTTTTAAATTAAATCTTCATCGAGCGGAAACAGGGTTTCATGGGGCCAAAAACAGTCAGCCATGTGATAATACAGAAGAATTAAACTGGAATCCATGTAGTGTAAAATGATCTAGGACTAAATAAGACTATCTGTTAATTCCATTTTAGGTCTTCATATACGTTCCATAGATTTCCTGCTTTTTACAGGAAATAGCAGGTTTAGAGTCATGTTTTGCAGTTCACACAAAATCTTACATAAAAACTGCCAGGGCGGAACAGTGGTACTTCTACGAAACAACCTTAGACACTAAAAATTTTTATTTTGAACTTAAAGGCTTCTGTGGTTGTTTTTACGTGGTCCAGTTAATCCTTCTGAAACATATTTTCATCTTTGCTAATGAGCTAGTTGCTGTAGTAAATGACTAAATTTCTTTCCTGTTTTTTCGTGGCCGTTTGCCTCACTATTTTGAAAACAATGGCAAGGCTATGTGTCCTTAGAGATGTTCAAATCTCTTATTTGCCTACTGTCTAAACTCAAGCTGTTACTTATGTATGTATTATCTTACTTCAATTTTAATAATCACTCCAGATCAGATTTGCTCCTCAAGTGTGTATGCTTAAAAAAAACCAACACAAAAACAACCTCACCAACCAAGAAGTAAAAAACCTAGTCTTTAAATTATGTATGTGTTTTCCCAAATGAAAATCTTGTTCATGTTTAGACTGACAGCCTCCTTGAGAAGTCAAAGGAGCATATAAGAACCAGACTTGCCTTTTTCACTCAAATTCTGTGCTGTTCATAAATCACTGAGATACTCATTAATTCTGCATTTTATGTAACACTGGGGCATCTCCTCAGAAAAGGAAAACTGTGAGACTGGCAACCAGATGAATTTCTTTAGTTTCCTAATGCTTCCTACTTGTGTTTTTATGTTTTAGTGAGAGCCACTGAAGACTTACAGGCATTTGTTTTAGCCATAACTGTTTCTATTACCAGAATGCTGTACAGGTGAAATTTATTGCTGGTATGTATGTATGTAAAAGTGAAATCAGAAAGATCTATTTCATTGTTGAGTATGATCCTGTTCATTATTGTTACTATGAACTCTTGTTCTACATCCTCCTAATTCAGACCTTTTGCAAAGTTTATGACAGGCAGAAGCAGGTGCTAGAAAGCAAAAATGTATGATGTATTTGTTAGAACAGTACATAGTAGTGTAGTTTCCATCATTAACCTAATTTCTTTCAATAAGCAAGTGGAGAGGAAGGCTTTTAAAACCTGCAATATTTCTGCTGCATATGATCTATTTACAGTGTCAGGAAGTATTTGCTAATCTTGAGGATAATGGTGAGGTTTATTTAGTAGTTGTGCTGGATTTGTGTACAGCCAAATCATCTGACAGATCAGATTTGATCCATTGTAAAGAGTGGTTGCAGATTTGACACAGCTTGTAGATTATGAAGTATTTTTACTGCAGGATCAGGTTTAAGTATATTTCCTGGTATTTTAGATGGCATGTCTCAAATTCTAGTTGCCTTTCTTGCACCTTGTTCATGGTAGCCTTGTTGTGTATTGTGATTTTTGAGCAGTTCTCTGCTGGTCTTGCCTCTTGCTTTAAGTTCTGTTTCTTCCTCAAAAGACAATTGTACTAGACTTTTATTCTTTTGTTTGTCTCTAACCTTCTGTCACTGGGCTGCTCACCCAGAAATGTTGTGTCTGGAACAGTTTTTGTTCCACTGAAGAGTCTGTAGAGAAGCTAGGGACCTTTATGACACCCATCCTTTGACTATATGCAGTCTGCAGGTAGTGCACACTTGTCTTCCAGTGGAACTTAATGACAATAGTGACCTTTTTTCCCCTTCTGTGAGACTCAGGTTTGTGCCAAGTGTCATCACTCAGATGCTGAACTTCTGAGTAGGGCAGCGTTCACAATGGTGCATGCTAAGCTCATCTTTTTTCATCTAGAAGGAGGAAGGCATTTGTCATGAAGGGAAGAGGGAAGGAGAGAGGCTGGAGAAGCATCCTGAGGACTGCAGTCTGCTCCTGCAGAGCCCCTCGAATCTGGCTGTGTTCCTAGGCCATTCGTGTTTTTTCTTGTAGACTATCCTCATAGTAGTACCCATACTGAGCTTCCTGCACTGCAGTGTTGCCATGCATTGCTTTACCACAGAAGTTCCCAATTAAGGAATCCTGTCCATTAGGTTTTTTGCAGAGATCCAGCAAATTCAGACTTTTATCTGGCTTAAGCCAAGCTGTAGCACAGATACTGCAGACAAGTGAATACAGGGCTTTTACAAACTCTGGGTCTGGCTTTGGCTGTTACCTCATGGCAGGTCAGGGATTTTTTCCAGCAGTATTACAACAACAAGATTGGCATCCAAAGAGAAAGAATTCACTGCCAATAGAAACTTTCAAGAAGTTGAGAAGATACCCAGCCAGAGCATCTTCAGTGGGCAACCTAAGAGGTAGAGTAAAATTACAGATACAAGCAGGAGAGATAGCAGAAGTACAGCACAGGCAGAATGCAGCTCAGAATTGACCCACCCAAATATTATGGAAAAGATCCGGAGCAAATTCAGGCATATAGGCTCAAACAGCAATGTGCATCATTGTTCCTCTAGGCCTCTACCACTTGGAGCCTTGAACTCGGGTTTAGTGCATTAAAAAACTATAGCTTTAATATCATTATAGCAGACAGCCAAGTTTGCTTTATAGCTGTCATGATCAGATCAGGCAAAACATGCAGGCTGTGAGCAACAAGTCATCTGGATCTTTATTTTTGCAGTGTCCAGCTAGAGCACATTAAGGCAGGTCCCTATGCTGACAGGCCTACAGTTGAGGAATGCAGGCGAAAAGTGTGGTAGAGGTAGTGTCAGAGCTAGAAAAGGGTTTGTCATGTGCTGTCATGTGCCTGTGCCTAAACTGAATACTGCATCCTTACTAGATTTAAGCTTTTAGATGACTGGATGGAAGATTTTTGACAGAAAGATACAAGTGGGAAGATGTTGGTGACATCTTTCAGAGGAGTGATATACCTGGCACTCGCATAAATTCACAACTTTTTAATTAGAAAAAGATGCTGAAGATCTCTAGACATGGAAAAACAGGTGATACAACTGTGTATTTAACATCTATAATAAAATTTTGGGACCTTTGACTAATTTTATATTGTAAAAACTTGGACATGTTACAGCATGATGCAAACGCTGTAGAAAAATTAGAACTGAGAAATATGAACCTATGTACCTTAATTTATAAAATTGCACATGTATCTATACAAACCCTGTTAACATGTTTATTGATGACAGAGCGAAAATATTTTGTATTTAATAAAGTATATTTTAGTATAATATCCTCAACTTTTTCATCAGATCTTAGGATACAAATCTTTATTAAAAGCTTTAATGCATGTAAATGAACTAGCACAAGCTATTCTTTCATCATTGTTAATATGACAAGTAGATGGGGAACTGCATCCCACTGAAGCTGGAGCTTCTGGCCTACAGCTCTCTCCTCCAGTTCACTTACACTCATTTTTACTTGCTGCCACACCAATGCAAACAAACATTTAAGGAACATATGAGTTTCCAAGTAATAACCTGGAAGATGATCAGCATCTCTCATTTTTTTCCTAAGTATTTCATTTAGGCACCAAGTTGTTTCATTGGTGCATAAAAGGTGCAGGGTGATGATAAATACTTTTCTATTCCAGTTCTCTCATTCTGTGTAAGAAAGCTTGTATGCTGTTCCCCAGTATATCTTTTTTTACTTTCATATTCACAAAACATTAGATCGTCTTACCTGGTCTGTATATCTAGGACTGCTGTGTTTCACTGGGTTAATTGTGTGTCGAACCGAGTTACCTGAGTCTAACAGGGATGAACTAGTTTGGGCTGTGAACAGTGATGGCAGCCTTGGCTTCAATTCAAGAGCTGGACTTGCTCCAGTATGTGCATATCTTTCTTGCACTGGGGAGCCCAAAACTGAACATGGTACTTCAGATGCAGTCTCACACATGCTAAACAAAGGGGAACAATCATTTCCAGCAACCTGCTGGCTATGCTTTTGCTAATACAGCCTGCAATGCTGTTTGCATTCTTCACTGTAAGAGCCCATGGCTAAATTATGTTCAGCTTCTTGTCCTCTCGTACCCTGGGTCCTTTCCTGCAAAGCTGCTTTCTTTTTCTAAGCTCAAGTCCCAGTCACCTCCAGCATTTTGAAATGCTACTTATACGTCTGCCTTCAGATTTATAACGGAACCACTGTTTTTTAAATAACAATTTCTAAAATTTTAATAACATTTATTGGTTAGATTTTCCCCCAATGGATCATAAAGTAATTTCCAAACTCCGAGCTCATTATTTCAGCCTGAGGCATGGAGAATTCTGTTCATATTCACAGACTGCGTTCAGACAGTTAAGCTATGTTTTCAACATAGCACATAATTTTTGGCACCTACACTCAAAACAGAAGGAAAGTGCTAGTAAAAGCCCTTGGTATGGCATGGTATTTTTCTTTTTTAGTGCTATTTCATTTATGAATAATCTTTTTCTGTTATGCTTTTATTTCTGGGTAGATTCAGACTAGAACAGTTGAAAGTTTTTTCATTAATTCTTGATTTAAAGAAGAAGTGAGAACTTCCATTATAGGCTAATCATTTTTCATTAATAGAAACATAAAATGAATATATACTCATTTTCATTAATATAAACTGGGATGTCCAGTCCTTGATGATAACAAAGGATAGGAGGGTAACATGGTTTTCTAGTGTCATTAACTCTCAATAAGTGAAGTAGGATGGTCCACTGTTTAACTCTTTCAATGCCCAGGTGTAGCATAAATATTAACAATAATACCCTGGTTGACCTTTATTTTACTTTGCACCTCTTAACCTGGTGGACTACACTGGGGACCCATCCCCATATGTTACTTTCCAATAAAAAAATAAGGAAAAACAGCAGGAAAGAAACATTAGGGGAAGAGAAAATATTCACGTGGTCCTCAATCTATTTCACTTTCTTGAAGAAGCGTCTGCAGCATCATGGAGAATAAATGACATTTTGGGAAATACGTTTCATAACTACCCTGAATTCCCATATGCTTCTTAGCACTTTTAATATTGAAATATAAGGAAGATGTGCAGAGGTGATTTAGCACCCAGTGTAACAGGCTGGTCATGAAAACCTGCAGGTGGGCAGGATAGCTGCTCCCCTCCTGAGAAGCTGCTGGGAGACTCGAGTACTGTGGGTTCTGCTCCCTGACACAAGCAGGATAGTATCCACTCTTCCCTCCCTATACCAGAAATACCTTTTCACTGACAGCTGTAGGCAAAATATGAGTAGCAGTTAACTCAGCCAATAACTAACCACTGCAGATAACTTTCTAAACTTCCCAGATTTTACTTCTGTCTAAGAAGGCCCTTGTTGATACAATTTTTATTGCTTAGATCATCTACCACTAAAGCAGAGTGTCGCTCTTGATTGAAATGGGAGCAGGAAAGATTGATATTTCAAAAAGTCAGGGAGCAAAATGAAGACATTTGTGCTTTTATTTAAACATCTGTTTGGCTGTCATGGTGAAAGAGAGGATATCAGTGAGAAAATAAAAGCAATCAGTACTGTCATTATTAAATTTATCAGTTGTAGAAACCTTAGTGATTATGAACATGGTGCTTGATGCTTCACAAGCAAAATGGAAAAATGACTTGCCACAGAAGGCTCCCCATCCCAGAAAACACGTAACAGAGATTTAGTCAAAAGCACAAGGAAAATGAAGATGGTCTTGGCAGTTTGAGAACAGAAGCTTTGGTACAATTTTATCAACAGCTTCTGGCAGTTTTATATCACAGTCCACCAGCTATTGTCCTTGCTTGCTAACTTGCCTTCAGCAGACAAAGCCAATATGCTCATTTTCCCCTCGACTGTTCTGCTGACTAGCATCCTCTGGTTTCCTTTCTTCTAATGTGCCAAATTTCCTGTCTTCCCTGCTTAAGATACCAAATAATTCTGTCCATTCTTGCTGTCATACAGCACCTCCAAAAGGGATCAATCTATTCAAAGAATGAATCTGCTGTCAGCAGTGCTGTGCAATTTAAAGTATTATTATAGCATTAAACCCTAACATCAGCTTGATACTTGTGTTCCCCTAAACAGATGGTAGTGCGTCAAGCTGTTAAATTTCTCTGCATCAAAAATGACATTCTGCTTAAGGTTTCTATTCCTCATGCAAATCAATAGAATGTAGGAACACTGCATTAGAGAAATGGTCTTTGCAAACAGCTATGCATTTGTAACCTATCCAAAGCAAGGGCTCATGATAATCACAGAATTACAGAACCGTTATGGCTGGAAGAGACATTCAAGAGCATCCAGTCCAACCATCTACCCAGCACCACCATAATAACCCCTAAAACACTAAACCATATCACTCAGTGCCTCATCCAGGCACTTCTTGAATACCTCCAGGGATGGCGACTCTACCACCTCCCTAGGCAACTTGTTCCAATGTCTAATCACCCTCACCGTGATTTTTTTCTGATATCCAATCTGAATCTCCCCTGTTGTAACTTTCCAATCGTTCTCTCATTGTAGGATTGGAAGAAGAGACCAACCCCCACCTCACTACAACCGCCTTTCAGGTAGTTGTAGGGAATGATGAAGTCTCCCCTAAGCCTCATCTTCTCCAGGCTAAATAAACCCAGCTCCCCCAACTGTTCCTCAAAAGACATATTTTCCAAACCCTCAATGAGCCTCATT
>VZRW01006183.1:0-34941 GCA_013398125.1 Aegotheles bennettii | reverse complement strand
TCTCTGTAGAGCCTTGCTACCTTCAAGCAGATCAACAGTCCCACCCAACTTAGTGTCATCTGCAAACTTACTGAGGGTGCACTCAATCACCTCATCCAGATCATCAATAAATATATTAACAGGGCTGGCCCTAAAACTGAGGCCTGAGAAACACCACTTTGATCAGTCACCTGCTGGATTTAGCCCCGTTCACAACAACTCTCTGGGCCCAGTCATCCAGCCACTTTTTGACCCATCAAAGAGTATGCCTGTCCAAGCCACGAGCAGCCAGTTTTTTAAAAAGAATGCTATGAGGCACAGTATCAAAAACTTTTCTAAAACCTAGATAGATAACATCTACAGGTTTTCTCTCATCTACTAAGCGGGTCACTTTGTTATAAAAGGAGATCAGGTTGGTCAAACAGGACCTTCCTTTCATAAACCCATGTTTGGCTGGGCCCAATTCCCTGGTTGCCTTGCAGGTGCTGTGTGATGGCACTCAGGATGATCTGTTCCATCACCTTGTCCAGTGATGAGGTCAGGCTGACAGGCCTGTAGATCCCTGGATCATCATTCTGGCCCTTCTTGTAGATGGGCTTTACATTTGCCAGTTTCCAGTCAGCTAGAACTTCTACAATTAACCAGGACTGCTGATAAATTATTGAAAGTGTCTTGGCAAGTTCTTTTGCCAGCTCCCTCATTACTCTGGGGTGAATCCCACTGGGACTTGTGGGTGACCAACTGGTAAAGCAGGTGTTTAACCAATTCCTCCTGAATTGTGGGGCTTCACTCTGCCCCCCATCCCTAACTTCCAGCTCTGGGAGCTGGATATCCTGAGGACAACCAGCCTTGTATTAAAGACCAAGGCAAAGAAGATATTTAGTACCTCTGCCTTTTCCTCGTCCTCTGACACTAAGTTGCCCTCTGCATTTAATAAATGATGGAGGCTCTCTTCAACTCTCCTTTTACTATCAATGTATTTGGTGTGTATAATGACCCCTAATTTCCAAATGCAAACTATGTTTTTTGGCTTACCAAGTATCACCAGAAAGAGATGTTATGTGCAAATAATATCAAGGCAATGATAGGTGGAAACAGGATTAATAGCTCAAGGTTCAATGTAGCAAGCTCATGTTAAGTGTTTCTCAAAGCCTGACTACTGATTTGCAAGTCAAATGTTCTTTACCCTATTATTTTTATGATTCACTTTCACCTTTTCTCATGCAGATATTTGTTGTAAATAAGCATGTGCACTGGTTAAAGCAGTCATAAGAGAAAGAGCAGGGAGAGTTTTACCTGTATATGCAATTCTTTCTGTCAGTCTATGAGCTACATGTAGAAGAAAAATGGGCATTGATGCAAAACATAAGTTGTTAAAATAACTGTCAAGACTGTACTACTTGAAATTACTGCCATGAGGGAAGGCAATGAAGACTGTCAGTCTGCAGCCCAGGCTCAGAGCCTCTGCATCGGATGCCACTGGACCCAGTTTCCAGCTACCATTTTCTGCACACCTTTGCCATCGGATTTGTACAAAGGTATCCCAAGGGGCCATACCACAGAGCTGCAATGACATTCCCATCTCGTGCACTGTCTCTCTACTGATGGAGTAAAACAGTGCAAAGACAAGACTGGCCAGTGGGTTTTTCACAGATTTCACTCTTTGTTTTAGGCTGAATGTCTCTTTTCCAACCTACCAGAATTTGGAAAAATGCCTCTGAACGAGCTCCTGCCCACAAGTGCCAGAACAGGATTTACTGTGGGCAGAATGTATTATAGTTATGGCTGGCAAGGATCTCTTTTCTTCATTACTCTTGTATGAGGCCTACATTAGCCCTGAATATTATTAAGAATACTTTAGGGGCAAAGCAAGGATTGCTGTTACGGCCACACTTAAAATCCTAGCAGCTCAAGGACAGATCCATCCTGCCTTATGAATCCTGAACTCCAGCTCTGTAAAAGAAAGCAAGATTTGTTGGTTCCCAGAGATTTCACTTGTATTCATGTCCAGCCATACCTGAAATAAATTAGAGCATTTGCTGTTCATAGATAGTGTAATACATTTGATGCATAAGATAATCATTAAAGAGATCGTCCCAATGTGCCATGGGAACAGTCTAGAGGTGTTATCCCCCATGTTAGACAAATGTAGTTTCTCAACCCCAAGTCACGAACAAATCAGAGGTAAGAACACAAGACTTCTTCAGTCCCAGACCTGTATTGTCTCCTGCAGATGTTGCTGTTTTTCTTACAAAGTTTTAACTGTGCAAAGATTGTCATAAAGGCTTCGGGTTCTACCAGATTAATTTACTGTGTTGTTCCCCCCATCCATCACACAGAGTCTTTGGTTATTGAGGAGAATGGGAGCTTGGCTTACAGATGTTTATACTATGAGGTTCAAGAGCTACATAGAGACATTGAACAAGGCTCAGCAACCACCCCAGTGTGACCTGAAATATCCTCTAAGCCCCAGATTCTGGAAGTGTTGTCAGTAGCAAACATGGCCCATCTCTAGGAGAAAATTCAGTACCTGAACATTAGTGCTTACTGCACTGTGAATTCATCAGGCCAGCCAAGGTGGCATCAACAGCATCATGCTCTGCTGTGATTCGCAAGATCAGTCCACAGCAATTTCCATGGAGAATGAGTGTTGAAGCCAAACCTTAAACAACACAAGTAGAAAAAACCCAAAACTATTCTTTTCAATAGGCTGTGGCCCATGTGGCTGGCTAGACAGAGACCTACTGAGACTTGAAGGGAAAGCTGAGGAATAGAAAGTACCTGAACATAACCAGAGAAGATTGTTGAACCACCCAACAGTTTGAGTGAAATATGTACTAACTTGGTTTTGGACAACTAGCTACAGATGAAGTCACAGGCTACATTTCCCCTTCGTCTAAACACGTGAGAACTGCCTTTTCAAGGTGGTGATTCATGAAGTCCACAAGCACGATCGCCTACCACATTTATTGTAGGGTGGATGTCAGGGTGCCTCCTGTGACCAACACCCCAGCTGCCTCCAGAGCTGCACACCCATCACCAACAAAAGCTCCAGCGAAAAAGCTACACTGTCACATTTTCTATAGGGCTGAAGTTACACATGAAGTAGAAGCTTCTGCAATTGGGCTGCAGGATGCACTGCCCCCTGTGACACCCTGCTCCCATCCTGTGTAGCTCTTCCCTCTCTCCATGAGGCTACCAGCATCTTGACCCAGACATCCCATCACCGTACCCCCAGGGACAGGGATGGAGCAAACAAGATGGAAGCAGGGAGAGCCGGCTCGGAGCCTGGCAGAGCCTGCTGCAAGCAGAGAGGCAAGCATTGATTCTGCTCAGTTGCTTTTTTCCTAACTCACACCAGAAATGTTGGAGTATTTCTCATGGCCACTGACCCCAACAGAACAGGTTGTTTGTCTGGCTCCAAATTTTGGGAATGCAATTGAAAAAAACCCGATGAACTACACTGCACTTCATTTCATTTCTGATACAGCATTCAGGCCTTCAGCCTCTTCTGGGAGCCAGACCCCTTGTAAATACAATTACAGTAAATATTTCACTTGTATAGCGTGTGGTCCATTACACAATACCTTGCGTGACCAGAGACCCAGACTGAGAGGGCAGACGGGGTCAGCAGCTTTCCCAGGCGGCTGATCCAACAGGGCTAAGTGCTACTGCTGGCTGGTGCTGAGTCGGTGAGCAGCAAAGCACTTTGGGCAGGTCAGTAAACCCAAATCCTGCATTCAATTATGGATGGGGAACGTCTGTTTGGACTGAAACTCTCAAAATACCTTAGCTTACCTCTTCTAAGAGAGAAAGCTTTGGAAATGTCTATTTCTGAATTATTTTGATTGCTGTACAACCTGAAATGGATACTGCTGCCCTCCCTTCACCACCTGTGGAAAGGTAACCATGGGAAGGTAAGTTTTAGCTGAGAGCCATATTGCCAGCTCACGAGGGAGGCTGCATTAAATGGCAGTAACAAGGATAGGCTGCAGGAGTCTATTACCACCCATCAGCCCAGAGGGACCTCACTCAGCCATGCCTGTACTTGAGGTGTGGAGAATCACTCTTTGCCTTGAAGCTCTCCTTATGCTGGCATGATCTTGCAGGAACCCCCTATGAACTCGTGTTCAGCAGTCTGGGACTTGGGAGTTGTAACACAGCAATGCCTAAGAAAGGGGTGTTGATATGGCCAGACCTTGGAAACCTAAACTCCCTTGAACACTGTTGCACACATGTATTTGCTAACAGGTCCACGTAGGGCATCAGGAACTGCTTTTTTTTTCTTCATTCATGTTTTATATTTATTGATTTATTTCAAAAATATGTCTTGCTCTAGTCCTATGCCAAAGAAACTTGATGAAAGCAGTAGGGAAACTAGAGACCAATCTTCTGTTCCTGTACTGAATATATAGAGACCTTGATAGGCTGGAGAGTTGGGCGGAAGGAGACAATACAGGTCTGGGACTGAAGAAGTCTTGTGTTCTTACCTCTGATTTGTTTGTGACTTGGGGTTGAGAAACTACATTTGTCTAACATGGGGGATAACACCTCTAGACTGTTCCCATGGCACATTGGGACGATCTCTTTAATGATTATCTTATGCATCAAATGTATTACACTATCTATGAACAGCAAATGCTCTAATTTATTCCAGGTATGGCTGGACATGAATACAAGTGAAATCTCTGGGAACCAACAAATCTTGCTTTCTTTTACAGAGCTGGAGTTCAGGATTCATAAAGCAGGATGGATCTGTCCTTGAGCTGCTAGGATTTTAAGTGTGGCCGTAACAGCAATCCTTGCTTTGCCCCTAAAGTATTCTTAATAATATTCAGGGCTAATGTAGGCCTCATACAAGAGTAATGAAGAAAAGAGATCCTTGCCAGCCATAACTATAATACATTCTGCCCACAGTAAATCCTGTTCTGGCACTTGTGGGCAGGAGCTCGTTCAGAGGCATTTTTCCAAATTCTGGTAGGTTGGAAAAGAGACATTCAGCCTAAAACAAAGAGTGAAATCTGTGAAAAACCCACTGGCCAGTCTTGTCTCTGCACTGTTTTACTCCATCAGTAGAGAGACAGCGCACAAGATGGGAATGTCATTGCAGCTCTGTGGTATGGCCCCTTGGGATACCTTTGTACAAATCCGATGGCAAAGGTGTGCAGAAAATGGTAGCTGGAAACTGGGTCCAGTGGCATCCGATGCAGAGGCTCTGAGCCTGGGCTGCAGACTGACAGTCTTCATTGCCTTCCCTCATGGCAGAACTTCTTTACTGTGAGAGTGCCAGAGCACTGGACCAGGCTGCCCAGAGAGGTTGTGGAGTCTCCTTGGCTGGAGACATTCAAACCCCGCCTGGATGCGTTCCTGTGTGATGGACTCTAGGTGACCCTGCTCTGGCAGGGGGGTTGGACTGGATGAGCTTTCGAGGTCCCTTCCAACCCCTTAGATTCTGTGATTCTGTGATATGCTAGATGTCTGAGCGTGCTGACTCTTTCACCAGGCCTTCTCAGCAGTCCACTGAATTCAGCTTTAGACTTTCCAAACGCTGCATTTTGAATCATATGTAGGCTTGAGTACTACATAGGGCACATTCATAAAAGAGATGAGTTATATTATATCACATCACGATCCTGTTAGATGCAGGAGTCAACATTTTGTACGCATATCTAGCATATTTTCAATATAGTAACAAAAGATTAGTCTCTAGTTTCCCCTACTGTTTACATCAAGTTTCTTTCATATAGGACTACAGCAACACCTAGGAGGACTCACACATATAAATGAGGGATGAGAATCTGGAGAGGAGGATGTTCCTAGAAACCGTACTCAAATGATGGGGAGCAGCTGCAGCAGCTCCTCGATCAGTATCCCAGCTGTGGGAACTGAGGAATAACAAGAACTTTTCAGCTGTATGTTCAGGTATAGTCTAACTCTGAGTTTCACTCTTCATTCTGGGAGTTTTGAGGTGTGAGTCCTGATCACTCCTGACCTGTCTCTTCCTGGGCTGCCTTCATCTAGGCTTTCCTTGCTGGCTTAGGGCACAGGTATGTTGCCTGATGTGAGTGGTACAGGAGTCCCAGGAACAGGAGGAAATCTGAGTGATAGAAGTCCAGGAAGCATGGTGATGCCAGTGCTGCATACTGGGGATGAGAAATGGAGGCTAATAGGAGGGACTATTGAGGAGTGGGATAGGCAGCACCAGTGAAAAGGATGGAGTAGAAATTGCAAGTCCTTTCCATTCATTCCCATTATATTCTTACTAGAGACTTCTGCCAGCATTAGGGCTGTATATTTGGCCACTGTAATTGGCAACAGCCTTGTATTTCTACATGGGTTTCCCTGGTGGGAAATGCATGTTTGTATATTATTGCAGAAAAACAGAGTGCGGCCTTCTCCCTGAATACACATTATTATGATTCAGTCAGTGCACTTCCAGTGTGATTCCCATGTTTCATAAAGGAAGCAGATGGGGAGGGGACAGACAATCAGTGATAAAAATCTGGGAAGTGCTAGTAAAGAAATACAGTGAAGTAAATCTCACAGTGAGCTTTGCCCGAGGGAATATCTGCCATGGAAACATACAAATTAAAAAGACAAATAAATGTAGCAACAAAGGAAGCTTTAATTAAATGAAAGTACAGAAGAAGTAGAAGAAAAGCTGAATTCCAGTACTTAAACAAAAACATGAAGAAAAGATTAAGATTAAAATATTAGTATAATTAAAAGATAGGTGACCAAAAGTAGATTAAACACAGCTCAGAAAAGATTGGTTGGAGTTATCCACTCAACAACAAAAAGGCTCAGGGAAAACTTGGCATGTGCATGCTTGCTGGAGAAGCTATAGACACTGACTCTGAATATTGATGTCTGCTCTCCAAAGCCAGTATTTTTGTAAGATTACTTCTACTAATCATATGACATTCCACAATCTATTTTTGCTAGACATGGTACAGCAACTGTGATGGTATCAGACAGTCGTGATTTGATTCTGATGTTCGAAATGTTGTCCAAATTGTGGTTCTTTGACTGTGTAACAGCAAGCTCAGAGTATCTGTAGTGAAATGGTCTTACGGAAAACGCAGTTCAAACTGCTAAAAGCATGCTTTAAAATTCAAGCTAGTACTTGGCACTATTAAATCACAGCACCCGGGAAACTGGCACTGCCACTTGAAAGTAGGATTCACACTTGCTGAAGTGTTGTTTAATAGAAAGCGTTAAAACCAGAAAGGTTAAAAAAATCTTCACAGGCAGGGGAAGTTGTGTGCATCTGTGTAAGTATTTGGTAAAACATGACCCAAGAGACAGTGTTCTCTTTGAAGTGATTTTTTACTCCGATGTGTAACTTACAACACAGGGCTATTCTGTGAGGAAATGGGAAGTCTCAGGATCTTTGATGGAGGTGTGTCCTAGATCTCAGTTCCAAAATGGAACTGGCTACCAAGGGACATCTTCAGGCCACATCAGTGAGAAGGGCAGAGCAGAGCCCTCTGCGGACTGTGAGTCTGTTGAGTGCCAGAGCACTGGAACAGGCTGCCCAGAGAGGCTGTGGAGTCTCCTTCACTGGAGACATTCAAACCCCGCCTGGATGCGTTCCTGTGTGATGGACTCTAGGTGACCCTGCTCTGGCAGGAGGGGTGGACTAGATGATCTTTCGAGGTCCCTTCCAACCCCTTAGATTCTGTGATTCTGTGATTCTGTGACTAGCATCTCTGGGAGTCTCTCCTTTGTTCTTTATCTCTCTGAAGCAATTTGGAAGCCACACACTAATCTTTAAATGCTGAATTGCATCAGTCATAATTGCATGGGCAGTTTTGTCAGTGTGGTTCTTGTTCATGATGTTGAGGTACAAGAGCAACAGCAGACATGATGCCTGGTAGGCACTGGCATCTAAACTGAGAATCTGTACTTTTTCAGGCATCCCTCTCCCTTCCACCACCTGAATTACTATTCAGTGGCTAAAAGTGAGCAGGTCAAGTTTCAGATGGAAACCAGCAAGGTTCAGTGCACCTTGGCATGTCCCTTTCCAACACTAAAGATGTCAGTTTAGGTGATGTTCTTCATTTAGATCAGTTGGAACAAATTATCTGCCAGTCTCTGCCAGTGTCTTCAAGTCATCTAAACTCACTGCTCCCGTTACTTAGCATAAAATAACATGTACATATTTCAATATGACTGCACAACAATTTCTTAATGCTTGAGTTATCTATGTTAAAGTAGCAGGAAACTAAATTAATACAGATATCAATTCTCAATGCAGCACAGGTGGATACGTGATGTTGCTGTCCAAGGGCACAAAGGCACACTTCTGATACCTTCCTACTTGTTATGCTTGTTGTCCTGGTAAAATTAAAGGCACCAGTAATGTGCAAGTAAAATGCTAAAGGTATTTTGAATCTGGGCAACGTGGAAGCAATGAAGATACAAAGTTGTAGGAGAGCCCAGCCCACCTGACCTATCTGTGTTCCTCTGTTCCAGTTAACCTCTAGAAAGATGTCTTACAATAGCATGAAAGCTATGAATATAGCTACTTTTTTAAAGCTATTCCAGGGAAATATGGACATCAGAAGCAAATTTCAAACAGCTAGGTTCCAAAATGTGTTCTATTTTTTTTTTTTTTAATAAATGCAAGATAGTTACAGCATCATTCTGAATGTTTGATTATGACTCTTTAGTAGAGAAAAACAAATGTAAATGGTACATTTAAAACAAAGACCAAATACAGGAGTACATGCAGTTTCAAAACCACAATTCCTACACATGTGAATGTACAGGCAAATGGATACTTGAGTTGGCTTCACTAGTGAGACTGTATATGATGTTTGATGTTGTTTAGCTGCCATATTTTGGTTCTTACTTGTAATCTTTAAAGTAACAGTGGTACTTGGTTCCACTTAGTGTCACATGAATTTCACAACATACGTGTCTGTAGCCATTTCTAGCTGAAATAATCAGAAGTTGTCACCTGGATGACCTACTAGGAGAAACCAAGAATCTAGAATAGGAGAAAATAGTAATCTAGAACAGGAAAAAACAAGAATCTAGTAATCTGGACACTCAAGTGTATGCAGGTGTCTTACTCATTTGTGTGATCATTCCTACAAGAAAGTCCTGCCAGAACGTGCATATTGCAAAAATGCAAGAGGGATAATTGTGTCCAATCTTCTGATAGAGAAGCTCTGCCCAAGTATTTCTATGTAGTGTAACAAAATAATTGAATTCCTGGTTCAATTTAATGGTTAAATGATCCAGAACAGGAATTCACATTTTAGGCAGGCTTAGATGCGACTGACTGCCTGGAAGTTATTTATAAACCAGCAGGTCCATGTTTGGGAATTTGAGAATAACTTGCCTTCTGTCAACTGATGAAGTGTAAAGTTCTTCCTTTGTATCTTATGCTCTATTTGTTTCTATTCAGTCAAACAAAGCAAGAGTGAAGAGGGGAACACAGTCATTAGTTTTACAGAAAGCTGTTTTGACTAACTGTGTTCAAACTGCAGTAGTAGAAATAGTAAAGAATTTAAGTCTAGGGGAGGGAATAAAAATATGAAACAAAAAAAAAAGAGAAGCTCTTTCTACAGGGCAACTTTAAATTTGTTTACTCTTGAAAATAGCATCTATATTATTAGAGTTGTTTGAAGATGGGGGGCGGAGGTGAGGGGAGAAGTGAGAATCTGAGTCTACCTGGGTAAGTATGATTTGTTCAAATGCAAATGCTCACTTCACTGCAAAGCCATCTTTCTAATTTCTATGGAGTGTTTAAAGCTACTCAAGATCTTCAGACTGATTAGGGTAACGGTGAGCTTGTGACTACTGCAAGGAATATTCCCTAGTTTTTCTGCCCTGCTGTTTCTTACTAGTCAATGTCTGGAGCTAGAGAGACTCTTGAATTCTGTTTTGAATCAGCAGGGATTTGGGCTCTTTAATTTTATCTGTGGATTAGAGCTCATTGCTCTTCAGTTCAGGTCATTTGATATCCTGGCACCCGCAGATACACACAGCAGTACTGATCAGCACTGACAAGCAATCCATAGAGTAGGCTGCATCTCAAAGCTTTCATAGACTTTACGTAAAGGCCATATGGCACAGAATTATGGGAACTATGCAGATAATCAGACTGCACAGGCAGTTGTTAATGCTGTGGTTCACTATCAACTCAGCTTAAATTTTTAGAGGTCTTGCTCTCTCAGCCATGATTCGTGTGAAGTATTTCAGCAGGGACAATGCATTGCAGATAATTTATATTCTGGCTCACGGCCAAGAAATATTACCTGGATATGCTGTTCTCTGTTCAAAATCAGATTTTTACTGAGACCAGTGAGATATCTTCAGGTGAGACCGGGTCTTGCCTCATGTCACTGCTCACTCTTCAGGACTTCATCGTGATTTATATCATGCATGGTGACAGCCAGTGCAGGGGAGGACTCAAGTGGCTTCTCTCCTGGTTTTGGTCCTCCTGTTTCATTTTTTGTTCCTTTCATTGTTTCTCTTCTGGATACATTTTTACTGTCAGAAGGTCATATTTCACCCATTTATCTCAGTTATCAGCTGCTGAAATGACAGGTATCTGAATAGTTAATGCTTACATTCATATTTATCCTGGGCTTCAGAATGTTTTGTTTAACTGAGCAAGGAAATTTCCAGCCCCAGTCATTTTTCAAGCTATCTGCAGGAAAGTAGAAGTATAGTAACTTATACCTGATCTGTATCTGGAATTTTGTCTTTACAAAGACTTGCATTTGCATTAGTGTGTGTTAAGCAGGTCATAACTGTTTCCTGGGAAGGTGGGAAGGTTTGAAACATGTCTTTGTTTATAATCAGCCTTTCAGGGCACCATAACTCTGAAGTTGGCTGCTGAGAGGACTGCAGTCATTTTTATTGCATCTTTTAAGTTACAAAGAGAGCCACAATAAATGAATCCCAATGTTAAAATCAATGTCTATCAGTTATATGAAGGAAACCTTTGCACAGAACTTGCCCTCTGTTAAGCTCTAGTAGAGTCTGATTTTCTTCTACAGACAGTGCTGGAGCATGGGGCATTTGGTTCACTTCCTTCTCCCTCCTTTTCCTTCTTCGACAGCTGGTCTCCAGCCCTTCTGCAGCAGGGTGAGAACTTCACATGTTCCCCAAGGCTTTGCAGAGCCTTGATGTGGAATCAGCAAGAGGAGGTCATAGAGAGGCAGGATCTCAAGAGCCTTCCTGTGGCTGCAGTGCTGCCCCTCATCTGCCTTTACTCGAGTGACTTGGTGGCTGGTGTGACTGCACCCCATGCCATGTGGCTGATGTAGTCTGGAATTTTGAAGGTGCTCCCCAACACACCCTGTGAGAACATGCCTTTGCCATGATGTAAGATGTACCTGGAAGAGGCAAGGGAAAGAGTTTTACCTCATCCTTCTCATTCACATGGAAACAGCTTTAACCTGGAGTCTAAATTTCCTACAGTACAATGCTGAAAATTAAACTCTTTTTGTGTTCAGGGTAGTAGTGGGTGTTCAAAACTTAATAGAGCTTAGTCTTCTTTCTCATGTTTCAGGGGGGAGGGAGAACTTCTGTACGTTGCAATAAAATGTGGCCTTACAAAAGCAATCAAATCCTGAGTGCCAGGATAAAAAAAAATTATTCTTATTCACAGTCCTAGGATGACTGCATAAAAATATGTCCACTGCTAGATTCAGTATGAAAGAATATACTAGTTGAGAAATCCTTCAAATGAGAATGTGGAAAAAAAAGGTCTTTATCAGAATAATAATGAAACCTGAAGTGAATCTGAAAATTGCTCTGTATCCTTTTACTGCATGCAAAATTGACAGAGGAGCAATTCCTAAGCCTCTGATAAATGATCCCTTCTGACCTTATGAAATGCTTCTGTTCTGAATAAACACTTGAAACTATAGGTCATTCATGAGTATTAGGATATACTGCCCTAGGTCCACTTGTCAGTAATTAAGTGATCTCTGATTTGCCATGCATCTGACTTGTGTGTGGGAGTAGGAAAATGGCTCAGTGCACCGATAATGAGACTAAATTTTTATCACAAATTCTGTTGCAGTTTTGAAACATGCTGGATTCAGACAGATACTCAAGGATTTTAAATGAATTCCAGACAGAAACCAGGTCTTACCCTAGTATGTGTCCTAACTACTAAGTGTCAACATTTTTCTGTTATGCTGTCTTAAACTTTCTTTCTAGTCAGTAAGCCTTTTGGCTCCTTTGGGTAATAAATGACAGGTATCTCCAGAAGGACCTCACAGATCTGAGTCTTCAATATAGACTACTCTGTTAAAGCAAAGTTCTGCCTCTGGAGAAAAAAAAAGTCTGTGCATATGGGGTGCTGAGCTCAAAACTGACAGTTGCTACTCCAGAAAGTGATGCTGAAGTTGCTAATTCTCTGAAACCATAGGCAGAGATGTACCCTCTGACAGCACCAGTGCAACAGTGCTGGTGTTGGAAGTACGATGGGAGCAGGCTGAATGCTAGCCAGGTTTTCCCTCACTGCATCTCATACTGCTGCTGAGTTTACTTACTATTACACGAGTGGACACAATCTTCCAGCACTCTGTTGTTGAGGATTAGGATATGTTAGAGAGGTGCAAAATCTGTATTCCTGTAAAGTGCAGATTTCCTTGTCCGTAGATGACAATTTGCTAGACATGACACCTGCACAGAATCACTGGGTGAGACACCAGCTTATCATCAGGTGTTGTGTGTGGACCTAGGCATTTAATACAAGTTTCAAACTTCACTGTATTGATCACGAGCCTGAAAATTAGACATTATAGTGAGTAATTTCTGGGTGCCTAGTTCCTTTCTGGCTCCTTTCAGCAGTCCTGGTTAAGTGAGCAGGTCCCAGAGGATTGGAAATTGGCAGATGTGACACCCATTTACAAGAAGGGGAAGAAGGAGAGTCATTTGGATGTGGCCCTTGGAGACATGGTTTAGTGATGGTCTTGGCAGTCCTGGATTGATGGTTGGGCTCGATGATCTTGAAGGTCTTTTCCAATCAGAGTGATTCTATATTTCCTCATATTGGCAACATTCAGGGGTATACCAAAGTGAGTTTCGTGCCTTGCAGAGAGGTTTACAGACACTCATTGGGGTATTTATTGCAATGGCTGGATTGTTTTACTGTGTTTTTGGTAAAGGACTCAAACCCTGACTGTACACTGAGACTGAACTTTTTCCATCCTGATAAATTATCTTCTGTACTGTCATTGTTGAACATGGGTTACTCAGTTTTGGGTTCACAGGAAATGTAATGCTGTGTTTGTTTCTGGGATATAGGCTGGAGTGACCAGGAGTAGTAGTTTCAAATACATTCTGCTATGAGTTTTCTGTAACAATGTAAATGATTATTTTGTCATATGCCAAGTTTGCCATATTTCACAGGCACAAATATAAAAAGATTGAACTATCCATTAGGAGGTAAGAATCAAATTCTTTAAAGCTTTAAATAAAATTTTGGAAAAGTAACATTGACTCCCAGAAAATTAGGACTGAAAATATATGCATCATTTAAAGCTACTGTTAAGTAATTTTTTGCTTAATTGGCTGTAAACCACTGAGTATTCTACATTCAGCCTTCAGTAACAAAGCAAAGCATGCATACTGATAATGTATATTCAAACAATCTCCTACAACTGCATGTCCAGGTGATAGATACATCTTATTTCATCCAGCCTTCTAGTCACTGCCTCTTGCAGAAAGGGAGGAGAGTGCACAGTGAGACTGGGTGAGGCAAAAATATCAGACAGGAAAACAGAGAAGCAAAGCAGGGGAGAGGTCCCTCTCATATCTCAGCTTTGCAGTTCTACAATCTTTACAGATAGCAGCTGTCATGTTTCTTTTTGAGCATGTGTGAATAATACCATATACTTGTCAACAAACACGGTTGGCTCAGGCACTTGACACCTCTCTTCTAGCCAATGTGCATGTAGCACACAACCCTCCATCCTGGCCTCTTTAGCTACAACTTCCAACTCCTCCTTGTGAGTCCTTCCTTTCTCAGATATCTGAGTCATATTTCTGCAATCCTAGTAGAGCAACACGTACCCTAGGTTTACAGGGAGATACACACATATAAGTGTGTCTTAAGTATGTGTATACTTCATATCAATTCCAAGAAATGTCTATTTTCATTTATCCATATACATACAGAGATCATGATGAAGATTAGTTATTTAGGCTAAACTCCCATCCAGGGTAGAACTTTATCTGAGGAAGATCTGGAGTTAGACATCTGGCCTCTCAAACACTTCTTTTTCCTTTGTCCACCACCTGGCCAGAATTTTCATAATTCAACCATCTTTGTTTTAACCCTCCTTCGTGAAACAGTGACTGAATAAAATGGCTTCAGGAAATGCTGTGCTATTTGGCATAAGTAGACAGAACCATATTCTTTCAAGATGAAAAACTGAGCTTGCTCATGCCTTGATATTTAGTTGTTTATAAACAAGTAATTACCTTAATGTAAGGAAAACATTCTCCTTCAGCACTCAACCATCAAACCCTCGTTTGTTTACACCAATTCTTTATACTTGTCTGACACCTTTATTTCATTTAAAAACAAAATTAAACCATACTTCCTAAAGGCAGAAGGTTAACACCAGAGAAGCATAACTAGCTGTTGGTAGCGACAGTCTGTGGAGTTATGCATATGTTCTGTGACAAGAGTGCAGTTGGACTGGCTGGTTGTTCAAATCCGTTTTGAGGGACAAAACACTTAAACAAGACCTAGAAACTCATGATAGATTGAGACTGATAGGTCCTGCATCCTGTTTGCAATAGTGGCTAATACCTGAAAGATGTAAGGGGATAGATTGTGCTAGCTAAATTGGAACATAATGTACCCTCAAGTTATTTGCTTGATTTGATTGCTAACAACAGTAAGACTTACCAAAGACTGAAGCATGATCCGAAAAAAAGTTCACAGATACTAGGAAGAAAATCTAGGATTAAATGAAACACCAGTCTAAAGCTGACAGATGTAGCTTTTTCACTTTTTAGAAAAGCTGATCAGAACTGTTTTGAAAACTACAAATTGCATTTTTTGTCATGTGTCCTGTTTTTCTTACAATATTCAGAGCTGTGCTCTTTGTTGCTGTAATATCCAACATCTGTAGCAAATTGAATCCTTCAGATTTTTTCCCGCTTTCTGAGTTTTAATGTGGAGTGTTTCCATTCCTTGAAAAGTTATTCTGGTGGTATCATATCACACAGCTGTGTGATCATAGGATGTATGAAATTAAATAGAATGTATTCCTTAACTTCTCCAACAGAGCTTTTAAAGCTTTGTATGGAACAGATAGCATAATGTTGTCTTTTGATGTATGAAATAACATTTAAAATTCCAATTTTACATTCATTGCTAGAGATATACAGTGACTGTTGATCCATCAAATGGAACTTCAACATAACTGTCAGATGTTTGGAACACTTCAGATTCATCATCCAACAGTCAACCACAGTTAGGAAAATACAGCAGATTTGATATACACTTCTGCCTCATTCCTGTATTACACAAGGTAGTAATAAAAATGCAAATAGGATGGCAAGATCTGCACAATCCGTAAGTAAGGTTGAACTTTGTGTAAAGTAACAAATTTTGTTGGTTTTGAGACCAGTTGCTTCAAGGCAGAGGGTAACAACAGTTATAACAACAAGATGGGAATTTGATTTCTTTTCTGCAGAATTAGAAAGACTGCAGAGTGTTCTGTAATTTGGGTTTGATATTTCAAAAGACTTGCTATAGAAACAGCAAAGTTGGAAGGGTCAGTGAAAGCTGGTGCTTGCTATCTTTAAAGCTTCTCTGGTATGTCTGTGATTGATAGAATCTTCTGCTGCAACATCTCAGCTAAATTCTAATGTCTGTCTTCTGCAAGCAAAATGCGGGTAAATCAATCATTGACAGCATTAATAAATATGAATATGGTGAATGTGACCTCTACCTAAGAGGATATTTGGAGCATAATTGCCTGCATGCTTATGATTTTCTTACCACAAAAGTAAGGTAAAAAGTGAAATACAGACTTGATTATTTCCTTCAGATCTGCTCCTTCATCTGCTTAATCACACCATAATTGTCACAATGCCGAGTTCTTTCAGTCTGAGAAGCTATCTGTTAGTTCTCACAAAGAGGGATGAAATGCAACAGGTTCTGCCCTCAGGACCAGCACTAACATCCATTGGATCAACTGTTTTGTAGTTGAGCTTTGCCCGAAATTGGCTGTATCCCATGCTGTCTAGTCCCTTGTTCCTTTCCCTTACCTGTCTCAAGAGCCTCTCCCCTCAGCACCTTTTTGGAGACACCTTCCCCTGTCACACAAACCTGCCCTGTGATTGTCATCACTTCCAGTGTGCGTCTGGGATTGCTATGCTGAACAGTTCAGCTGAACCTGACCAACAATCTTTCATCTGGAATAAATATTGACAAACTAATGGCTGCCTTGTTTAAATCTTCATCTAACCATACTGTCAAGTAAATAAATTCTGAAATTTTGCAAGAAAAGACTGAATAAGGCATCAGACAGGATTACTTGCAGAAAATCTATAAGACAGTTAACAGGAACACTATTCTGAAATGTAGTCCTTCATTCTTGACTTTAAAAAATGCTGATTAAGATATCAATGAATGTGCATGTACATGTATTCCTTCCTATGTGTAATAACCCTGTATTTAGCTTGACCATGCTTGACAGCTTTCTCAAAGAGTTGGAGCTAACGACTACTTAACTCTTTAGGTTCAAATAATTTGAGCAGTCAGAGCAACAATGCTTCTTCAAAACAAAACAAAACAAACCCCAAATCTTGTAGGTATTGTGGCACTGTAACTGTTGCCCGAAGTCAGATCAGAATACTTTCCTCTACAGATTTAGTCTGTAAATAAGTCCAAGTAAATGAGTGCAGAGGCTAACAGACATGGAAAGATCAATGAGAACAGAACAAGGACCATCACTTACCACTAAAGAAATTATTCAACATATCTACTAGACCAGTTCCTATCTTATGTATGTGTCTAATATAATGTATACATTATGACAGAAAAGGAGAGGTTGCAAATTTCATTAGCCAAATACAGCAAGATATTGCATTAATAGTCACAAAAGGATCAAAGATGAGTTTATTATAGGGAAAGATTAGGTTAAAGATGACTTACACCACTGTCTTGGTTTAAAACGGCCAGGGCAACCCTCAACTCAGAGACAGACTTTGTTTCTGCCACTTCCCTCCACCCCCCTCGGGAAATGGAAGGGGAATAAGGAATAAGGCTTCATGGTTGGAAATTAAAACTATAACAGATTTAATGGAGCAGGGAAAGGGAGTAACAGGTGGGGAAAAAGGGAAAAATATATATACAAATATATACAACCCGACTCTGACGACCGCTGATACAAGCTCCCGATACAAGGTCCTAAAATCCACCCCTCCCATTTTGGGTCCTTGCAGCAAAAGCCATAAGATTTTGCCTGTCCCCTCAAGCTATAACAACCACCTATTCACATTTTAGTTGGACCTGGTGAAATTTAAGCTTGGTTACATAGACAAATTGTGTCAACCATCATAACTGCTAGGGGTGATCTTGGAGTCTGGAAAACTGTTTTTTAAAAACCTTGAGCTTATCTTGGGAAAGATGAGAAGAGAAAAAAACACAAAAAACAGCCAAATAATTTTACAGCTGTCATTGCAACTTAGATCCTGGAAAAATACCAGAATATATTCAAACAAGCAATTTGTAGGCATCTAGAAAATGATAAGAAGATGAGTAACAACAAGCATGGATGTACTAGTAACAAGTCATGTCAAGCTGATCTAATTTTCTTCTCTGACAGGGTGAATAAGGGAGAAGCAGTAGGAGTCAAATAATTTGACTTTTACAGATTTTTATGCTCCCTCACTGTGTCTAACAACTAGGAAAATATGCAGTAGGTGAGACTATTGAGAAATGCAGAATTGGTAAGAAAAATCTACCCTAAAGTAGAAAATCAGTGCTTTAAAAAAAAACAGAAAGCTGTATCAAACATGATTCTTCCAGGACCTTGCTTGAGCCTAGTACTATTCAGTATTTTCATGAGTGGTTTGGATGAAGGAATAATGTTTTAATTAAGCAGATGATATTAATTCAAAAGACTGTAAGCACATTGGAAGACAAGATCAGGCTGTCAGACTCTTGAGAAATTATCTAATAATTCATTTGAGATGAATGCCAGCTTCAGAGGGACAGAGGGACAAGAATGCCTGGACAGCAGAATTGCAGGAAAGGATTTAAGCATTATAGAGGATTGCAAGCTCAATATGGCTCAACAGTGTCGTGCTGCTGGAGTGAGACACACCAGAGTGGATGCATCATCAGAAACAGAGTCTTGAAATAGGAGTCTCCTACTCTGTTCAGTGTTGAATCCTGCAGATCAGGAAGGATGTACATCAAGCATCAGGGTCCAAAGTGGAGAGGCCAGTCAGAGATCAGAAAGCAGAAGAATAGAAGGACAGGTTGGGAGGCAGAACAGTAACTTCAAATTTAATGGAGGAAACTGAGGAGGTCTAAGTCTTCTGGTGCAATAAAAAGAATTAAATTCCCCTCCATGTGCTGTAGGTAGGTCAAGTAGTAATGGACTGAAATGATAGCAAGCAGACTTAGGCAAGACATTAGAAAAAGTAAGAAAAGGTAAGTTTAACACTGATATTGGCTGGGCACTGATGAGGTTGCAACGTTCCAGTTTGGGGGTTTGGTTTAAAAACAGACTGAAGAAATAGTAGGAATGACAGCTCCCTCTCTGGGTCAGAAGATAAGCTGGCTGATATTGTAATGTCCTTTCTGCTCTTACAATTTCCAGTCCTATGAGGCTTTTTCCATGGTAAAACATGTAAGAATGTTATCTAATTATGTGGACAACTTGTGTGCTAGGTCCACTATTTTTTTCCATAGGAAAACAAACCTGAGGAAGATTGAAAAAGCTGGACCTAACTGTGGGTTAAATGTTGTAAGAGCCAAGTACAAAAAGGAAGTTAGTGTAGGAAATACATTTCAGCACTTTATTGCAGGCAATGTCTGCTTCAAGGCTTAAATTCCAAGATTTATGCATGAATCACTCTGAATATTTAAGCAAACCTTTTTTTTCCAAAATATGCATATATTGTATCAAGATCAAATACTTTGCTTAAGGTGATCTGTGTTGCTCAGTCCTCACTAGTACTAAATGTGTGTGCTCTACTTTTGTAGAAAAAACTAGGTCGTTCTGAAAAATGGAAGAATTCCCTTTAGGCTACTAATATCTTCTCACCCAGAGGTGCCACTGTCCTTCTTCCTACCATTTGGCTATTGTAGTGAAATAATAGCTCACTTATTTATTAATAAACAGGCAGCTCTTAAAAAACATAACAAAGTACCATTTCGGATAGAGAGTATCAGATAGTCGTGACTAACATTGTCACTGCAGTTATCATTGTCTGTATCTAGTGCTAGGCCTTTAATTTTGGAAGAATGGGAAAAAATTCTGATTCAAACAGCCCGAAACTGTAGGAATATTTCTACTGAGTGAAAAGTGACACCAGTAATATGTATATACAGTCATACATTCGAGTGATATAGTATATATTAGTAACTGATTGTTATCGAAGATTGTTAATACAGTAACTTGATATGTAGAATATTAGGAATATTATCTCTAAATCTATACTATATCAATAAATGTCACAAACTGCTAAAATTGCCCTTTCCCTTAACATAACGTGGAGAAGAGAAAGAAACATATCCCTGCTCAGATTTATCTGATTAAACTTTACTTTGAAGTATTTTAGATTTATATATTTGTTAAGCGTACTGTTGATTTTCCTGCCTATCAACACAGTCAATTGTTTTATGTGAGTTTGGATTTTAAAAAGCAATAGCAGTAAAGGCCAAGGAAAAGCACTATGTAAGAAAGCAAAGCAATCGTCTTAGAGTGAATGAATAGAACAAAAGTGGAAGTAATCCCCTTTTCCAGCAATCTACAGCATACTTGTTCTCAGGTAATCTAAGAGCAACCACCAGTATAAAAGGTTTACACATAAAAGTATGTGCAGCTACTTTAACCTTTTGAGTTGTAGCTGACCCTCTTTGTGTTCTTACTGTGTTTGTGGGAGCACTGAGAGTCCATGCTCTATCTGACCCTGCTCTTTGGATGTTGGTTTTGGCTACCCAGTGCCATTTGCCATCCTTTACCCTCTGTAGTGAATTCCCTGTGTATAGGAATAAAGACCAAACCTTTGTTTTGTCATTAACAAGCGACATTTCACAAAGAATGCTGTTGGAAATCTTTTCAGCAATATACCAAAAAGGTAGGGAGAATGGAAAAACTATTTCTGTGGAATTTGCTTTCTTGATGAGAGTATCAGCAGTGAGCGATAGCAGAACTTTCATGGCAAAAACAGCACTGGCTCATCAGATTCCTTTCTTTTTTAAGTATAGCAAATTGCCAAACCTGAAGTTATAGTGAAGGCCCAATCATTACAGCATCACAATTCTAACTAAGAGTGTAGGTATTGACTAGATCTGGTTTGATTCCCAGCAGATGTAAAGAAGTGTAATGTCAAGCTGGACTTCATCTGAAGAATATAGTTTTAAAACCTGAGTATTTTCCAAGAAAATCCCAGTGCCAAATCTTAAACTCTTGCTCATATGTAGATAATTTCAGTATCTAGTAGTGATTCAAACATTTTTTAATTATGGCAGTGCTGAAAAATTTGACCATAGGCTCTTTTTAGAAAATGTTATTGAATTGCAAAATCAAAATGCATGGACAGTTAAACTGTTGGCAATGTGCGAGGTCTGCTCTTCTTTAGATTATTGTGGGATGACCATGTTATCTCCCAGAGTCACTACTAATCTATAAGTAGCTGGTCTGAATTTAAGGATCTCCATGGAAGGATTCAGAGTTGGCGGGTATATTGATTGTGCTTTGAAAATTAACAGAAGAATTTTTTTTTACTTCCCGATAGAGGTCTGTCTGTAAAAAATCCTAGGTACCTGACTGCACTAATGACTTGCCCTATGCCTCCTCTTAGTATTGCTAATATTAGTAAAATATGTACATAATCACAACCACTACTACTACCTCTGAAACTTTTGGAAGGAGAAGCATGACAGGTATTGTGCTAGCTTTCTGCCACCCTATTCCACCAAGTTTAACAACAGCAATGAGCAGTTTCAAACACTAAACATTTTTTCTAGTGGGGTAATGAGGATTTCTAGTTTGTTTTTTTTAGCAACTATGTTTTTCTTAAATCTGTTTTGAGAAATGTATTGGTGATTATGAGGCAACTGAGTCAGCGTTCCATCACGATCATATTATTTTTCAATGCTTCATTTCTAAGGTCATGGGGGTTAAAGTATTTTATCCTGAGAAGATTCTTGCTTTAAAAGTAGTGACTTCTGTGATTTTTATTCTTCCTCCTATGGGAAGGCTTACATTTGAAAAGAGCAGCAAGGGTCACCTGCTGTTAGGAACTGCAGTAGGAGTCATTAGCCATTAATTACTTAGGAACAACACAAACTCTGACTTTCTGAAGGAATTAACAAGGCAAAACCTTGGATTAATGACACAAAAAATTTAACTGTGCTGTTTCTCTCTTGGCAGAATGCGATGATTAATGTTGCGAGTGTGGACATAAATAGGTGGAAAAGCATAAATGCAACAGTGGCAGGGTGTTAACGTACATGTCTTGAAATTGATGTAAGAAAGTGATTTAAACCTTTTGACCATTTGAGCACATTTTAATAAAAATGCAGTTGCATTAGAGAAATTACATATAACTAATTTCATTTAATTTTTCTTTAAAAATTGACCCAAGTCTGAGAAATTCAAAACTGCAAATGCTTATGGACCTTACTCTTCGTGAAGTCACATCCTAGAAATGTTTGTAGTATTTGCTAGATTTTAGTTAAAAACTGAATAATGAGTTCTGTTTGCCTGTTGGTTTTAAAGATGCTGATTTGAACTGTGTATTTTTTTCCTTCATATGGTTCTAAATCTTAATATTTTTATTAAGATAGAATGAATCCAAACACTTTATTTCAGATGAATCTGCTCAGTCCTATTGATAATTTAACTGTCAGAGCTGACAGTTAATGAGATTTCTATTAGATGAGCAAGTGTTGGTTGCAGTGTTACCGAGAAAAAAATTGTGGTTTGGAACAATTGTTACTTAGCCATCTTTACTCTCACAGTCACTGGACATTTTTCCTGGTATATGGCCAATAAGCAAAGTGGCATAATACAGATTTCAAGGGAAATTAATATGAAATGGGGCCAAGTTTTCACATGAATTATTTGTGAACTGAATTTAGGTTGGATAGGTAGACTAACAGTGCTTCATTACCAGAAAGATACTTTTTAAACCTGGGGGCTAAGTAGAGCAAATCAAAGTGGGCTTAGCAAGGCAGCAGGCGTGAGCAGAGCAATAGAGCTCCAGGTCTAATGTCAGAGCAAGTCGCTTTGTGGCACCTGCATGCAGAGGATTGGAGCTGGAAACGAAGACAGTGGAAGAACACGGAGGGGTTTCTGGCCACACAGGAGGGAGTGTGGCAGCCTGTGAAAAGCCACTGGCCTGACTGGTCACATCAGGAAAATTTGCAAAGCAAGAGGAATGTGTTCTGGACAGAGCCATGCACGATGGTTTCGGCGGTAGGTAAGTTCTTCTGGAGGCATTTGTGTGGTGAGGTGAAGTGCTTTGTTCTTGAGGGGTTTTTTTTAGTTTAATTTTCCTGTTAGTGACAGCTGGTTGGTTGCACGCACTTGTCCAAAGGCTATCACAGGCAAGCTTCTGGCTTGAGGAACCTTGTTCAGTCATGGCTTTAATGTGGACTGAGATTGCTTAATGGAAACCTAGTGAGTAACTACTATCACGCTTTAACTTCACATATGTAGTAATTTGCATTAATTCCCCCAGTTCAGTGTTCAGGACTAGAGCATGAGCAAGTCAGTGTGAATACAGGCTGCTTGATATCATGTCCTTTCATGGGGTGGGAGGCAGTTAAGCAGAGCAAGAGTTATACAGAGATCCTAAGCTGTGCTGGCTGAAGCTTTATCATGGTTGCGTATCTGTACAGCTCATCTTTTTCAGCATGAAGAATCTGACTGTACAGAAACTATTGTCAAGTGCACAGAGTAAACAAGCTGAAAAAAGGAATGCTTTCTCTAATCACGTTCCCTTTCAGTCATCTTGGATTTCATTTGTAACAATAGAAGATAAAGCTCTTCCAGGCAGTCTTATATCATGCTTTAAATAATGCAAAAACTGCGTCAAGCCTGTAAGCATCAGTACAGGCTGGGTCAAACGTGTTTGGCATTGTGTTTATAATACTCAAGCTGGTATGTATTTCATTTCCATTATCAGGTCAAATGTTTAGCAGTGATAATATTTCAGAAGCACCTAATCTTTACTTAGCTTTTTGAGTTTTCTTTCTAATAGGTAAGAGAGAAAGAAATTGTGTAGAAATGATAGATGATAACAAAGGATGGTTCTTGATATTCAGTCAGATGCTGTTTGCTTTTTGCTTCCCAAAAATGTCTTGTATTGTGACTAAAATCATGCTTTCTAACAATGCTGATACAGTGTTTTCAGCTTAGTACATTGCATGTGCATAGCTGAACCACTTTGTGCTCTCTTTCAGTATAGATAGACACACATTGCACAAAAATAGGTGCAATGCTACTGCTGGAGCTTTGTCAGTGCAATCTGCTTTGTATTTTCAAGAAAAGTCTGTGATGCAATGGCCTTAGGCATAACTTTATAACTAGAATGTTCAGATATTTATTGTGAGCTAACCCATTATTGGCTGTTTGAGAATATACTTACTAAGGTTTACTAAACATAACACATTTAGTAATATAACACATTTAATGAAGCAGTGGAGAGTCAGTAACTGCTGATAAACACCGACGTGAGGATGAGCATGAAAGGCCACTCTGTAAATTAGCATTGAGGGCTTGCTCTTGCCAGCTCAGTCTAGTTTGGTGGAAATGTGAATTGCAACTGAACAAATTGTGTTTTCCTTTCTATTTGATGGCACTGCTCTGCAAAGAGGACCAAAGCCCTGATCTAGACTGGAGTCCGTGGCTATTCATGCAATAATAATTATTAACTTCAAGTTGCCTGAAGTCCTTCTGGTGTATGACTCCATACAGTGGAGACAAAGCTGTGTAGATGTATACAATGTCTTCACTAAATATCTTTTTCCTTACCTTAGGAAGCCTGGAGATGTAGTAGTTGTTATGAAAACTAGTGCGTGTACACCCATACACATCTTTTGCTGAAAATGAACTTCTACTAAGTGTTAACAGCTGTCTCTGATATCTTGCTCTGCCCAAGGCTACTGACTGGCTAGAACATAAATTAGATGTTATAAATCATAATGAATTTTACTTTAGCCTTTAGCAAGGCAAGTCAAAGAAATAAATCTGAAAATGTTGAAGTCAAGAAGGGGAAATTATTGAAGTGATTCTGGGTAGTAAGAATTCAGTACAGTGTTTCAGTTACACATAGATATTTAATAGTACTAATAGACTCACTGGAGTGCCTACAGATCTCAGACATGTGCTGTGGCAGAAATGTACTATAAATACCTTTCAAGAAAACATGATGGTAAAAGGTCATGCAACACAGCAAGCACCTACAATCTAAATCATTGCAGCTCAGATTCAGTCAGAGCCACAGTGTTCACACTATTTGCTCTCACATACATTTCCATTCTTAAAATGTAGAGGAAACTAACATTTCAGAATCTGGATAATAAATTTTCAGTGAAAGAAAAAGACATTTCAACACTTTAAAATACACATGTGGTTTGTGCTGGCCCATTTGTGCCTATGGATTTGAAAGGGGCACAGGTAGGAGTCTGAAGTTATCCATGGTCCAATGGGTATCAAATAATCACTCACACACACACTCATGTGGAAGGGGTGAGGCTCTTTGCACACGCAGGGATGCATCCTATACATTACCAACACGTGTTGTCTGGTGACAGCAAGGAGCAGGGAGGCAGGAATGTGCCATTGTGTGCGTCTATTCCCTCCCCCATCACCTAGGCACTCTGCACATCAGTGGTCTTTGTTTCACATGAGAAGATATATTCTTTTGCAACTAAGAAATAAAGGTTTGGTTTTTCTCAGTAAGTACTGAAGATATAAGCAACTCAATGCTTCAAGTCAGCCAGCCTGAAATCAACTTTAAATGGGGTTTAGCTGAATCTGCTTATTTACACAAGGAGACTTTTTTTTTTTTGTTTTGGTGATACAAAGACATTCTGGTCTCTTCTGTGGCTTGGCATAGTATCTAGTGAGAAGATGTTGTTCCAGTTTCTTGCCTCCAGCTTATATTTTGTTGTATAAAGTACTTATGTTCTGGAAGAGTTTTCACGTATCTCTGGGCATGGCTTAAAAAGCCTGGCTCATTCTGTTCTGTTTTTCTAAGAGAAATGTAGCTGAGAAAATTATAGAGTTTTGGGTGATGGGGGGATATGTAGGACACTGAAAGTGAGATGAAAATTAAATGCTTCTGATTTCTGAAATTGAACATGAAACTGAAAATTTGCATTCCTCTATAGCACTTCAAAAGTGCCTCACTTTTACTGAATAGCACTTACTGAATCTTCCAAGTTAAAGATGAGAATAGCCTGTGGAATTACAAATGTCTTCCCATGCAATTAAAGACTGTTTCTGTTTCATGTTCTCTGTTGTTACTTGGTCGTTCTGTTCTGAGCTATTTTCTGACTAGGGAGTGAACGTCAATTGACTTTTCATTTGATGTAACAGAATGCTAATTTATATTATAAACCTCTATTGTGTACAGCCATAATATGTTGGAAGTACGCCTTCCTAATTTCTGGCTATACCTCAGGAAATGAAAGAGCCTTTCTGGAGTGTTTAATGTGACTTACTGTAGGGTTTGCTGCTAGCATTTATAATGTGAAACTTAAAACAACCATTCCATATTTATGCTAAAATTATTCCTCCAAGGAATATTCTGCATATCATGGAGTCACCCTTCATTTTTTTGAACTGTAAGTTTAATTCCACTCCAGGTTTACCAGATTCCTCTTCTTTAAAACTGCTTTTACAGCTGTTCAAGAGCAAAAAGGGAATATAAGAGCAATGAACAACTGTCTTGTAATTATTGACATATCTCTCAATACATCCTACATATAAGGGGTTTTAAATTCCTCATGCAATTTTTTCACACAAATTAAAGTATGTTCTTAAAAGTGCTTTAACCTATTTATCATACATGGGCTCAGAATATGAGAAATACTCTTTTTCAAAAAGACTGAATTCTACATTTAGAAAATTAAATATTTTCTTATTAAAATCAGCTGTTATGGCAGGTACTACTTATCAACAGGAAGAATATCAAAACATGCAGATACAGACAACTAAGTGGAAGGGAAAATTCAGTAAGGCTGAAACTGTGGTTCACATAAAGTCATGTAACCAATGACTCTAACCAGAACTGGGCATGTGTAGAAATGCATTTGTTTGTGCAGCAGGTAAGGACAGAAATGGAATCACACAGGCCATCCATCTCAGCTGTGAGATGGTAGCACGGACCATCTGAAGTGGAAAGCAACTTTGAGAGATTGTCCAAACAAGTGAGCAAGTCTTTTCATGACTCACTAATCCTCCTAAAGGCTCTCAATACACCAGCTGAAATGACATTACGCAAAAAATGTTCTATGCTAGCCATTAGTTCCCAGAAAGTACCCAGTGTTGATCATTGCTGCTTAAAAATTGTGTCTTTTTCATCAAGAATAAATGCCCAGTCACTACTCTTAGAGACAAGATCTCTGTTCTCAATAGTCAAGCTATTTGGAAACCATAGCTCTTCCCTAGTACTTTGCTTATAGCTTAAATAGGAGGAAGAATATACTGCCATCTTGAGAAATCCTTTTGGGTTTTCTTTGTGTCTCAAGTAGCACTTGGTTTGGAATGTCAAGTAACTCAGACTTCTTACTATTACTATGGAACTCAAGCCCAAAGTAGTCTGGTTTGGGTTTTTTTTATATAGGATAAATCATACTGTGTTTTTAGTAACAAAAAATAACAGGACAGATTTAATGCGCCATATCCCTTTTGGGTACTTTTGGCATACACACACTGAAGATAGTGGAGAGAATGTTGTATGCAGGTGCTTATGGATGTGACAAGCTATTTAGTTGTCCCTACAAGTGGACACAAATAAAATACTGCATGGCACAAGCAATATCTCCCTTCAAAGAAGAGGAAGATTCACCTCCCCTCTTTATCAGCAACTTAGTGCGTAGCTGAAGCTAGGATGTTTCTCTGCCTTCCTGTCTTCATATTCAGTTCTGTATTTATCAAAGAAATTGAGGGGTGAGTTTCTGTGGTCTGTACTCTGTTAAACTGGATAACTGACCTGTTTTTTCTGGACTTCATAGTTGAGTCAGACTTAAAAAAAGGATCATTCCTAGTAAGGACTCAAGTAGTGATGTTCTTTTTCATGTTTTCTAGATGAGTCATTTTTCAGCTTCTCTGATTATGAGAGTTAATCAGATTGTGATCAACTGCATGAAACAATCACAGACTTTGAGCATGAAACCAGATCTCATGGCAGGAGACATCATTTCCCTAGCTGTAGTACAACAAAGAGGCTTTTTCCCTAGGCAGATCTTAACAAAATTTATTTGTTTACCACTGTTATGAGATCCATAAGAGGGTTTTTGTTCATGGTGTAAAAGTGATCAAAAGAGCTGTAGAGGTAGCTTCACTTAATGCTTCATCACATTCACAGGCTGCTTCACAATATGGTAAGTTTTGGACACATTTTACCTCATTATCAGTAATAAATGTTGGTAAAACTTAGTCTGTGCTTGTGTGTCGTAGTTTTTGATTCAAAAGTAAAAGAGAAATTAAAAGCATATGAAAGTTCCAACTACTTAACTGATACTGGAAGATTGGTAATATCGCTATGGGTTTAGATACAGACAAAAAGCAATCCTACTACCCAAATAAGGAAACAGTTTACACTTCACTAACAAAGATGTTGGCTCATAAAACTTGTCCTCATGCTAGCATCTGCGTGTATATAAGAAATAGCTACTCCTGCAGTTGTTCTAATCTGTTTACAAAACAAAATTACCAAATGTTGTCACATTGGGAAGACAGTCTCTATGCTTAGAAATGTTGCTGTTTAGAATCTAGACACAGCAGAAAAGCTTTGCAAATATGAGATACTCCTAGTTTGTGCCCATCTCTGATGCCCCAGGCAATCTTTGGCATTGGCAGCTAAACTATCTGGTATGCCTGAAAAAGTAAATAACATATTAGGGGAAAGAAGGGGAGAAGCAGTCCGTAAAGCTTTTCGCTCAGTATCTAGCATCTGCTATGCAGTCCTCTTGACAGGTGCTATGATTAAACCAATAACCTAGTCTGGCATCTGATGATAAGAAAAGAGAGTTCCATTTCATATACTGTAGCAATAGTTTTATGGTTAAAATAACCCTTCCAAACGTGTGTGCTTCTCAGTGTGTTCTTCCTACACCATTGCATATTACTGGAAGTTGGTATATGATTAAGATGACCGAGACACCTAAAAGGAAATAGCAGCATTGCAATATGCTCCTTTTTGTGATCCTGCTACCAAATCTGGCTAAGATGGTCCTGTTGCTTAAAGACTCCTGGGTATGATCTGCATTTTTAGTGGATGTGCAGCACTTGTTCTACACCTAGAATACAAGACTGACTTACATTAAAAAGCATACTTTTTTTTCTCAGAGATTGAGAGGCTCACCTAAAGAATTTATTTTTTTTCTTATTCTGAAAATGACTGTAAAGTTCAAGCTGTGTCTTTAAGGAAGAGCGATCTCAGATGCTGTAGTTCACACAGATACTTAGATACTCTTCCTCTGTATGCTAATGTCTTCTTCCTTGGACTTGCATCAGCCTCAGTTGCAATGCTGAACTGAGCCTAGTTCCTGTATCTGAAAACAGTGCAGTTGCATAGGTCTGATCCAAGTGAGACAGCTGCAGGATTTGAACACTGGACGCATACTGAATGAAGCAGTCCTGGTTTTACTATATTAAACTGAATGCTAGTTCTGGCTGAGCAATTGCTGAATTATATTGATGACATTCTCAACTTCTTCCTTTCCATCTCATTTCATCTACTTCTTTTTCCATCAAATATACTTCTATTTTTCAGTGTTTTGAGTTACACATGATCATTCTAATAATTATGTTATTTTCTAATGTAATATCAGAGGAGTTACAGTCATTTGTTTGCAAAGCAGAGTACAGCTTGCATTGGTGACAAATTTAGATCCCCTGGGTTGCAGGATATCAAAATGCTGCAATATTCCAACCGACAATATTTCTTCAGGAGGACTTACATGAAAAAAGATATGTGAGTTTCTTTTTAAAGAAAATAAAGGCTAGTGTCACCTGGTTCTTTCTTTAATGGTCTTTTATGAAAAAACATCCTGGATAGTTGGTAAAGCTGCTGAAGATTTGAATTGGTGACTAAGGTCATTTAAAGTCTCCTAATGGTAACAAATGTGACGTACCCTTGACTTGGATATCAGAACCTAGGTCTGAAATCTTGGGGAATTAATGAACTGTTGTCAGAAGGATCCAGGAGTGAAAGGGACTTGTCAGTAACAACTTTTAGGGAGCTATTTTACACCTGCTGCTAATCATTCATAGATGTAGAACAGACTTCAGAACAAGACCGAGCAGGCAGATAAAAGATGTGCTTTATTTCCAGTCCTATTGCAGTGAATTATAAAGTCATCCAGCTATCAGTCCCTGTAAATTCACTAGTAGGGAAGCTGTTTACATTTGGACTTCGAGATAGAGATGAAAGCATAAGAACAGGTCTTTCAGGGTACCTTATATTTGGTTTCCTGCATTAACTTACTGATTAATCTCTTGTTCAATTTCCTGTTTCAGTGGAGTCTAGGAAGGCGACTGGCAATTTAGCAGCACTGATAAGTGTTGGTGATTTAGAGCATTGGACTGTGATGCTAATAACTGTTTAGACTTTGGAATGAGTACTATAAATATACCCATATGAAACAAATCTAGTCTTAGATTCTTCAGGAATTGTCAGATGTGCCTTATGGGTACCATAATTCAGGCATCGTTGATTTTTTTAGTGTGAAGATAATTAGTAGGAGACAAAAAAACCTCGAGAGAGTAACTTCAGAAGACATTAAAATTACATGTGAATTATAATGCCAGCAGACTTGGGAGTTATTTCAGCTCAGGCAGAGTTCAAGCTATGTATTTCCCTCAGGAGCTGGAGACCTGCTAATTTAGGATAAGGTTTTAATGGTATATGTGTATTGCAAAGCAGTTGTAAGATATCAGTAGCATATCTATTAATTTTTTTATCAATGCAAGTTATATAGTTTGACTGGAGACAAAACATATATGGACAAGCTAAGTCAGCTTTGATCAGTAACTGACTGACATTGATTGACACTGATCTATAATGTCACAAACACAAGTCCTTGTCAGCTATTTATAGTTTGCTCTCCTGAGCTTATGTTGTCAAATGCATGAAGCAAACAGAAAAAACCCCCAGCATTTTCCCGTTTGCTGCTGCAGTCATCTTAATGGTGTCTTTTACAGGCACACTTTGATGAGGTCCCTATAAACTGTCAAAAAGGAGAGTGTGTGGAGGGTATACTTTCACTCTGCTTGTCCCGTTTTGTCTCTGTTGGCTTATGTCATAATATCTGAGAGATAAAGGAATGTAGATAACCATATTATCTAACACCTCTGTCTTGTTCAAATTGTCACTGGCAGGGTTGTCAAAGTCATCTGCACTCGTGTTGCAAAAAACTGAGTAGCACTATCACTTGTGCAGTCGGTAGTGCCATCTTGTCTTAACAGCTGACCAGCAGCTCTCCAGAAAATGGCTTATACCCTGGGTGACAGCTGGGGAGGAAATATTCATGGATGAAAAAAAGAAATCAGTATTTATCACTACAGCTTCTGTAGCTGCAGACACTGTCCCTTTATGCAATGGGGCACTAATCCAAGTGTTCATTTTTCTGGTGTCTGTGGCATCCAGAGAGATGATNCCAAGGGCCAGCTCTGTTTTCCTACAGGCAGTCTTGATCTGCTGCCCTTGGTCCAGTGGCAGCCAATAAAACATTGCTGCTGCTGCTGACAGATCCACAGAAGCTGCTGCCATGATGCCCTGTTCTGGGATGAAATATTTCTTCTCCATCTGGAGCCTGCACACCTGATGAGCATGCTGCTGATGATTGTTACTGCTTATCACCACCCTAACATTTCCAGTGGGATTCCCCTTTCACTGACATTTGCGTTTCCTTCTGAAGCGGCGTTGTCATTTAGAGATACCCAGGTGGGTTGCATTGATGCCTCAGCTAATCTCTCCCAAAACAAGACAAATGCATGAGGAATGCAGTTGTTCTTGTTCCTAAAAAAGTGACTCCGAAGGCCAGAATTGCCTCCACAGGCTCGTGAGGAGGCTGCCTCACAGAATATTTTCTTCCTGCCCCGTGCACACATTTACTGCTGTGCTTTGCTCACAGCCTTCACTTGTTCCGTCCATTTTTACATTTGCTCTGTTTTCACCAATTGGGATTAAAGTAGTCTTCCTTAACTCACCTTCCCTATTTCTCATGGACAAAAGGTTTTTCTCTGCTATGCTCTCCAGTCTCCTCTAACATCATTCACTGAGCAGCGGTGTGTAGATCCAGGGGCAGTCTCAAGACATGTTTATCATGAAAACACTGAATACCAATCTCTTTTGATGGTAGCATTATGTGTTGATAGAGTAAATTTGTGAAGGTTATATTTCCATCCTAGACAGGATGTTACTCTTACCTTGCACTCCAATTACTGCATACTCTACCACATGGTGAATTTTTCCAAAGATAATTAGACGTTGGAATGGAAAAGCTTTCATATGCTTTCTGAGGAAATGATTTAGTAACTGGTGTCTGTTTCTGGCCAGTAAGACACTGAAGGAAGTTTTGAAAAGAGATGACATAGTAGACTTACTGTAACATCAGGGCATCTTTTATTGCAAGAGATAGCTAAATCCTATCCTATAAACCGATGCACTGTAGCATTGGTTTTATTATACTATTTTTTTTTCTCTGAGGGGAAAAATTAAATACATTCCTAGACCCAAATGGGATTTTCCAAGCCATATGGAAGCCCTGTGTGCCCTGAGTGCCCACTTCCATCAGCCGTGAAGTTCCTGTCAGAGCTGCTTTGAAAATGCTCTGTTCTGAAGAAATTAGCCCAAAGGGCCTCCCTTTTCCCTGGAGGCTAGAACAGTCCAAAAAGAGTTTCTAAACAACTTGATTACGTTTCACTAATTACTACAATAGTCCTGTGGAAAAGATGGCAACAAGGTACTTCTGAGAGAGTTGCTTTTTGTTCTTTAGGAGTTTTGAGGCAGAAATACAACCCTGTTGCTTGGAGTGGTTTTTGATATGTTTGACTTCAGACACGATTCATTTTCAAAAAGCACTGAAAAAAGTTACTGAGCCATGGTGCTCCAAATAATGCCTTTTCTGAGAAGTAGTGTCTTCATTAGTTGTTTTGTATAGAAACTAAATCTCCCTTTACTTGAGGGAGATCATTTATTTTTCACTGAAAAAACTGAAAGTGACTGTAGTTCGTGTAAGGTCGCTTTGTGAAAAGTACCAGGAACAACAGGTAAGAAGAATTTTACAAAAGAGTCTTGGCTAATTGTTTCACAGATGTGTTTAGATGAACACCTGCTTCTGTACCTGCCTTCCCACTCTTGAGTGTGAGAAGCAACTATTCTGTATTACCGTCACTTAGTGGCTACTTCAGTGCTTGGTTTATAGTCTTTGACTTGCAATCTACCATGTTACTGAAATAGGCATCGAGGAACAGGGAAACATGCATGAATAAGTAAATAGCCTGCCAAACCAAAGCTTTATGGGCATTCACTAGGTGTAAATGTAGCTGGGACCACCACAAGTTTCCTGTAGGTACATTATTTATTTGGATTTAAATGTGTGCTTTGTTGGGTTTTCCTGCCTCCCAGAAGCTGCAGGCTGGTTTGACAAGTGTGCAGAGTTGTGAACACAGCCAGCTGAAATCCCATCGGATTTGCACCTCTCATTTAAGTAAGGAAATGACTTGATATTTTGTTTCACCCAGCTATGGAAGGATTTCCCTGCCTTGAAGGAGATTTGCTGTAGTAAGTTACTTGCATGTAGAGACTAGATAAACAACTGTATCATCCTGCTTTGATACTGGATTGGTTCCAGGATAAAACCCTTCTCTCTCTGGGCAGAACCCACCAGCAGACTTATGCTTACGCACTGAGCTACATTTTTCTCTTGATTGAAGTGTGTGGTCGTGACCATGCACACTAGAGCAGAAATATTTCCAAGAGTCTATAGTGATAGGATTCGGGAACCAGTTTCGGGGACCTATGCATTTTCTGTAGGATTAAGCAGTATGAAAGTAAGGCAAGAAAATTTAAGTTTAGGGACGCCCTTTGAAAGTACCAGGAGAACTCTGTGGTGTGCTGTGTACAAGTGAAGCAGATTCTTTTGAGAAAAAGCCAAACTTTTGAGAAATTGTATGAAACAAAACCAGTATAAAACATGACCTGATGATCAGAGCCTGGAAGTAGAATGATGCCTGGACTTCCAGGACACTAACTGTGAAGAAAATTAATCATGAAAAAAGGAAGAGAAGAGAAGAGAAGAGAAGAGAAGAGAANGAAGAGAAGAGAAGAGAAGAGAAGAGAAGAGAAGAGAAGAGAAGAGAAGAGAAGAGAAGAGAAGAGAAGAAGAAGGATAGGATTTTAGCAGAGCCTGTTGTGATAAGATGAGGGGAAAAGATTATAAACTGAAGGAGGGTAGATTTAGGTTGCATATAAAGAAGCAGCTTTTCATCATGAGGGTGATAAAACTGAAACAGGTTGACCAGAGAGATTCTGGATTCCCCATCCCTGGAGATGTTTAAGGCCAGGTTAGACGGGGCCCTGAGAAACATGGTCTAGGGGAGGTGTCCCTGTCCATGGCAAAGGAGTTGGACTAAATGACCTTTAAGGTCCCTTCCAACTCAAGATATTCTGTGATTCTGTGATTCTGTAATGTCATAAAATAGATAAATATGCTTGGAGAAATTTTTGTATGCTGACAGAAAAAGTCAAGCCTTTTTTGTGTTCTTGGACCTATGCATTTTTAAGGTTTATATTTAAAAGAAATTAATCTCAGCAATTTACAATAACCACTTGGGGTCTTAGAATTACTCTCTATAATGTTTTTTCTTCTTCCAAGAACAGCATCTATTCAATAACTATTGAGAGACATCTTAAGAAGTGAAGGGAGCATAGTAATTTCCTTTGATATATAATACAATTTGTGATAAGCTCTATTTATATTCCAATTTTGTGTTAAGTAAGTAATGTTCTTAACGCATGATATGAGACATATATGAAAAATAGCTTTATTTCTTCTTCCACACAGGAAAAGTCTATCTCTAGTACCAATTTTTTTACTTACTATGTCAGTTTAATGATCCAACAGAGACAGTCCCTCTCCCTGGCTCCTGAATGCCCCCCACTGGGGGTCAGAGCTGGGAGTTCCAAGAGCAGGCAGCTTCTTTCTCCATCATAGCAGGGCTTGGCTTTCATTTGGCTCTGAGCAGATGTCTTTAGAGTTCACAGTTTTGCCTAAGAAAGCATAGCCCTAGAAACCAGTATTTCTCAACCTTTTAAAATTCAAAGGATGCTTTAGCATTTCTGAAACAATGGACAAGCCATCTATACAGGACTGCTCTAACAACTTCCTTTGATCAACTTCTGCCATTTTTGGCTCAACTTTGAGTTTTCATTTCGTATTTTATTTCTGCTGTTCTTGTCTTGCATGCTTAAATACAGATATGTATATGTTGTTGGGTTTAGGGGCTCTTAAATAATAAATATACATATTTATATTTATTTATA
>VZRW01006182.1:97285-185732 GCA_013398125.1 Aegotheles bennettii | reverse complement strand
TGCAGTTGTGGCAGGAGGCCTCTTTTGAAAGGTTGCCTGAGGGAGAGAGTTTAATACAAGAACACATCTTCTCCATGCTCCTGAACTAGAAGAATATGATAGCTGGAGCTGCTGAGTGCCAGTATCTGTTTGGGAGACAAAGAGACAGTGAAGAGGATGACCAAACAATCACCGCCAAAAGGGACCACCTTCAACCAGGGAAGGAAAGACCTAAGTAAAAGGACAGGAGAGTGAACTTCCAGGTGTTCTCTTATTTCTTTGCTGAGCCTGAGGAGGAGTCACAACTTAAAGGAAGGAAATTGTGCTTCTGCTCTGATGGGTGTCAAAGCTAAGCAAGCCCTGAGGGGCAGAAAGAGGGCAAAAGAACGGATCACTGAAAAGAGGAGCTCACTAGAAATGGGAAGAACAAAAAATTACCAATTTTGGGTCAAAATGACACTGGGAGAAAGGGAAAAAAGTCTCTTGCTGAGGTGGAGTGGGCTGGTCATTAGCTCTCCAGAGTGTCAGAGGGGGATGGAGGCTGCCAAAGGAACTGGTGGGGCGATTACTTGGGGACCTGAGGAGCTGACATGAGCAGCTATTTCCATTTCAAATGAAAAGGAGAGATCAAACACATTTCATACTAATGATCCGGAGCCTTTCCCTGCACGCAGAGCCACACAAACGCTCAGTGTAATTGAAGACACACAGCTAAGACTGAGAAGCTGAAATCTGCTCAAGGGGGTTGGGGGGAACAACACCCAGAAAGCAAACATAAAATCCCAACCTGCAACAAACAAACAGCTCTGCAGTATCCACAGAGCATCTGAGAAAAAGCGATTCCCCAGTATTGGGCTCCCTTCCCTCCAGTTTGCCTACCACAGGCTGTCCGCTTGCATCAAGAGGTGCTCTGAAAATGACACCACTCCACTCTTCCTATGGCTCCCCAGAATTCATGGATATCTATTTCCAGTCCCATGGGTGAATGAGTCAGTAAAAAAAAAAAAAAAAAGAAAAATTGGTAGAAAATAAAGATTTATGTTAAACCTTGGTTTTAGATGGATATATAATAATAATATCAGTACAGCACAAGATAGACTTGAGATCTTTTGGCTTATTCATTTTCTAAAAAGACTGAGGTGACTCCTGTTTAAAACTAGTGAGGAATATTGATCAAGTGCTCATTGCTTTCCATTCCCTGGTCTTCTCTGAGTCTGTGTTTAGGCATTCAGTAGTAGTTTGATATGGTCCCATTCTTCCTACCTGGAAACAAGCCTGACATCCACCAGCCTACTTCAGATGGAAAGACCTGTTGCCATTGTTGCCACTACTTCAGGGTTTAAGAAAGTGGCTATTCTGATGTAATAAGAATCGAATACCTTAACCAGCCCCGGATTTTGAAATGCCATCTAGAAAGCAAATATGAGTCCTTCCCAATCCCATTCTTTCAGCCTGGGATCCTTCAGACACAGGAAGAAAGTGTTTCCATGCTGTAGAAAGTATGAGATTCAGATATATTTAACATAAAGTGTAGTGTGTGTATTTATTCAGTTAATCCAAATTTAGTTAAAAATGCCTGCCCCAGGCTAGAAGAACTTGCCGTAGAAATAAGAACATCCAAACAGTATCAATAACCCCGAAGACTCTTAGCCCATCCTCCTCCTTCACACTGCCACCTCAGCCAAGCTATGGCAGAAAACCAGGACTTTTCACACAGTCAGCAGAGCCAGGAGCCCCTTCACAGGCAGGGATAAGACCACTCTGCAGAGCACTGGGTCTTGTCTTCTGTTGGAGGCAGAAGCCTGTGTGCCTCCTGCTACCCACTACTTAACTTGTGCATAGCAGTAGGAAGAAGAGAAAAAGCAGTTTCTAAGGTAACTGTGCACCCAGCGCTTTGGGTTGTGCAGGAGTCAGCCAGCTGCTGGGAACAGCTGGGAAGCAGTGGGTGGCACACAGGTGAGTGCTGTCCCCTGCAAGAAGTCCCATGCATCAGCGGGGAGGCATGATGCTGCGCCAAGCTGACTGAAGTAAAGGCCTGTGTGTGCCATGCTCCACCAACACCATCCTGCAGGTTCTGGGATGTGGGTCAGTGAGATGGCTGGGCTCCCTGCAGGGCTGGTGTGTGCAATCCACTCCCCACACACAGGTGCAATGAAACCCTCTTGAAGCACGCCAACGCAGAGGCTCACTGCAAATCCCTCAATGTTTTCTCCCTCCTCCACCCAGGTTCAAAGGGCTGCTCATTGCCCCAGCTGTCTGATATTTTTAACCCTTGTAGCATGACTTTCTTAGGGCTCAGCTACCGTGGTGGCAAGAGACAAGGAAGAGTCTGCACAGAAAAAGAAGTTCCATTATAGGGCTGAGGTGGAACAGAGCTTCAAGGTAACATGGCTAAGAGATCTCCAGGTCAAACCACGGGCTGTCTTCTCCTACTGGGTGATGTGGCCAGTCCCCATTACAACTAATGAGAGAGTCATAGGAGGAGTTTTAAACCCTCCAGAGCTGAAATGAGAGGGCTGAGATACCTAGAAATGGGGATCCACTGGTCTGAGCTGAAGCTCATGAGTGTCATGAACCAACATGCAGGTCTGCACAGGGTGTTCCAAGGGCCAGGTTATTCTGTGCCCATGTTTTATGTGCTTTAGGGACAAGGGAGCAAACATCAACAGCCCAAAGGGAGCCTGATCCCCAGCTATGACCAAGCACAAGGCGGATGCAGTTTGGTCTCACCTCCGTGGGAGGTCTCCCAAACCACAACCTGCCTAGGCTGGAAGGGGTTTTGGACCCTGATCCAGGGCTGAGGCTTCTGATTCTTGATGTCATGGGAGTTTGGTCTGAGCCCAGCTGAGGAAAAGTTCAGTGCTGGAACACGAAGCAGTGCTGAAGCAAGCACAGAGCTGGGGCTGCAAAGGATGGCAAGATCAGGAGAAGCCTGTGCACAGAGCCCAGACCAGGAAGGCAGAGGGAGGCACGTGTGTGCACTTGTGTGTGCACATGTGTGCTGTGAGCCTGCATGTGGGAGGACAGGTGAGTGACTCAAGCATGAAGAAACCTCTGTAAACAAGTGTGTGGGTGAATAAGTGTGCCTGGGGCACAGGAGAGGGTGCAACAGCTCCAGTGGCTCTCAAGCTAAAGCAACCACAGTAGGTAGCCCTCCTTATGCACAGGCTACATTGGAAGCCACAGAAACCCCTTTTGTGATGTACAGCCCTGGGCATCATCACTCCTGGTTGGAAGAGTCTCCTTTAACTTATGCAGCATGTAGATGTGCATGTGCGTGTGTGCAAGCTAGACCCAGGTATGAACCCTGTGCATGTGTGTGTGTGCATTCAGGGTAGGTACACAACACACAAAGGTGACAGTGAGTGAAAGCCCAGACACTTATGTCTGAGCCCATCCTGCAAAATGTGAGCAGCAGAGCTTCTGCCCGTGCAGTACATGGGAGCACCTCAGCCAGCTGGCAGCCCCACCTTGTGCTGCAGCCAGCACCAATGCAGCCTTGGCTGATATTGAAACCATTTCTCTTCACTAGTCCCTTGCCCTGTGCTGCCTCTTCATCTCCAAAAAACTTGGAGCTAAAATTATACACCCGAATAATTATTCTGTGGCTTGAAAACAATCTCCCTCCCTCCCCATCCTTTTCTTTGATGTGTGTGTTTAATATCAAATTATTTATAACCTAGCCTTGCGGTCAAGCTTTAAATGAAAGAGCTGCCAGAGACTTTTAAAAGCATCGTATTCACTTGACTGGCCACATTATGCTGAGTAAGGGCTGCAGGGGCTTTAGCTGAAGGAGTCTTGCTGCTGAAAATCCCCCTAGTCCATGTGTGCACGTGTTTTACTCACAATGCCTCTCGTCCTCTCCACGTCGTTTATTCTGTCTCTCCTTCTCCTTGTCCCTATCTAGATCTGCAGTCTCTGCCTGGCTATCATGAAATTACTGCCAGAGCTGATGTCTACAAATAAAAGAAAGATTAAACAGGGATTCTTCAATGCCACATGGATTTTTCCTTCCTTAGGATTATGCATAACCAAAGAGAAGTCAAATTAATGAAGGAACAGATCCTCTAACCTTCTTTCCTTCCTTCCTCAGCTTTATCTGCTTCTTTTCACTGCACTAACCTTTTCCTTTTCAAAGTATACCTGCACATATACATATTCAGCTCCCCTTTCAGTATGAAATATTGATGAATTCTGCTCCCCTAAATGAAGGTTTGTTGGCGAAGAAGCCTACAGTTGATTTTCAGAGCAGGAGGAATGCAAATGTGTTGAAATCCTGTGAGGGATGGGACAGCAAAATACATGGGCTGCTGCAGCAGCTGCCAGATCACGTTTGAGTCTGCGCATCGGCAGAGACAGTAGCAGGGCAGGAAAGCTGCCCTGAGCAGCGCCAACTCTCCTTGTTCCCCAAGCAAGAGGCAGAAACACTTTGCCCAAGTAAGAAGCTGATTTGCACAGAAGATATGCCTTGAATTATAGGGGAGGGCCAAACTACTCTTAGCACAGATGTAAATCTGTGGCTACTGAAGCTAAAAAGGAATTATTCCAGATTTACACTCCCATCAGGGGAGTTTATACATGTAGTTTTCCACAGTGCCTTCTGCCATCCCAGGCACCACTGCACATGTCTGACTTTCATGGGCTCTGGCAGGAATAAAGCATGCGTAACAACTTGGTAATCAATCCCCTCCAGGTCTAATGTAAAAGATCTATCCCCAGGGGATCTGAGCAATTGGAAGAAGAAAACCAACAACAACTCATAACATTAAGAGAGCTGCGCTTCTCTCTGCATTCTCTGAGGAGCAAAGTGATGATGCCTGTTGTTCTCAGTACATAATTGGGCTCCAAGCGATGAAGGAACATCAAAGAGGTGAGGATTGTGTGCAGACCTACAAGTGAAGTGCTGTGTTTATTCCTGATCATTTGGCATTCAGGTAGGAAAAGATGGAGCTAGAAGGCCTCTAGAGTCCCCGTATACAGAAGTCCCAGACCACAACCTTTGACCAAAAGAGTCACTGACCCCCTTGTATGTGCTCTCTCAACCCCTGCATCCGAGGAAGTAACCTATGTCCTCCATCACGGACAGAGTGGTCAGGCTCAAGCAAGATGATAGCGAAGAAAGGCACAAGTGAGAAGGGATCAGGTGCTAAAAGGCCTTTCTCAGTTTTCCAAGTCACTAAAGAATCCTGGTTTCCCTGAGATATGAAGGCCTCTCCAGATCCAGAGAGGAGCATAAAAAGAATTTCCCAAGCTCTAATGTTATCAACCCCTTGAAATTAGTGCTGCATTGACACCTCTAAACCTAACTGGTCAGTAAAAAGTCTCCATTTTTGTCTCCATTTTTAAGTGATTAAAGACCTTGGAAAATCCCTTCACAAGTCCTTCAGCCAGAAGCCAAACCCAGTGAAGCCAAACACAAACAAAAGCAGATAACCTGATGCTTGCCCATGTGCTGCTGCCTACCTCAAGTGACCCTACCAAACCCACTGCCCTGCTGCCCGTCCCAAGAGCCACAACATCTCTGCTGGCCTCAGAGCCAGGAGATTTATAAGGGTTCCCATGAGCTCTGCTCAGCATCACACACTCTCTGGCCACAGCCAGCCCAGGGAATGAACCATAAATCCCATTTAACAGATGAGAGGAGTGAAGCATCGAGAGGTGGACAACTTCACGGTCCAATCCTACATCCAGATGGCTGCTCTCTTGGCTCCACAGTCCTTCCCAAATCCCTGTGAGCAGCCCAAACCCCTTACAACATGCTACTCCCATACTATGGTTTGTGGTGACAGAGGGTACCCATTACTCCCTCTCCTTCTCCTCTGTGTACTGCCAGCTGAATGCTTTATTTTTTCCCCCAGTTCAGAAGGCAGCTTCGTGCATCCCACTGTGTGGCTTATCTTCTGCAATTAGCACTTCCCACCATATCTGATAGGAGAGAAGGGTTCAGCTGCCCCTGATTAATTGTCGAGTATTTGCTTTCTTTTCCACTTCTGTGGCCTGGAATTAATTAGTTTATCCCTCTTATTCCTTTCATGGGCCAGAGCATTCTCCTTTTTTGTGCAATTATGTATAATACCAACGCCTGAAATCGCCTGGGGAACAGTTGAGAGAGGCTCTCAATGGGGAGGAAAGGAGCCTGAAAGCAGGCAGATTACTAAAGGTCATACACCCTACAGCTTCCCTGCGGTCTTAAATTATATATTATTCTCTGATACCGGCACAAATCCCTTCCCCTTGCCACCTGCCTTGCTGCCTTCTCCAGGCTTTTCAGTAAGTTAATGTCTGAACAGCAGGAAAAGCTTGCAGACCTAAATCCCAAGTGTGAGCAAGAGATGCAAAGCAAGGGCCCCCCTTGGTTAGACACCTTCAGGTGTTGCAGAAAACAAATCTCTTAGCCCAGCAGGGATAGTCAAGCAATTCTCATCTGGCCCCTAGAAGCTACACGGACATAGGAACATGGGCTCTAGTTTGAAGGAGATGCTACAGCTTGGATGCAGCTAAACACTCAGTCTCTGGCTGAGGAGGATTGCTTCTGTGGTCCCCTCAAAAGCCAACTGACAGCACCCTGCTGACTTGGGGGAAAGAAGGAAAGAAGAAGGTTTCTGAGAGCAGAGCAAGCAGGTCATACTCAGTCCCTCCCTTGTAAATGCAGGTGGCACTGGAACCAGTGCTCACATCCCAGATCTGCTTTCCTGAGCAGTAGTGTGAAACAGGAGTAAATGAGCGTGAAAGGTCTGTTACTGAAAGCAATCCTTGCCCCTTTGGTCAAAAGGAGAAGGCTTTTCTACTATCCTTTATTGAGTCTCTCCATACCAGCACTCGCCTAGAAACTAAAGCTCTCAGGAGGCAGTACATGGGGCACTCCTCTGCCTTGCATGGGGGAAAATGAAAGCATCTGGGAAGGGGTGAGACAGGACATCTAATTCCTGAACTGTTGGCAGTAGATCTATTTAAGCGTTTATTTACTGAAGTTTATAGACCCATAATTGTCATCTTTCTTCTTATCTCATTCACACTCCGCATTAGGCAATTTGATCTTTACAGTCTAAAATGCTTGGGCCACCTCACTTACTGCATTTCTCTTTAAGCTGGGATGTGATATGCAAGGTGGCTGCACCTGACTCAGCGTGGTCTGAGTTTCAGGGTGCTTTTCAGGTGTCAGGGTTCCTGTGCATGAAAATTTCAGTGGTAACAATCTAACTTGTAAGTGTGGCAACACGGTGCAGCCAGGATGCTGCCCCCAGCTCTCAGGCTGTCAGTACGACAGTGGCTTCATTATGGGTGGGGAAGGAGGGATTCCAGGGCATTTACACAGGTAAAAATTTGGCAGCACTTGCTTTCCCACTGCAATACCTGCAGAACTATAGCTCTTAAGCTTTGAGTCAGAGAACAGACAGCAGGTTGACTCTTCCTGGGTGTTTGCAGGAAGATGGGGTGATGGGGCAAGATAGTGTGCCTAAGAGACCCTGGCACCCTGCTCTTTGGATTGACATTTCTCTCCTGCTCCCCTGCCTCTTATTTCTGCTCGGCTCTGCCTTCATTTGGCAATTAATAATTAGCAATGCCCAGTTGTCTCTCCTGCAATCATTTTGGGTACTGTAATAAATAAAGGTGATAAACGTGTGGAAGGGGAAGCCTGTACATTGCCTGGGCTGCAAATCATGACGTGGCTGAGGACTGCAGATAGACTGGCATGGCCTCTTCTGCAGCTCTCCTCCCCCTCCTTTCTCTCTTTTTCCCTCTCCTGACTTGCAGGTCTGCCTGGTCTGCATCACAGATCCCTCTGAACTTGCTTTACAGGCAGGGTGTGAACAGAGCACAGGTCTGTAACTATGCAGTGATGTGTGCATGCATGTCAGGGAGAAAGAAATGGGTCCGGGGCTGGCCACACACACACAACATGGAGCTGGGAAATGCAGGCTAGGTATATTACACTACGTATGTTACACACCCGCTTACACCCCTATTATTTGAATCACTGTCTGCACCCTTTAGTATACTGCATGCTCCAGAGAGCATCTGCTGAGCAAAAGGCATTAACATACAAGAAGGAGGGAGCTTGCTTTAAAGCCACTGTGCGTATCCATCCATACTGTCTGTCACAGTCGGCAAGTCATTTCAGGGGAAATGGTTGCTTCTGTCTCCTTGGGAAGGCGTCTAGCTGAGCACTGGTGGGCTCTCCCTCGATTCAGAATGGTGTTGGGGGAACAGCCATTTCTCTGCTCACAGAATCAAAAGGACATAAAACACCCACAGCTGACTCCCTTACTCATTTTTCTGGAAGAATTTCTTGCCTTGCCTTACTCTTGAGGGAATACTTCCTGGTCTTGACACTGCGGGGCATGGTTGGAGAAGATGGGTCTTTATATGGAGAGAGCAAGTTGTGCCAATGCTCTGCTGAGGGGTCAATCACAGCCTCTGTTCCACAGTGACCCAAGGGTTGGAATTCCCAGCAGCAGGCACAGAGGAGACCCTTTCATCTCCCTGCATGAATTCCCATTTATCCCTGAAATTCTTGGGTTGGTGTCCTGGTTCTTCTCCTTCAACAACTGCACCTCCCAGTCACACTCAGCTGATGTAAAATGGTCAATCTGCCTTTACTTGGACAGTGCTGCAGTCATTTACACCCCTGGACCTCTCTCTCCTTCATAATTAGAGGCATAACTGACCTGATATGAAGAACTTTGCGTGGCCTTAAATGGCAGGACTGTAGAACTGACAAGGCTTCCCACCCCAGCACCTACAATGTGATTCATGCACATGCAGCAATCATCACCTTTCGTTTGGCCTTGCAATAATCTACAGCTTTACTAAGGTGGCGTTCACAAAGGTGAATTGAAAGCAAACCAATAAACAACTCTCTTAAATTACTTGGTAAAGCCTTTTGTTTTCTATAACTTTGCTTCACAGCTCTGAGTAGCAGCAGACAGGGAAAATATACAAGGTACTGGATTTGAATGACATGGAAAGCCAAGTGCTTGGCTCATGACAGCTCGTTCAGGTTTGCAGAATCAGAGCCCAGAGGCACAGGCATTTCTGCATGCCCAGTTCTGCACCAGCATTTGCAATTGTTGACCTGCCTATACAAACCAAGCATTTTCCATGGGCAAACAGATATTTATTCAGCCACATTTGAATGCAAAGCTGCCATCATTACACCCACAAAGTAAGCATGCAGGTCCTCACAAGCAGACACACTATCCCAGTGTTTATAGAGTGCACTCCCCAGCTTTCCAACAGCAAAGTCCTGGGATTTCAGAGTCAGACACTGCTTAAAAAGAAGCTTAGCATCTCTTCAGATTCCAGCTTGTTGTTATACACCGGCTACTTCAAATTCTCCCTACTGGTTTCCATACAAAGAGTTATTTTTGCTTTCTTCTGTACATGTCTTTGCTGGGTTTCCAGACATTAATAAGCATCTGTCACACTCCACCCCAGAGGTAGCTGCATTTCAGCTGTGGTTGAATGATAGCTGTGTATGTAGTCTGCAAAGCAGTTAGTGATTCTTCAAGATGACAGGAGCTGGGGATGTCAGTCATTTCCATTAACATAAATAAGATATGTTTCATTTTAGTCACTCTAAAATCATTGAGTCATTTATTGATGTCTCAGTAATTTATGAGCTCTATATCTTGGCTGGAAACCTACCAGTGTGACTGTCTGCAGTAAGAAATGGGCACAGTACAGAGATAGATCTCTGTTTAGCTGAAGTTCTACTATTTCTTCCCTGGGTCAAAGTGTTGAACAGACTAGGGTGACGAGGCTTGGGAGTCTTTCACCTGCAGTTCATAAAGTTAGTAGCAAAATGCTGGCTATTTCTCATATTCCTGTTGGTGTTATGGCTGATTGTGGGCATGCATGTCCCGTTTTTGCTGGCAAACCTAGCTGAGAAGGCAAAGGATTCATTAAGAGAGAATGAACTTCCTTCCTGCTCCTAGAAATGGTCAGCCAGTAGAAGAGGTGTACATGTTATGTTTTTTTCTGCAGTTGGAGATTTTATCTGGAGGGTTGATGAAAGGGAAGTGTGAGTCTTCCGGGGTGTCAGTCAAGCACTCTCATCAGACTAATTTCAGATAAAAAATTTATCAGGCAAGAGAACTGAGTGGGTTCAGATGAGCTCTGGAGAGGCATCCAGATTTTCTGCTGATGAAACAAACCAAAATGGGATGCCAGCTCGTCACAGCCAGAAAGAAGAGATGCCCTGCATCCTCAACACCACCTCAGCAGCCCACAGCCCAGTGGTGGGAGGGAAGATTTGTTCAAAAAAGATATCCAAGCTGTGCATCTCTTGCAAGATGTCAGCACTGGCCTCCCTCTGCCATGTGTTTCAGATCCTCTCTGCTCTCAGAAATGCCCAGCAAAGGTGACCATAAAGCCAATGGGGAGAAGAAAGGTGGGGGAGTCACAAGCAATATGAGGGTCAGCCAAGTAAACCGCAAAGCTGAGAGTGAAGAGGTGCACACAACCACTCCAGCTCTGGCCATGAATTTTTCTTGGAGCAGGAAGAAAAGGAGAGGAGGACTGGTGAAGGATGCCCAGAGCCCACACTGAGATTTCTCACTTTCCTATAATCTCACCTCTCTGGCACCTCAGTGCTGGGAGAGGGGCTGCTTCAAAAAGAAGTTTTATCAAGCCCAGCAAGGGAGAAAAAGAGAAACCCAAAACCCAAACAAACTTCTGTCTCCATTTGTCTTCTCTCACCCCTATTCCTCCCCTTTCCCTTTCTCTACTGTTTCTACCATGTTCTCTCCTCCATCTCTTACTTTCCCTCCGCATCCCTTCCTGCATCTTCCATTCTCTTCCATATTTTCTCCTAGACATCCCCATAGGGATCCTGCTCTGCTCACAGATCCACTAAAGTATCTGGCTCCCTTAAACTCTACTTTTAAACAGGTGACAGCAGTGTTTCAGTGGCCGGTTGGAGGAACTTTGGCATCACTACTTTGCCACCAGACTGTTCTGTGATGTATCACCTCTTCCAAAGAGCCCACAGGAGCTGGAAGCACCCCCAGCCCCACACTCCTCTTGGCCCTGGAGCAGAGAGAGCAGATGGACCTGTCCTCACTGCAGAGCTACACCACTCCCAGGGCTGGTGATTTTTAGAAAGCATCACCAAGAGCTGCCACTCACAGCCTCTGACATGGGGTGATCATTGATTCCCTTCAGCTCCAAAATTGAGCCCATGTGGATGACATATGTGCAGGCTAGAGATGCTCAGATGCTGCTCCATCTTACAGTTAGGAGCTATCAGGACCCGTGACTTTCCACAAAGGGGTCATACCCGAGACCTTAAAGATCCTGTTCCTCCTTGCTCCCACCTGAATGTCACCTCTTGGGATGCAAAACCAAGGCTCAAGGCTGGAATTTGTCAATTCTGAGTTTGCCAACTTGTCACCCAGGAATGTTAATGACCACCCTGCATGGCCCATGGCCTTCTAAGCTAAAATAGCTCATCTGGAACATTAGGAGTTTCATTGATTTACTTTTAGTGCTTCCAGGCAGCAAAGTTCTCTTGGTTTTGAGCAGCTAATTGTATTTTCCAAAGGGATTTTATCTACATATCTGTTATGTGCCAGTGGGACAGTGAGAGTGTAGCTGGATGGGCTTACACATAGGTGGGAAGATTGGCAGACTGGTAAATGTCGACTAGGGTTCTTTTAGACAGGCTGTGGTGGGAGCCATTTGATTTCAACAAACGGCACAGCAGTTAAGGCATGCAGTGTGGTGGGTGACTGCAGCAGATCACTCTGCAAAAGTCTAGCAGTCAGTAGAGCAGCCTCTTGCTTTTGTTTGAACAAGAAAGACTCTTTTGCAAGCTACCTAGTCTTCTAACTCTGGCAGAAATGCAGTTACATCTGGTGGCATTGGAGCAATAGCACAGCAAGTCTGACTATATCAAGCTTCTCTGCCCAGTGGAGAAGCTGTGCAGTTGTACCTTCATGGTGATGATAACCGAGATGTTTTATCTCCCATCTGTGATGAGCTATTAACATCCACACAATTAGTTACTGTAGTCCAGCAATGAGCAGTAACAGAAGATGCTGTGGTATCTCTACTGCATATTAATATCTGCCCTTGGTCAAATATAGCAGCCCCTCTGCATGAAAGTGATGTATGATATATAACACTGCTGGATGAGTTTTCCCTGGCACCTGAAAGGCAGAAATGCAAACAGAGCACACACATACAGCCCAGCACAGGAACACACATCACTAAATTGTTAAAGGCATGTCTAAACTTGCCACAGATGGGACAGTTCTCTGAACTCAGACATTATTGCTTTCTGAATATCTTACTCGTTCCCAAGATTTGCTGAAACTGTTTCTCACTGAGCACAATACAGGAGCCAGAGCTGACATTTGAAAACTGAGGCAGTTGCCTAAACACAAAAGGCAATAAATCTATACCAAGTCAAAAGGTCAGAATGATCTCAGGATAGCTGGAAAAGGGTATCTCTAGGCCAGTCTCCAGATGGAAATCCAGACCAACCTTTGTTGAGCTGCCGCTGTAGCTGCTTGACACTTTTATTTTTTGAATGTACTTCTAGTCTAATTTTTCACAGTCCCTTTGAACAGCTTCCACCGAAACTCCCCCGATCTCTAGATGTGTTTTGGAGTCCAGCCCTGACTTACAAAGTGAAAAAGGTGTGTGTTAGAGCCCCAGGACCCTGGGCTTCAGAAGGAAATAGGAGCCTGCCCCCAGGTCTTCTGTCAAACCCTGTACCCAGCAGTAGGGTCAATATTCCTCCACAGACACTTGCAAAGATAAACGGTCTGGCCTCAGGACTGTGGCTTCCCTTTTTCTGGAACACTTGCCAATGTATTTGGGGATGGAGAGGTTGCCCCTCTGTCCATGTTAACAGTGACCCAATGTGTTATTTCTGGCAGCTATTCTACAAGATTTTTTTTTCTACATTAAAATTCAAGAACCCAGGAAGGCAGCTTAGGGCTAGAATTCAGGATGTTAAATCCTGTACATCAGGATTTATATATATATATATATAAATGAAAAGACCATGGCTTCTCAATGTTCTTACCATGAAAACCTTGCAAACCTCCACAAAATTATTTTTAAAAACCCAATAGCCCAAATCTCCAAGGACTGTGCAGTCTTGTGTGGCGCTGGTGCATCTGCCTTGGACTGGCCTTTCAAATTGTCTCCCTGCAGCTACTGCCCACATCAGTGCCACCCCCTGTGGCTGGGTGCACTGAGCACATGTCTTGACATGAAGAGGATGGGCACCCATGTCCCTGCTACCCGGTGTTGTGCTGCAGTGCAGTGACTCAGCTTCCTGCAGCCCTAGAGAGAGGAGTGGGTGCTGGGGATGGCGAACACCTCTCCGAGTCACAGCCCTGCCCCAGGAGCTGCAGGTGACTCAGCAGAGGGTACGTAACTGTTCATTTTTTTGTTTTGTTCTCAGCCAACTTCCAGGTGAGCCACTCAGCCCCCGAATACCTGCAGACAATGCAAAACTCCAACCAGCTATGTAAAGCCTGAGGTCAAGTTGAAGCCTGTAGGACTAGCATTACACTCAGTTCAAGACAGATGATAAGCCCCTAATGGCCGACAAGGGTGTTATGGATTGCAGCATACATCTCATGGGATCCCTGGGCGTACAAGGCACTATAAAATGCAATACACCATTGGTCCTATTCCTCCATGTCCTGGTTGCTACATCCCTCCTTTAAGTCTTGCAAAGGGGCACATAGAATCATAAAATGGTTTGGGTTGAAAGGCACCTTTAAAGGTCATCTAGTCCAACCCTCCTGACATGGGCAGGGACATCTTCAACTAGATCAGGTTGCTCAACATCCACTTCCACTGCCTGTATTGACCCCCCCACACCAGCAGCCGCCTTGCAGAGACTAGCCTGTAAATGAGTTTTGCTCCCTCTTCCTACCCCCAGACCAAGCCACTGTATTACCCATTCCTATCACAGCTGCCTTCACATGTCAGCAGGTTCCCAGAGGTCCCCAGGGGCTATATCTGCCTATGACCTTGAGACATTCTCCTCTTTCCCAGCAGCCCTGCCTCTGTTTCATCACCTCCGGCACCGTGGCCTGGCCTCAAGAGAAAAGGGCTTCCCTTGTGGCTTGGGGAGAGGTGGCTGGTTCTGAGAGAAGAACAGATGTTGGTAGTTGCAGAGGGCAAGGGATGAGAGAAAGAAACAGACAGAAAACTAAGCTCTTGGAAGAGGTATAGAGCCAGAAGAGAAGCTCTCCCTTAGATCCAAAGCAGGTCAATGGTGCCTGCAAGGTGGAGGACACCAGGGAGAAGGTTGAAGCAGAGGTGGTAATGCTCTGCCATGACTGCCCAGCCACCTTACACAACCAAACCAGGTCCATGTCACAGGAGGTCACCTGCAGGAGAGACCATTGCTGTAAGGAAGGCAAAGCATGCATCTGAAGTGTGAGACCTCAGCAAATCTGGGTTTGGGGCTCAGCATCCAGTCTTTGGTGTTTTACATGTGGCTCCTGGCTGCAAGCCCTTCCTCCTGCTTGCTTTTGTGTCCAAGCTTTGCTCTCTCCCTTTATTTTACTTTCATGCTTTTCTGGTCAAGTAGGAGCTTCAGTCTGTGTTGGCCAGGGTTGGAGCACCGGCTGGGAGCACAGGGAGAAGGAGCAGAGAGTACAGCGGTGGAGACAGGTGGTGGCTTCAGGTGGTGAGGAGGCAACTTTGTGATGGGGGGCAAGGGCAGGGGAAAGTAAAAGCTGGAAGGAAGCAGGGGATGAAGAGATGGGGTGAACAAGTTGAATGAGAAATTGCAGGAGAAAGAGACCTGGCCATTCAGCTGGGCATCACACACCTCACTCTGCGAGCGGCTCCTCTCTGTCTGCAATGGTTTAGTTAATGCTTAGAAAGGGAATAAAATGTGTGTATGCCATAGATATATTTTTTTTGTTAATAACAGTGATCTATTTATAGGCTGTAAATTATACACCGTGAACGTTTCTCAGAGACAAGACATTATTTTGCTGCCAACAGAGAAAAGGGAAGGCAAGGAAAAAAGAAAGACAGAGAGAAGAGGAGAGAGAGGAAGAGATACATACAGAAAGTGAGGAAGCTGCGAACTCCTGCAACTCCCACTGCACCACACGCATTTACAACAAAGGGTACATTATGTGCAAGAGGGATGACACTGAAAAGTAGAGGTGTATGAGGTCAGTTCCAGGAGCTCAATCCTTCTCCTTCCTTCCTGCCATGAAGAAAACATGTGGGGCCGTTTCTGAATGAATCGTGATATTTTCTAGGGCCTCCTCTGAGTTCCAAAGCAAAGCACTGTGAAAAATGTTGTTCAAGAGCTGATGGCCTGTGGTATCTGGCACCCTCCTGTCTGCTGCCATCACAAGTGCATGGGTCACCTGGCTGGCTTTCCTGGCCCCAAAGCAGATGATTTCAGAGTGCTTCAGGAAAATGCTTTACTATCCCCCCCTGTCTTTTCAGTTTCTTTTCTGGTTTTGCACCAGAAGCCCTTTCCCTCCTTTTGCAACCACACATGCACAGAGAAGACATTTGAATACAATCTGTCGGAGTTAGAAACCCAGTCACACTGCCTCCCTTCGCAGTCAATAGAAAAAGGGAGAGAAGTCAATTCACCTGCTTGGTCTCCCTATTAATTATACAATGGCCCTACAATATTTAATTAAGTGTAATATTTAAGTACCTAACATTAGATGAGACAAATCTAGACCTTATGAGAAATGCTACAAATTGTTTTTATCAAGCTTGCTGTGTACAGGATGTAACCATCCAGGAATAATCCTGAGCCATAGCAGAATAAGAAAGATTTATTTTTAATAGAACTACTGATAAACTTTTCCATGAATTCTGGGGCTTCTGAAAGGATCAGAAGAAATCTAACATAGCTTCCTTTTTTTCTGAATCTTACTGGCCTCTTCAGATCTCTGAGCTTTATTACCTAATTGTTCCTTTCTTTCCACAAGCCCACTTCCTTTTTTCTCATCTAGATTTCATAGTGGTTTTAATATTCTGTTCCTTTTTTATATATACACTGGGAAAAGAATCAGAGGTTTTGATCCAGCTTGCCTATAGAATTAAAATATCTTTGTCATCTCTGAGGTTTCCTTATATCTATCTTGTATGATCAAAATGGATAACCTAGAATATGAAACCCACTCATTTTACAGCCCCACTGTGAAAAACACTGTATATCTGCCCTACTGGTACTGCAAACATACCCTTGAGTAGTAATCCACTGCAAAACATCTGTAATGTCCCTCAGAGGAATGTCACAATCCAGATATAGACCAGAATCAGATACTACTCCCTACACAGCCTCAAATGCAAGAAGCGCATATGTGGAAGCATGTGATGCTGAGGTCCAAATTCAATCCACCTCCCTTTTCTCTGGTACTTAGTAATTAGCTCAAATTTAGAGTGACCAGGGTCAATATGTTCCGCAGACAGGGTTTCCCTGCATTTCAGTGAGGACAACAAGGGATACCAATAAGGAGACCTGGAAAAAGATGAGAGATATTTGTTTGACAGTCTATTGAGTCATGAACAGTTGAGTAATGGGTGGCTGAGTAACTGGCAAGGTATTGCTTGGCACTGTGTCTAGCCACATGTTGCTCCAGAGGAAGGAGCAATTTAAGCCAGTCATCCTCAACGTGGAGCTAAAGTGAGATCATGAATTTGGATCTGAGTTTCCAGAGCAAAAATCCAAAGTGATTCTCTAAGCCGCTAGTTAGGAGGGACGACATACACATGTAAGATGGTGCCATGTTCAATGCCATGTGATGAAATCTGTGAGCTCTCTGGAAGCACCAGCAAATGGGAGCAATGGCATTTCAGTGTTTGGCACCGAGAGCCTACCCTCTGCAGCTGCTGTTACAAACCCGCCTTGGACACTGTCATAGAGAGGAATTCTTTTCATGATAAGTGCTTGTTCGGTCACCTGTGTGCAAAGAGATTTCTGGTTCCACTTAGAGGGACACAGAAACACCATCCCAGATGAATCCAAGGGTAACTGTCATGCAGTGCTGTACAGAGATATCTGAGCAGACACTTTGCAAAATGTTACATCACACAGAATCCCGTAAGTGTGTTCAGAGGTACTGACTTCTACCCTGGAGATATTACTTGATATAGAGACTTTAGAAGACATACCACATCGCCAAACTGCCTTTGCACCCCAGCAGTGGTTCTTTTTCCAGCTAGGAGAGGACATCCATGCCAGCAGTGATGTGTGGGCAGGGAACCTGCAAAGCAAATGCTGCTGCCTAATAAATAGTAACTCAGATCTCTAGTTTTCTGTTTGGCCTGGAGAACAAGTCAACCAGCAGAATGGATCAGCCTAGCTACTCCCCATCCAAACCCCAGGGAAGAGCACTACCTAGGCAGAGTGCACCCTTCCCCCTCAAGCTCTGATCTTGCCAGAGCTCAAATTCAAGCAACATGAAAGAATATCCCACAGTTGCTGATGAATAAGTACATGCTGCCTTCTCTCTGAGTCAGTGCTAAAGCTAAGTCTGTCTGCATCAGATTAAAGAGCTACGTCCCTCCCCAAACCCCAACACCTGCAACCCTGCCTCACTCCTATCCCCTGAAGCTCAGAATTGATTCCTGGACCAGTGCTTCCAGAAAGCAGGCTGGCATCCTTTACCTTTGGCAAGGTCTTGCAGCCAACCTTTATTTTCACTGGTGCAGCAAATCAGAACTGAGCAGTCTCCTGGTCTCAGCCTAGCCAGGCACAGCAGTCTCCAGAGCTACTGTCTGTAGCCTCTGTTCTCATGTCTTTCCCATGCCAGAAACCCCTCTCATGTCTGTGCCACACAGCCCAGCAGTAGCTGCTGCTCCAAGGGCAGATGCCTCCCAGGGAGACCCAGCAAGGCTGAAGTTCTGCAAAATCACATCTGCTTCTTTGTCCTTGTTTCCCCCAGCTCATCTATGAGTTCATTCAACTGAAATCACGACAGCTTTTCCAGTCCTATGTAGGCAGGGCTGATCCCTTCACAGCTAGTTTGTGGGTTTTTTTGTTAGTATTCTTTCAGGGTGGAGGTGGAGGGGAGGGTATTTAAATGCAAAAGTCTGAATCTATAGCATAAAAATCTCCACTCAGCTTAAAGGAAGAAGCTGGCAGATTGGTGAAGAGCATCACCATAGTGTAAAAGAACAAATAGGGTGAAGATCCTGCAAGATGGAAGACTGAATCCTCCCTGACTCAATGAGCACAGATATTGGTGGTGGTGTACATACCTCCAGCACATTCTGCAAACAATATCTTAGCTGTAGCTACCAACAAATTCTGCCCTGGTCTGTAAACAGATGCAAAATATTGTACTCAAGTGAACTGGGGGCTTGGAAAATCCTTTCCTTGTCCCACTCAGCAGATCCCAGATTCACAACTCTGTCCTTATACCAGTGACTTTAGTGACCACCGGTAAAGGAGACTGGAAGGATATCTCCCTTGTGCATACACCTTCCACCTCTCTGACAGCTGAAACCTCCTTGCAGTGAGGACCAGGAAGGGGTGGCTCTTTGCAGAAGGCGACAAGGTTTCTACGTGGGTGAGATTGTTGTTGTGAGGCCTCTAGAGAAGGAGAAAAACCTCCTCTGTTACTAAGCAGGGATCTGAAGGCCGTTGTCGGGGGAGAAGCAGAAGAATTGCCATAAAAGGAAGAATTATTCTGCCTGTAGCCAAACCACCTCGACTCTGAGCTTGTCAGATCACACAGCAGCAATGAGGATGGTCAGCACCAGGAGGCAAGTCCCCCAGGGGGATGCAGGGTGTTGCAGTGACGCAGGGAAGGAGGGAGGGAGCTCGTCACCCTGTGTAGACAGTAAACACATTCCCCCCGTGGACATTTTAAATTTTCTTTCCTGACTGAAAGGAGAAGAGCCCTTTACAATCCAGAGCATGCTAAGTGCACATCAGATGGAGCATCCAATCTGGCTTTTTCATCTAACTCCAGCAGGAATAATTAGACAATGCCAGACTACCCTCCCTCTCTTTCCATCTTCTCTCTTACTTCACCTACTGCTCCAACTGGTTGCCAGCTGCAGCACTGTTTGAACAACTGCGTATGAAAAATGTACTGTTATAAACATTGTAAGGCCTTGGGAACAAAGTGGCGCATTGCAAAGCCACCCATTGGGAGCAGAGTGATCCCTTGGCTGATCAGCAGGAGGATTCTCAGGACACTAAAGCGGGAATGGACATTTTAGATGAGAGGGAATTTAGAGCACTGGGCCTCCATCCATCGATCCAGCACCAGAGTCAACATGGATCACTGTGGATGGCAAGGAAAAAGAGACATTACCAGATCCCAGCCCCTTTTTCTGCAGTACCCAGGGATAATGTCAGGCAGCTTGTCTCCTTGCTTCATCTCTGAACCATGCTCTGCAGAGACTGAAGAGCTGCAGAGGCTGACACAGCAGCAGCACCCTCCAACAGCCTTGAAAGTCCTGGACAGAGCTGACTGCAGGGCGAAGTGCACCCATGGCAACATTCCTTCAGCTTGACCAAGTCCGTGTTGATTCCTCTCCACTTGCTGGTTGTTTAAATTCACCACAAGAAAAGTAGGAGAAAAATAATAGATCAGGGGAAGTAAATAACCAACTCTTGTCCTGCTGCTCTTTGGCCAGTCAAGTGATAAGGCAGAAAAGAGAGAGGAGACTTTTCCTCCGCTGAATTAAGAAGCTGAAAATTGAAGAGCAAATGAAGAGTATATTTGAAGATAGCACAAATCCTCGATAAAGCCTCTCTGAAACTTGATGAAAAATTTCAAAGTGTGTCAGGAAAGCTGGGATTCTATAAAGGGTAAATCCATCAGACAGGACAAATTGAGGAGAAGAGACGGACACAGACGGTTGGAGCAAGTTAGGGGTGCAGAGTGAGGTTTAACCTCTCCGGAGCCTGTTGGCTTAAGGTCAGGGGTGAAGCACTAGCCTGGAGACGAAGCACCCAGGGCCTTCAGTCTCTGCTAAATCTATCCTGCCATCTCAGGAGACAGCACCAATGTAGTGGATCTGCAGACACAGAGGCCAGTGGCAAAACCTTGAGTGTGGCATGGCCCTCATCTCTTCTTGTGTTCTGTCCATTTCTCTGCCTCAGGGGCAGGCTGTGTACAGTAGAGGCAAACAGCACGCTTGATGGCTCCCTGCCTCACCAGGAAAGCTGGAGAACATGCTCTTCTCTGGGCAGGGAAAAGGCCATGGCCAGGGCAGTTGCAGATGTGGTGTTGAGGTCTTTGGGAGGAGTCACTAACATTAAGTCTTTATTTTCTCCAGTTTCTCCTATAGGCAAGCAAGCAGAAGCACTCTACTTAGCTTTCCAGATCTGCACTAACCCAAACTCCCTCAATATTAAAAGATTTGGCCTATATTTCTTACCTGCTCTTCAAGGATTTCTCTTACCCCCTTCCCATTTCCAACAAATTAATTCCCCTGGAACAGGACTGTAATTAAGAAATAGTGCGGGAGATTTTGTCGTCAGATAAATACAGAGCCTGGTGTCTGGAGACAGATATTCTTTCAATAAAGATTAATTAGGTAGAATTCCTGTCCCAGTCTGTCTGGCAGTGGGGAGAACAAAGTTTGAGCACGGGAGAGAAGCGCCAATACTATCCCCCCTTCACATCCAGCACACAGTAAGCATCGCTCAGGGAGGCTCTTCAGAGGATACAGATGGTTTCTCTATTTTCAGTCTTTTTGTTTAGGAAAAGCTGCTGCTAAGACTAGCTCATGCAGCAGCAAGGAAAAAAGGCTAGAGAAAATGTGCTTATTCTTGTTCAGAAAGAACCACATTTATTTGCTCCTTGTGCACCTGCTTCCCAGAGGGGATGCGGACAGAAACTGATTGTTTGCAATGTGCCCAGCGCTTGGTGGGAATGCAGGTCCAAGAGAGGCCATAGGATACAGCTATGTCTCTTCCTGGCAGATCATCCTGGCAACAGATGTTTTGCCTTAGGAGTTTGTGCTCTTTAGTGCCCACCAGGCAGTAGCAGCCTGACTGCAAAGGCCTCAGTCAGTGAAGAGAGCAGGAGACATGTTGGCATAAAGAGAAAGCACAACTTTGCTTTACTTGTTGAGTGGAAAAAGAAAATATCCCTCATGAGGACAAAAAAGCCACAGAGGCCACAGGACACAAAACAATGAAATGAATGGAGAGATGATGCAGAACTCAGCCCAGAAACTGTGTTAAAGCAGCAAGGAGAAAAAAGGCTGAGGAAAGATATACCAAGCAACAGCTTCTAAAATTAATTAAATGTAGCCAAAAAGGGAAAAGCTCAAGACAAGAAAGGAAAGACAGGAGCAAATCCTGGTGGGGAATGAGAGGAATTGGTGTGGGAGAGAGTGCTTACCATTTTACCAGGAGACACACATAGCTCCTGCTAAAGGACAGATGTGGACAGGAGCGAATTACCCCAAATGAGGAGGTTTGTCTGCCTCCATCTTGCACTACCACATATAAGCATTTCCCCTGTGCCTGAGTTTCATGTACCAACCCAGCCAGCAGCATTGGCAAAGACCAGAGTGAAAAGACGTGTGTGTTATTCACAGTGGTCCCTTCCCCATCACCACTCCCAGGTAGGCAGCATGGGCTTTGTGTCTATCAGCAGCAGGTTTTGTCCCGAGATGGAAAGGGTTAGGCAGATTGGCCACCTCTGATCATCCAGGCCTGCCCACAGGCAGCCAATAACAGGAGTATATAACTCTAGATAATGATCTTAGAAAAGTTCTTCCTTATGCATAATAACTTGTTCTTTTAATAACAGTGACAATACTTGCACTTATAACAAGTTCAGCCCCCAGGACTTTTAATGGCAGAGTCCCAGAAAGCTGGATTAGCTGGCTGGGAAGGCACAGGAATTTCAGGGAACAGCAGGTCTCATCTGGGAGGCACATGGCTTCAAGTAAGCTCTTGGCCCAAGGTAGTGAGTGAAATGCTGCCGACATTCCCAGGAAGGAAGGAAGAAAAAAAAGATATTATGAGAAGGTGAAGAAAGCCTTTGATGCTCAGTTTATTGGGAGGCATAATATGATATATGAGAGATTTAGCCAGCATTATCAAGAATAGGAGGAGACTGCCAACTCCTTCAGAAAAGCAGGACAGTGCTGTTCAGTACGCTTCCAGAGAATTTATAAGAGACAGTATCTCTGCAGACCTAAAAGACAAGGAGTATTGGGCTACTCCTTTCAGCTTGAACCTAAACAGATGTTGTCAAAGAAGAAAAAAGCTACACGAGTAGAAAAGAAGCAGGAAGACTTGGAGGGTAGGGCATGCAGGGGGGGAAGAAGCACATAGGTTGACCCGGCCCACAGTAACTCCCAGGCAAGTAAAAGGGACCAGTCACAACAAAAAAAAAAAATCCAGGAACAAGGAAAGGTACAACAGAAAACATTCTGAATATGCCTATCAATGATTCTATGAATTCAGTCCCTATATTTTCATACCCAAAACAAGATTGCAGGAGGCCAAAAAGGCAATTAAAGTGACCGTTTGCCTTTTCTCTGTTCAATTCTAGGTAAAACTATGTCACAAACAGTGCCCAAGAAGTACTTCACAGAGCAACTAAGAAGATGCCCTTAAAAAAAAAAAAAGTATCTCCTTTTCTGAGGGATTCAAAGAGAGCTCTCTGTTTAACAGTCACCACACGCAAGTGAACAGTGACAGCTCAGGAGTCCCCTCCCTCCCATACGTATGAGTGATTCCTGCTAGTTTCCAGGGGGCAAAATGTATGTCTTGATGTTGGAGAATGACATCCTCTTTGGCAGAGAGACCACCTTCTTCCCTCTGGTTCTTCAGCATCACTGTCTGAGAGAAGGAGCCGGTCTGCTCCACCTCTGGCATCTCCTCAGAGACTGACGACAAGAATGCAATTAGTTCCAGCTGCAGAAGGCTGTTAGTTTTGTATGTGCATGAGCGCATGTGCTGACCACATGAAAATGAGCTTACAAAGCTGGAAAACAGTAATTTTTCCCTCTTGAATAAATTTATTTTCCATCTTCTGTGCAGACAGAGTAGCCTGGGCAGTGGCCACAAGCAAGTAAGAGAATTTGGTCAGGACCTGGAGAACACCCTAGAGGTACATTGAGATTGAAAGGACATTTCACCCTTGCCAGCTAGGCAAGGGTGGGGGGAGGCACCACCTTTGAGGAAGAGAGATACAAGCCAGGTTTCTTAGCATAAAGGCATCCATGGGGATTCTCCATACTGGCCAAGCTCTGGCCACATGCCAGCCTGATTTATTGCATCTCAGCTCCCCTTCCAGCTGACACATTCTCACTCATACAGGGACATACTTATGATATGGGGTAGATTGTAGATGCTCTATTTCTGCTCCTAAAGCATTAAAAAACCCCTCACAGTCCCATATTGTTAGCACTGTAATCACAACAGCCATCCACTGAACCAGGGAATGTTGAGGCCATTCATTCAGAATGTGCTTAGGGAAGTTTTCCTTCTTGTTTTGCAACCACCAGATCTAGACGCTTACTTTCGAGAAGTCCCTTGAAGTTTCATTAAGTCACCAGAATCCAAGCCTGACACTTAGAAAATCCTACACAAAGCTAGGAAACTTAACAACTTTCACAAGCCTCTGGGGTTGCTGCCTGTAAGGTGCTAGTTGCAGTCTCTAACTTCTACCCCAAATAAATTATGAAAGCAAGCACTATGCAAAATAAAGAGCAAACGAATGAAGCTGTTTATCATATGTGCTGCTCACACTACTTTGTTTCTTTGTCCCATCACCTTTCAGCTGTCGGCTTCTGTAAGCACAAGCTGTCTTTGGAGGCACCTCACCTACAGGACCTGGATGAAGAGCACAAGAACAACACAAGCAATTCAAACTGGCCCCACAAACCAGCTACAACCCACAAAGGGACTGGAGAAAATGACAGCAGAGATATATATCATGACTGACGCTAAACCCCAGATGCATCACTTCACAAAATCCTAGGGGCTGGTGTTCAGAGCAGAGGAATAGGGAGTTTAGGTTGGAAGCAGGAGGCAGAAAACTTAGCACCAGACAGCCTGAAGGATGTTAAACACATTCATCTTATCCACAGGTGAATGAAATGTTATCAGTAGAACCAGAGAGGGTAATTTGACCTTTCTGCCTGTCTCCATCTCTCTCCCTCCCTGCAGCTCAAGGAGAGAAAAAGAAATCCTTCAGTAGTTTTATCGATAAACATCAGTTCCCTTTTTGTTCCTCAGTTCCCCAGGGGCAGAGAACATAGGACATGCCAAAATGCCCCTTGCACACAGAAGAGGCTTAGGATACAGCAGAGGGAGAGATGGAGGAGCAGGAGCTGGCAACGGTTTGAGTCTACTGGAGCTCACAATAAGAAAGGGATTTTGCTGGAAGAGGTAGTGTGATATCCAGGTAGAGAGCAAAGGGACTGCAGTGCTCCCTGAAGAGCCTGTGTATGGAAAGGTTCGGGAGGGGGTTGTACCATGGGCCTGGGAGTCAAGGGTCTTCATATTCAAGCAGCTCCTTTCGTGCCAACGGGCTTCCAGCATTGGAGACATACCAGCAACGTGCTGCAGAAAGCACAGCAACCTTCTGTTGCTGCAATATTCCAGAAGAGCAGGGAAACCAGAGCACTATTTGCACTAGCTATTTCCTCAGCATTTGGAGTCACATTCAAAGAGGTTTCCCCACCCATCACTAGCAGGACCAGACACACTTTGAAACACAAGAAAAGGGAGTATAATGGACACAAAGAAATGGGCAGCCAGTTGTAGGAATGAAGAGCGGGGGGACCCTAGGATCGTAAAGATGGCCAAGTACAGAGCACACTGCATCTTGTAAAGTTCTCCAAGGATCTGGCAACCAGAATGTCCCAGCTCTTCTCCTCTTGCAGCAAACTTGGCAGAAACATTAATTCCTCCCTCCCTCACTGCTTCACCCTGGACCTCCCTCTAACCTATGATCTTCTCTACCTGACACAGCTGATCAAGTGGTCTGGGATCTGCCCACAAAGCAGGGGCAAGGCTCCAAAGCTGTGTTGCGGCTCAGGATCCCTATCTATGTCTGCCATGTGTTTCTCCTTTAAAGTTCCAGCTATTGTCTTCCTAAGACTAGGATGTGGATGTGATTCCAGGTGCTGGAGGAGAAGCTGTTCTTCAGCTAGCTGGTGAAGTGCTCTGCAAGGACTTAACAATGGCTCAGCAACAAACCTGCAACACAGTTCAGCTGGCGGAGATAAAGGAGGAGTCAAAGTCTCCCCTAGCAGCAGGCACTGTTCAGAGGTGAAGTACTCTTGCTGTGGCCTGCAAAACTCAATCTGTGTCGGTTGTGCTGTGACCTTCCCTGAGGCACTGTGCATCCTGCTTCAGGCCACAACATGCTCTGGTGCAGGTTTTACTCTAACAGTTATGGCTTTATTTTCTTTTCCTGTTTTTAGGGGTGGGACTCCAAAGTGCAAGGAATGAGAAGAAAGTTGCAAAGCTTCTGTGAAGTTCAGGAGTGGGAAAACTTGTTCAGCAGGAACAGTACAAGCATCACATGAGTGTGTCCCAGGAGCACTAGGGGAGAAGAAACCAAAACCTGACACATCATCTCTTCTATCAAGATCCAATGCCCTGTCCCTCCAGTGCTGGCACTGAATACAAAATCCACTTTTCCTTCAAAAAGCAGCCTAATCAATGCACAGAAGTGTGAGCATGTTACCCGGAAGGGAAAGCGCTGTGGGTCTGTGTGTGCACAAGCAGGAAGGCAGCGCTGTGGGAATGGGGGCAGGAGGCAGTGGGCAGGGATCCATGCTCCCCATCAGGTCACTGGAGGGAAGCAGGGGGCAGTGGGGTTGGCACAGGAGCTGCAGAGAGAGGCACCAGCAAAACACCACACAACACAGCACTCAAAGTTTCCTGGTGCTCAGACATGTGCATAGCCTAAGCACTTGATGGGAGCTGTTATTTAAACAAGCCAGTTGTTAATAAATGGAGCCTTTTAGTCCTAATTGGTGGAGAACCACAAGCCTGCAAACCTCTGGAGCTCTTCAATTATAGATATTGCCCCAGAACTGCTGGGAATGGCTGAGCTGTTTCATGAGTTGCTGCAGAGCTGTTCCTGCCCATTGTTGCGCACAGCTCTGACACCACTGGCATATCAGAGCTGCCATGTCATGGGCCTTCTTTTATATGTCCCCTATAGGCACAGACAGCCAAAGGCTCTGGACTCTTGAGGAGAAGGGCTTTTGGTGTAGCTGTTTCCACTTTTTCTGCATCCTGTCCACTGCTTCATCCTCACCTCCAACCTGTCATCTCACTGGTTCTGATGGGGCCTGTCTGACACACACGGGCTTTGCAGCCTAAGAACCTAGACCTAAGAAATGAAGTGTTTCCAGCAACAGCCCTTTTGCTTGTTTTCTACATCTCCATGACTTGCCAGATCCTCTCCCATGTGCGGAATGCTGGACAAGCCTGCAGGTGCTTTTTTTCCACACTCAAGCAGAGCCAGTGCAGCATGGTCTGAGCTTGGGTACTGCCTTATTCCAATGGCAAATTATTGCCATTTCCATGCCTTCAGTCAAGCTAAGGAATCTTTTCCTCCTTTGCCTTTCTCTCTGCTGCAAGGTACCATCAGCATTAACTACCTTCCCTTGTGTAACCCTGAATACAAAGCATGCAGACAGGGACCACTCACAGAGGTGTGAGTGAATATTTCCTGTGCTTCCTATGCAGATGAGGAGCCAGCACACATCTGTTTACAGGGATTCATATAAGTGGCACCAACATCCACTGAAGGCTCTCATATCCCTCTGGTTCTACCATTTGGAGCCCCTCTGGCTCCACCAAAAGAAACATTCAAAATGTTTCATTTGAAAATGCCTAAAGGATAGCAACTTTCGGATGACAAAAAAATAAGTTTCTTGGCCTGGCTACAGCTCCTGGGCTCCAAGACAGGAGGCTGGGAGCCAAGGTGAGGGGCAACACAGCAGCTGCTAACTGCTTTCTTGTCCTACCAAACAAATGTTTAACATGCTCGAGTCCCATCCATGGATATATCCAATTGAATACACTCCTGCCAAACAACAAGGGCCTAGTGAATCAGCATTTTCTAACAGAAACACACTGTCAAAAAAATTCTTCCCCAAGCCCCAAAGCCCTCTCACCCTGGGAGACTCTACAATACAAGCAGAAGTCTCAGGAGTAGAAATCATCTCTTGGTTTTAAGTCCATGACTTGGACCCTCGTCTGTCTCCATAAGGAATTAAGTTTCCTGTCTTCTGGTACAGCTGTGTGCCTTCATTTTCAGAGCTCTCAGTTGTAACTCATGAAGATAAATGAAGGAGGGAAGAGGTAGATCTGAGGTGGTGCAGCAGAGTCTGGGCTGCTTCTCTACAGCCAACCTATTTGTTCTGTTACCAGTGTTTTGCAAGGACTTTAGCTGACTGCTCCTGAAAGCACCTAGATGCTAATAAGCAAGGTGGGAAAGGGAATGTTATTTATTCATGCTTAGCTATGCATTTTTAGATTCAAAAGTAAGCCATGCTCTGGGTGGGAGCCCAAATCCCTCTTCCAGAGCAACCTCTATGTACATGAACTGCCTGCCTGACCAGATTGACAAGACCCCTCAAGTCCTGTTTAACCAACCAGATCTCCTTCTATGATCAGGTGATCCGCCTAGTGGATGAGGGAAAAATGGTGGATGTTGTCTTCCTGGATTTCAGGAAGGCATATGACACTGTCTCCCACAGCATTCTGCTGCAGAAGCTGGCGGCTCATGGTCTAGACAGGTGAACTCTTCACTGGGTTAAAAACTGGCTGGATGGCCGAGCCCAGAGAGTGGTGGTGAATGGAGTTAAATCCAGATGGAGACCGGTCACGAGCGGTGTCCCTCAGGGCTCGGTCTTGGGGCCAGTCTTGTTTAATGTCTTTATCGATGACCTGAATGAGGGGATCGAATGCACCCTCAGTAAATTTGCAGATGACACGAAATTGAGTGGGAGTGTCGATCTGCCTGAGGGTGGGAAGGCTCTGCAGCGGGATTTGGACAGGCTGGAGCGATGGGCTGAGGCCAATTGCATGAGGTTTAACAAGGGTAAGTGCCGGGTCCTGCACTTCGGCCACAACAACCCCATGCAGCGCTCCAGGCTTGGGGAAGAGTGGCTGGAAAGCAGCCTGGCGGAAAAGGACCTGGGGGTGTTGGTTGACAGCCGGCTGAACATGAGCCAGCAGTGTGCCCAGGTGGCCAAGAAGGCCAACGGCATCCTGGCCTGTATCAGAAACGGTGTGACCAGCAGGAGTAGGGAGGTGATGGTGCCCCTGTACTCGGCACTCGTGAGACCGCACCTTGAGTACTGCGTCCAGTTCTGGGCACCGCAGGATGGGAAGGACATTGAGGTGCTGGAGCGAGTCCAGAGAAGGGCAACGAGGCTGGTGAGAGGTCTGGAAAACAAGCCTTATGGAGACCGGCTGAGGGAACTGGGGTTATTTAGCCTGGAGAAGAGGAGACTGAGAGGAGACCTTATTGCCCTCTACAACTACCTAAAGGGAGGTTGTAGTGAGGCTGGTGTTGGTCTCTTCTTCCGAATTGCTAATGACAAAACGAGAGGAAATGGCCTCAAGTTACGTCAGGGGAAGTTTAGGTTGGATATTAGAAAGAAGTTCTGTACTGAGAGGGTGGTTAGGCACTGGAATAGGCTGCCCAGGGAGGTGGTAGAGTCACCGTCCCTGGGGGTGTTCAAAAAATGGGTTGATGAGGCACTTGAGGCCACGGTCTAATGGTCTAATGGTTAGGAATATGATGGGATAAAGGTTGGACTTGATGACCCTGGAGGTCCCTTCCAACCATAATGATTCTATGATTCTATAAAGGCATGCTGGCAGGCGACATCATGCAAGCCACTGCATGGGGAGGGCTGAGCTCTGCAGATCACAGCTGCTGTGTCTCTGGAGGGCAGAGGGATCCTAAGTACTGACAATCACCTCCATTTCTGTTCTTCAGAGCAGTGAAGAGGAGCTCACCTCTGACACATGTTCAAATGGCACTTAGGCACACATATGAGCTAGGGGCAGTTACCCATTCTCTGCTAGGCTCAGACCTTTTCTCCACAGCCACAACTGGTTTACCTCTTCCAGTGTCTGCTCCTAACTCTTCAGTAAAGCCTTTCTCTCTCCTTTAGTCCCTTTCATCTTAGGCTTGGGCTCTCTTCCCTGATGTTCAAGCTTTCCTTTCTGCTTTTCTCAGCACTGTGAGATCTGTTCAGGATAGCCCTTCTGCCCTGGGCAATGGTGGTCGTATCGGCTTTCACAGACTTAATCGATCAGTAAAGAGTGTTTGGGGCAGATTGCAAAAAGACTCTTTCATGAGTTCATGCCAGTGCCTTCCTGGTGTTTCCCATATGCAAGGCATATGCTACAACATGCTCTCACTGGCACAGCTGGAGAACATGCTAAATGAAGTCCATACAGACCCTCTTATGTTCTGAGGTTTACCTCTTGACTCCTGCTGTGATGTGCTATCCCAGTTCCCCTCATGTTTGTGGGCTATGGGAATACCAGGCTGCGGAACACAGTGGTGTGTCCCCTTCTATCTATAGGTTGCCTCCAGCATAGCATCCCTCAAGTTGGATTTCTCCATACTTGCTCCTTCCTAACCAGGAATCAGTCTTTATAGCTAAGCAATGCTGAGCAATGAAAATGAAAACCCAAACCAAAACATGGAACAGCTTTGGAACAGGTATTTTGTTTTTAATGAAAAAGCCTTTTGGGCTGCTTTGAAGCAGTTGTGCCAGAAGACTTCATGCTGTAGCTCTTTCCCCTTAGACTATGACCTTACTGAACCTTCAGAGGAATCAGAGAAAGCAGAAAACATTGGGCTGGGGCTCAGGGAGGAGACCATACAGGAGCCCTTAGGTACTGAAGAAGGCAAGAGGCTAAGGCCTAAGATGGGGCAGCCTTACTTGGCCCTGCAGCTTTAGTCCTGGAGGATTTGCTCCATACCTACTGCTTTTGGGTCAGTCTATAGCAGCACCACAGATCAAGTATAACGGGTGAAGTAAAGGCCAGCTCTCCATATGTGTGGGTGAGAGGGGGCTGTAAAAGCCACAGGGTCTTGACTGTAAAAGTATTGTTGCCAGGGGCCAAAAGAATACCCATATTCAAAAGCCTTTCATTCAGAGAAAGCTGTCAATGAAGGCAGACAGCACAGGTAATGCTGCAGCAGAGGGTTGGTGGCACCACAACGGGATGGCTAGGGGAACCCTAGCATTGTGGTGTCTGGGTAAGGGGTCCAGAAGGCCACTTGTCTGTCCAATGTATCCACTTTGCTATTCAGCCCCTCCACAGGTGTCTTATCCTGCCTGGGCTTTTCACTTCCCGCCATGCCAGCATTCCCCTTCCTGCCAAGAGACCATAAATTTCTACTCCTGTTTAACCCTTGAGTTCTCCTTTTTTGTTGGGGCATGAAGGAAGGGGTTTGTCCCTTTTTTGCTGTCTTCACCATAGCAGGAGCTCCTCCCTGCAAGCAGCACTGATCTGCTCAGCAGGACTAGGCCTCCATGAAGGGATGGGGCAACCATGGTATAAAAGGAACCTCAGGCCTAAGCAGGCTTTATATTTCTGCAATCATCACAGCCTGAATAAGAGCCTCTGCTACCCTGCACCACTTCCACCAGCACTGAACCAGTGCTCGCACGTGTCAGCATGTGGAACTATAGAAGGAAGTAGGTCACCCAGGGACTTGGTCCTTCCAAGGCTGCATTTGTTTTCCCACCTGTCACCTCACCTCACTCAGGGATCACCTGCCTTGGTGCTCTGAGCCTCTGGCACAGCTTGCACTGCTGCTGACAGCACTAAGTGCTGCGACACAGCACAGCAGCCATGTCCGACACTTGTCCACATCACTGCAGCATGCAGAGCTGCCCTTATTTGATGATTTGTTGCTTTGAACTCTACCAGCAGAGGAGAACTGTGTTGTGTCACAGCTATAGCAGCTTTTTGTTCCAGCAGATAATTAGGTCATGCCTTCTACACCTCTAAGTCCTGCAGTCAGCTGCAGAGGCTATAGCACACAAACTGCCCTGAGGAGCTTCAGAGAGGGGAGAGACACTCACTATGAGAGGGATGTAGGTCCACATGGATGCTGAAGGGCTCAGAATCTGGGAAGGTCACATAAGTGAGCCCAGGAGAGAGCTGGGCTTTTAGATGATTCAAACTCCATGGGTGGACTGTAGCAAGGACAGTGGTTTGGCAGCAAGGGTAGATGTGTCAGCTGGGTGCAGAGACAGGTCAAAGCCTGGGTTTAATGTAGCATGCAGTAGTAGGGCAAAAAGAGAAATTCTGTGTGCACCTGGGGAACTCGGGATGCTTGTAAGATATGGGGAGAGAAGAAAGAAGGTGCAGAGACTGTTTGCATGGGGATAGGTCTGGTTCTTAACGCAGACAGTCCACTCCAAAAGCCACACATCAGAGCTCTCCTCTGATCTAGGAAGAGAGTGGTGAGTGATTCCCTGTGCTCAGACAGCATTTGGGAGAAAGAGAGGCAAATCACTGTCTTCTGCTGCTGTCACATTCTTTTCCTTGAGGAAAGGCGACACAGAGATTTGTAATGCTCCTGAGCCTTTAAAATTTGCAATTCTCTTTCTGGTGACTGGAGCATGCTTGGGGTACTTAGCAGGTGTGTAAGTGACATGACACCCTGGGCTATGAGTAGCCCATATAGGAAGAAATCAGTGTTCAGTAAGGGGTGTGTAAGGCTGCCGAGAGAGGAATCTGATCCCCAGTCTTGCAAATAGGGTTTACACATTTGTATCCCCAATTCACATTCCATTTAAAATTGTACAAACAGGGACACAGAGAAGCTCTCATCATTGCAGTGCCACATGGAGGACAGGTCACCTAAATCTCTCTTCCTGGAAGAGAGAACAGATGGGCAAGATGGTGTAAACCACTGGCAAGTTAGGAATCACCAGCCTGCATATTGCTGTGCAGAGGGCATCACATATTACAGCCTGCTGCAAGACTTCAGCTCATGAAAGCAGTTCAGGGGGGCTCACATTTGATCCTCACGCTGTTGGTTGTGCTAGCGAAGTTGTCCCATTTCCAGTTTCTCCTAGCATCATGGAAATGACATGTGTAACTACACAGACAGAGATGAGATGTAGCAGGTTGAGAGTCAGCGGAAGCCTACAATATAGATCTTGTCTATAAATGCACAGGCACTGCAAAAATTGTGTAAGCTAGAGATCAATGCAAGCGTGTGCATGTTGGCAGGATTGCTGTTCACCAGTAACTGCAAACAGCAGGGCAAAAGTTATTTGAGAACTTTCTGGTCTGGATGAGAATGCTGTTTGGAAAGGATGTTCTGTTTCTACCAGAAGCTAGCTGCCAGATTACAACGTTGATCATCCTGTGTTGTAGGGAAATAAAGCAATTTTATACAAATCTGAAGTATTTTAAAAGGTGGATTATTTGTGAAATAATTAGCTATTTCAAGAATTGATCATTTTGGTCTTGGAATGACCTTGAGTACTTGTAATGGCAGAGAGAGGTGCGTTTTCGATGGTCAGACTGCTAGGCCTGAGCTGGTTTGTTTTTTAAAGTTACCGCTCTCAGTTGTGTTTGTAGCAGTGGCCACAACAGCACTTGTGAGAAATAAATGTTTATAATGCTCTAGCTGACAACTGCTTGTGGTTGCTTACTGCCCAGACTGCAGGAACAAATATACATCTAATTAAAAAAGCTGTGGTATATAGGGCAGACAAACAGCAGTGACTAGACTGACTTGCACTAAAGCAGAGTCAATCTCAGCACAGCAAAAAGGCGTCCAGTCACAATGACTCTGTGCCGTGCATGCTAGAAAACCATTGGAAAGAAATGTTGTTCTCAGTGGAAAGAAATGTAAAATGCATTAACGAAATGTCTCTGAAGGGCAAAGTCCTGCTGACGATTTAAGTAACTGTTTTGAAACCAGCCTTTACCTCAAACTGGTTTGTGATTAACAGAAAGAAAAGGAAAAAAAAGGCAAAGGAAACATGACAGAGATTGAGCCAAGCACAGATACATCACAGCAAGAACCTTTTGCTAAAAATAATTTTCTGAAATAGCCACCGAGGGTGTCCATGTGACAAAACTAACCCTGACATCTTTGCATTACTAGGATCAATTACAGAAATAGAGTTTGTAGCAGGAAAACTTGTCTGGGCCTAGTTTACAGAATGACGTGTCAGTGAAGACATTACTGATTGACCTGGGATATTACATAGAGGAACAGAGCTCCCTTTAGCACCCACCGAAAGTATCATTGCTTTATTTTCTCAAAACTCCATTTTCCTCTTTTTTTTCAATCAACAGAACTTTATGCATTTTCCTCTGCTGCATGCCAAGACAAGTTTATTTAATAGAGTATAAGCAAATGACTGAATGAGATTAGTTAAATAGAACCTCTGTGAAAAAGGCAGTTGATAAAAATCCAGGAACATTTTTACTAATGGGAAAAAATCTGCTAAAAATGCTGGACTTAAAATAATGGGTCCAGTAACACTTAAATGAAGTCTTCCTGCTTTGTTGCAGATGAATTGCTGCAACTGAGTTCATCATTCAAAGAAAGGCTGAGAGTGCTGGAAGAAGAAATGTCTCAGGGCACTCTCATCAATGTACACAGATGCCTGAAGGGAGACTGCAAAGAGGATGGAGCCAGGCTCTTCTCAGTGGTGCCAGTGACAGAAACAGAGGCAATAGGCACAAACTGAAACACAGGAGATTCCCTCTGAGCATCAGGAAACACTTCTTGGTCCTGGGCAACTAGGTCTAGGTGGTCCTGGTTGAGCAGGAGGGACTTGGACAAGGTGACCTCCAGAGGTCCCTTCCTATCTCAGCCATTCTGTAATTCTGTGAGCTTAACTGTCAAGAGGAAAAGCTTCAAGGAAGTAAAATAAGTTGTCAAAGCCCAATTTTTTAAGATTAACAGTCTGAGGTGTTAGCTAGTGTGAGATCACAGAGGCAGGGCTGGAAAGGATGTCAAACTATGTCATCCACAAAAAGTCTAAAGACAAATTGACAAAGGATCCATGGAGTTCCTAGAGATTACTGCTTGTCCATGGTCCAGACACTGTTCAGATTGAATGAAATGGGAAAAAAATACTTCCATTTATTTGAAGTAAGCTGTTGCATGACCAGGAATGCAGGTAATAAAAGTTAAAAATTGTGGGGGTTTTGTACCAAGAAGTTTTGGGTGCATTCCTAATAAACAGTGATTCGTCTGTGTGTTTCTCTTTGACGTGTCATTTCAAGCATACCCATCAATACAGAGTCAAATAGGGTAAATGAGAAATCCATACAAATGACAGTACTGGACAGATGAAGCCCTGATTGATTCAAGTGATTTGTCTTATCATAGGCCAAAATATATGGCAGCACTTTATGAGATTCACCATTTCAGAGATTCTTGAGCAGGAATTCTGCCATCATCTAAAAAGTTTCTGGATCCAAGGTTAATTAATATTGAAGTTTCTACAGAAAAACTATGTGCCAGGAGACACAATAGACTTCTCTGAAAAGAGGGTCAAACTGTTACTTGCTAGAGAAATAAGAAAGAATTAGATGTGTCATAACCACTAAATGAGATCATGTGACAAAAGTGACCATGACATGTTTGTATAAGGGCAAGTTACATCAACAGAGTTCGAAATAGAAGGCTGTGCACGAGTCTGGGTTAAAACACAGGTGGAGAAATCTCAACCCGATCAAGGGTCCAAGGGCAGTCCAAAAAGATCTGGGAAGAAACTGAAAAGACTGATTGGCAAAACACCTCTGCCACCCACATCCAGGTTAGATGTCCATGATGTCCCACAGAGGTACCCACCTAAGAGAAACAAAAGACTGCACCTCCTTTTCCAGGACACACACAATGTTGCTACTGCTGCACTCAGTCCCTCATGGCATGAAACGAGATTCTCCACCTACAGGAACAAATCCATTGGCCAAAGTGGCCAGAAAGGACATGGTTGGTGAATCACAAATAGTTTGCTGATCAGAATAGCACCCTTTTTCCACTGTCTTACTTATTTTTTGCTGGCCTGGCTTTATCTCTAGTAATATTTTTTGTTTACAGACTTGATGTGCTCTTAAGTCTTTTAATAAATTAATAGAATGTCATATTAACAAAGAGGGACCAGAATATGTGTCACTGAGGTGTCACTTGTACTCCTACATTACAGTGCCTTCTTCTCTGGTGAAAACATAGAGATTTTTCAGGCACACAGGTACTACTTTGGGTTTGAAAGCAGCAATGTTGAAGGTTGTTTGTGTCTCAAGGCACCACTCCTACTGGATTAAGAAAAGATATGACATCTGTCTCCTGCATATCCATAGACCCCCTCACTATAATAACTGAGTCACTGTCCAGGTCACTCTTGGAGATGGCAGATAAAACCAGATGTCAGGGCTGGGTCTGTTCGCACTGGGCTTGCTGCAGCTCTCCAAGAACAGGCAAACAAATCTGCTTTCACTTCCTTGTAGCCACAAGGACTCAGGACACTGTGGAAATGATTCATGTTCCCTTTGTTCTTGTCACAAGAAAAGGAGTGCTGTGGGATGCAATGCCAGGTGACAATTTCCTGTGAAACATTCTTGTCTCCCAGGACTCCTCAGCATTAAACAAAGCAAAGCAGTTGAACTCTGGGTGTAAAGAACAGTACAGGAGTCCCAGCAAAATATCTGAATCCATCCAAAGAGGAAAACTAGCTCTGGTGCTCACCAGATTATCAAATTTATGTCCTGCCAGCAGGATGGATCCCATGTTACTACCAAGAGCAGGGAATTCCCATTCAGAACTGCTTCTAGTTGCTAATATGCTTTGTGGTTTTCCATGGCTGTTTGTTTCTAAAAACATTCAGCTTGCCCTTTTGAGTTTTGCTTTTCCTCCACTGGAAGATAGAAGCCTCATCAGGGACCGAGTCGCTGATCAGGTATTTACAGATGCAATGTAGGTGGCTGAAACACATTGTTTTTTCTGAGAGACTCGCATTGTGATTGTACAACGGCACACCTTTGGAGGTGACCTCACTACAGACCAAAGTCCCCACCTGCTAGATCTTGCAGAAACACAGGCAGGAGCTGGTCCCTGGCTTCTTTGAAGACTACATACTAGACAGCAGACGTGGTGAAAAGCTGCTGTCACAGTAATATTTGCCAGAGGATGCATGGAAAGAGGCAGGAGAGACATTTTTTGGGTCCAGAGTGGAGGTCTCCTTCTCAATCCTTGTACCTGTGCCCTGGCAGCTGCTCTACCTTTCTGACCACTCAGCAACAGAATAATCTGTGGTCATGGCATACCCACTGCCTAGCTCCTGTCAAGGACTTATTTAATCACCACAGTAAGGAGAAGTCTAAGCCTAGAGTGTCTCTGACAATGAGGTGGAGGGGAGAAGGAGCAGACACATTCCCCTGCTCTAGCTGTCTTTCCTCCCTCTTCATGACTGACAAAACCAAGATGCATGGAGAGTCCTGCTGGGTGGTCCAGCCCCCAGCATTGCCCAAAGCATTCTCTTGCTAATGTCAACACTGGCAAATCTCATCACAGACACTGGCTGTCTCCACTCAGGGACTTTGTTGTGAAAAAGCAGTAGCAAAGATGCTGTTGTTCATGTTGTGTGTAGCTATCAGCAGTCAGCCTGCTTTAGATAGCTGCTTTAGGCTCATTCACCTCATCTCAACATACCTGAGTGATCCCTCAGAGCAGAGACTCTTCTACTCCTGCAACTTGACGTTGTCATAGCTTAAGATGCTTAGATGGGAGATGTGATAGTTTCTCTCCCCTATCTGAGCCCTACGCTAGTCATAATTGCATAATCCTCTAATGTCTTCCTGTCCCTGCCAGAGATTAATTCATGTTTTCAATCGTGTTCTTGGTAAATTTCAACCAAGTTCAAACTACTCGTTGGGTCACATCACTCTATATAAATGTCTGATCCATAAATTTACTATCCCTTTTGCTGATCTGTGACAGTGGTTTTGGTCTGGACAGGTGGGAATTAATGAATTTGTTCCTCTCTGAGGGGTGTTTTGAACAATGAGAACTCCAGCCAGCTGGAGCGATGGGGAGAAGAGCTGTAAGTCTCTCTAAGGGCATTGTCCAGGAGACTTGCTGTGAATAAATACCTGCCTGACTTTCCACAGAATCTATTACATTATATATATTTGATGTATGCAGCAAGAACAAATCCCAGGAACTGATTGATTGCAGAGTGAGAAATGTAAGTGCTTTTAATCTATAAAAAGGGAAAGCATGTAGCCTTTAAGACTTCCTCTCTCGTAGCAGGCTGACTTGCAGTGTCTGTTGACCTATTCTTGATCATTCGTCATCTACCTATTTATTACTTTCATTTCAGTCTCCAGCATCCCTAGTACTCTCCATGCATCAGATCCTTGCTCATCCCCTGACAGCTCCCTAGCCCTTCTTGCTTTGAATCATTTGAATTGCCCTTCACTGGACCTCTATAGTTTCTGCACTCCTCACTAACTACGCCATTCCTTTTTTTCTCTCCTCATGTTTATCCTTCTGTTTGTATGGGCACACTTCTGCTTGTTTTACAACCACCTGGCTACACATGATGACAGGGTGTTGGAACAGCTTAGCTGGAAAGGGCTGAATAGCCGTCAAAGTGCCATGTTAGTTACACAGGTGCCGCTGACTGAGGAACTGGCTTAGACATCGAGTCACAAAGAACAACACACATACAGATTGTCGTATTACTGAGCTGAGGGAGTGGGGAGACCTGCCTGGCCACAAGTATCACTACCTCCCATCTATGTAGGTGTGAGCAGAGCAGCAGAAACATTGGGGAGGTGGAGAGAAAAGCTACAGTCTTCTTCCCAACGTAATGCACACAGAAGAGAAGACAGGGCTTGGAAGAGATGTTCAAAGCTGTTTATTTGCAGCACCAGCAATCATGTCACCATGAGGCTGTGATCTCAATGCTGACCACATGCTAAGGAAGCCAGGCACAGAGGCTGTTTCTGCACTCCACAGCCATACTGAACAACCCTCCCACCCACAGCTGCCCGGTGGCAGGAACTGCTGTGCCATTGGAAATACTCTCCATCAGCTCAGTGGCAAGTCTAAGTACCTACTGTGCTTGCAAAAGGGTCACAGGCATTCTGCTGGCTCAAACTCAGATCCTGTGTGATAGGACATACATGCAGAGACCACTCTACTCACTGCTAAAATGCACTAACCTCCCACAGTCAGTGGTACCCAGGTACTCAGGTTATCACACCCTGGTATTGGAGGTGGTAAAAGGCTGTACAGAAGGACATGTCTAATTGCTCTGGGAGAGCACAGTAACAGCTCAAGCAAACACTGCTTTCTGGGCACGTGTCATCTTGCAGGTAAACAAGGTTTCCCTTCACCATAAAATTTTTAACACCATCACTTACAAAACAGATGTGCTAATGTAAACAGTTTCAGTGTTGGCTAGATTAACTACACAACACATTACTGCACTGAGCTGGGCAGAGCACCTTTGCCATGTCTGGGCTGCTGAGTTCACCCACACCTACATAATGGGCTACAGTAGGCAGCTGCTCTGGTCAGGGTTTAACCAAGAAAACCTGCAGAGCAGCCCTTCAGTCAGACACTGAAACAAGAACTGTGCAGTAACTTTTTGGTACTTTTGGAACAGACATTTTCCTCCACATTGTTAGAGAATATATCTGCAAAGAATAGGTACTGTCTCACAGAATAATATTTTGCTGATTGCATCTCCTGAGCTCACATGTATCCAAATGCGTGTGCAGTACTGAGTACGTGGCTGATTACTGAGTGAAGAGCCGCATTCAGATAGCTGGTGAAAGGAATGCTATGCAGTAATAAGCAATCAGTCTCTGGGAGGTTTGGATAGTTCAGGGTGTTATCAATACATGGATGTGCAGTCTTTCTTTTACATTTTCTTAGCAGAATATTGTTGCATATAGCCCTATATAGTACATCGCACAATCACAAAAATTTAAACTAAGTGAATTACAGCTTTTGTTGCTGGAACAACGCAAAAGATAAAAAGAGAAATATAAATATGCATGCACACATGCATATAAAGGAGCCACAAGATATTTAAGAAGTCACAGGAGAAAAAAAGTTGATGATTTGAAGCCATATTTGGGAGAAGATTAAAAAATCCAGCCATACCCATTCAAAATTACAGGTAGAATTTTTAGATAAGGAGAAATTAATTACACAAGCTGGAACTTGGCCAGGATACTGTCCTTCTCTATACTACATAACGTTATCATGTTTGAACATGCTTGTAGCTAATTGAGTCAGAGGACACAATGTTGTGCACAACTTTCCTCTGAGAGCAGGAGCAAGCCAGCACAGCCCTTCTTCAGGTCACTCTGGTTTTATTGTCATGGGACATCAAGCTTTTGAAAGCAATTTTTCTAGGGTCCTGCTGACCACTAAATCAGTCAAGATCCAGTCTCTGACTGAACACAACCATATTCAAGCACAAGGCACCGCACCACTGTCCTTCATACTTTTGCAGACATTTGTGCCAATGTGACACCAGCTGAGAAGATGGATCACCAGGATTTAGATAGGGAAAACACATCTGTGCAGCTGACACTGCTGAGCAATGCACAGGGATGTGCAAGCACTCCACTTGTACAGTGCTTTAATTACAACTCATGTAGCAGGAAATGGGGGAAAGGGAGGAGAAACACAACATCACAGCTGTCTGTCAAGCCTCACTCATTTTTTTTGGTTCTGACTCAAAGCAATGAGTACTCCTTACATCAACTGATCTTCCTGCAGAATTCTAGTTTCCCTCTCCCATTAAGGCTTTATCCTATGCAAGACACCACAGCAAGGACTTTTCCTTTAGGGTCCTCTAATAAGCAATCCTAATTTGAGAATAATGAAGACTGAAAGGTTCACATCCCCCAGGTCAGTCAAAGAAGAGGGCAGCCCAAGATAGTAAAGGTTGAGGAGAACACAAATATTGCTTTATTTGCTTGCTAAACTTTTGCTTGTCCTCCCAAGACAGTAAGTGGTCCCCTTGTTCCATGAATTTCATTGATGACACATGACAGAATGGTTTTATCCCCCACACCCCACACAGCAGAACGTGGAATCTGGCACAGGACCTTTACTGGAGCAATTGGATTTCTGTATACCTTGGGATTAAAGTTGAAAAGGTCTGAGCAGACAGCACCTGTGGAGATGGAGGACAGCATATCCAGTTGCACTGAGGAAAGGCATCAGGAAATCTACCCACTCATGGTGGGTTGAGTCCATTTGCCAATGTTTTCTCAGGGACACCCCCAAGTGGTGCTGCACTCAGAAGAAGAGAGATAGTCCCCAAGGAAAGCACAGGAGCAAAGCTCCTTCCCAGCTAAAGCTGCACTGACAGTGCTGCAGGGAGTGTCAGGAATTAGGTTCTGAAGGATGGCAGAGTGGCCATATTTTGAGACAGATGCACAGGGATCTCTTTGCTGTATTCAAGGCAACGTCAGCCACTGCACTCATAAGTACCTTTGATTCCAGTTACGTTTTTTCACCAAACATGCACTTTATTTTCTGACTCCTTTTGCAGCTTATTGATCTGCCATTGAGAACAGGCTGCCAAGAGATGCCTCAGACAATAGAGCTCATTACAATTCCTTCTGCTCCTTTTTACATCACTCAGCCCTCCCCACTGCTGTGCCTGACATTTTCAGTTACCCAGCAGCAGAGAATTTGGTACAGAAGGGAATCCCAATCCCACCTCTGTCCTCAGGGTCTGGCACTCAGTGCAACTCATTGGTAAGAGAGACATTTACCTCCAGTCACCCCCGTCAACCTTAACTTAGACACCAGCAGTGGGCTTTGGTTGACCTGCCCTTAGCTGTCTTCCAGTGAAGATGTCCATGGGTCCAGACTCACAGAAGAGACCTGCCCAGAGAGGCAACAAGTTTGGTGGGAGATTTAACTGAGCCAAAAGAGGCATCTCTTCAGATCCTTCTCTGGAGTCAGAGAAGTCCTTCTCAGTCTGTTGATTTGACTGATTCTAGATGTCAATTGGTTTCTGTGAAAACTTAAGCATATAGCTGAGATTTCAACCCCTAAATCTTAGGTGAGCCTCTACACACATGCACACACCAGTGCCAATCAGCCAGGCAATTATCGCAGCATAGTTTATGTTTGAGAAACTGTGCCATGACCGAAGAGAGGGGCTTGGAGATGTCCTCTGTTAGACATGTAATGTTAGGGAGGTGCATCCCCACCTATGTGGCAAGTGTAGCAAACCCTGCATGGAGCAGTGAACAGCTCTTCTCTATTATTTTCTTCTTATCTTGTGTTTAATAGCTTTTCTGTAAACCTTGGCTCTTCTAAGAACCAAAGGGGTCAGTGAATGCTGATAACATCAGAATAAACCTGTAGTTGTTCAACTTGAGTATCATAAGTTTAGTGATAATGTAATTTTTTCCCTCCATATTTTTACCCCTTTTTTTTGTAGCTAGTCCTGGGCCACCAGATTTTAGCTGAGGTGAAAGTAAAAAAAATAAAAATCTACAGAGGAAAACTAATCAATCTCTTTCTAGTTCCAGCCTGTTGTGTATCTGAGGGATTCAGAGAGAGGACCTGTTTTTTTCATCACTATCTTATTCTCTGATAGTATCTCCAAACTTCTTAAAAATAATTCACTTGAGCTAAAGCAATGTCAGTTGAACCATTTCAAAAGTTCTGGATGGATTTTATTTCAGTGAAATTTAGAGAAATAAAAACCTCCCAAGAAGTATTTTTCTACTGTTTGAATACTTTTTCAATCCCTTTTGATGGTTATTTTCACAGGAGACTCACACACTCCATTTAGTTTTGTGTTTGGTTTGTTTTTACTCTGTTAGCAGTTCTTAAGTGTGCAGCTTAGCCAAAAGTTGAATATTTTCAAACCTGAAACTAAACTGACAGACGTTTCTTTTTTCAAAACATAACTTGCCAATTAACAATATCAGTAACTAAAAAAAAAGGAGAAAAATCTATGAATGATATCGAAGAAGTGGAAAATCTGTTTTGAAAAGGAAAAACCATCATAAAATTTTTGAAACTTTCAAACTGTTCACATTTCCCCTGCACCTCCAGCCAAGATTTAGTTCTGGCTAGCAAGTGAAATCTAGTCAAATATTCCCCTTCCTTTGGTAGATGATCACATGGCAAGATCTAAAGTTTGAATGAACTATACAACATTTCAGCTATGTGTTGGAAGTTAGCCAGTTTTGATGACAGTGTCCTGTACTTGAGTGGGAATTAATCCAACTCTGTCCCAGAACTGGAAAATAGATTTTTGTTTTCTTAACAAAAAATATCAGGTTCTCTCAGAATTGGCCCAAAAGAGTCACATTTCATTTTGGCATTAAGCCTTTGTGAAAAAAAAATAATAAATTGCTTCCTGATCAAAATGGTGCTGTTTTGAACTCAGAAATACAAGGCTGAGCACCAAGCACCTCTGCCTTAGTACCTAAAGTACACGAGTTCAGACTGAAAATCAAAACCCCGGTGTCCACTTTTTGTTTTCTTTGCTTTCTGGTATCACTAAGGTCACTATTGTATTGGTGGATTTTGAGATTGGGAAGAACCACTGTCCACATGAGCAGCTGAGTCATTTCACTGCAACAAGCCCAGTGAATTACAGCTGATAAGAGCACAGGGCAGGTACCACAAGGGACACAGAGCTGTGGCAGTGGAGGCCTGGAGCTGAGGCCCCTCTCTGCACCCCTTAGAAAGACGTCCAGTTGGGTCTTAGATAATGTCCCACTTAATTTGGTGATGAACACCAATGCTGACATTACTGTCTCTCCAGCTTTATATCAAAACGGAGTATTGAACCTTTCAGTCTCTCCTGTGCTATTATTGACTTAACTTTCACAGTTAGTACTTAACATCTTTTTTAGGATTCTCAATAAGCACACATTTATGTGTTTATGTATATATAATCCCCTTTACCTTTACATCTACTAGCCAGGGATTTTCTTTCCTTGGCTCATAATTTTGCTCCCTTTATCAATTATCTGCATTTACTTATGTTTATTTCTGTCAGCTGTCACTAGCTTCCTTGGCTGAACACTGCTTTTTTCTGTTCTGAATCTGGCTTGCTGCATCTGAGTGTTTCTGCTGTGTTCCACCTTTTTAATTGCACCCCACAGGTAGTCTAGCATCCTCTGACTAGCTCAGCTAGTCCATTTTCTTTATTTTTAGCTCCACTAAATATAGCTGACTCCATTAAAGGTGACCCACTGCTCCATGTTTCCAAAACCTGCCACTTTTTAGCACTTCTTTATAAATAAACTCGTTGGCCTTTTCCATTGGTTGGACCAGGGTAACCTCTGTAAAGATTCACTCTTCCTTCTTCCCCCCAACTTCCCTGTAGTCTTGGGGGTAATGATTAATGGTTGGTGCCAAGATGAACTGATATTATTGGAGAATTCCCTACCATCTTTTCCACCCTGTCCTCCTCTATAGCCCAAACCTGGACTTTATTTTATGAAGATGGTGTGCCAATGCCTTGTCACTTGCTGGCCTGACAGGAGGAGTTCAAGAAAGCTCAAAAATCCTACAGCTTGTTTAGCAGTGTTAACAGCAGCTTCATGGTGGCCTTCAGCATGCAGCTCCCAGCCAGTTTCCAGGTGATGTAAAGGGAGATTCAACCCATAGAGACAGTTTCCCATACATGCCTCTGCTTCAGCATGCATTTGTGCTCCTTGAATGCGAATGTGTTGAATGTGTTAGAAGCTATTCCTTCATCCACTCTCACCAGGTAACCCCAAGACTTCAGGCTCAATGTACAGCTACTAGTGAACGCCAGGGGAAGAGCCCCTCTCAAGTGACATTGTATTCCTAATTTAAGCTCATCCTCATTTCAGGCTTTAAAACAGCACAGATACAGCAAAATTCCCAGGCATTCTTCAAGTCAAGAACAAAATGAACAAAGACAACCAAGAAAATGTTCTGATTATGGGTCTTATTTTTTTTTAACCCTGATATTCTGTGGTAGGTTTCTTTATTTTTGAATATAAAGTGACAGAAATAATTTGTTGTTAGAAAAGAGAAAGTATCTTTGACTATTTACAGGTTTTGTACATCATAAAGATTTTAATGGGTTTTGTTGGTTTTTCTTCTTTTTTTTTCCCTCCACATCCTTTAAACAATGCTGAACTGGAAATCTAACAGTTCACAAAAACCCTCTTCCCCAAAAAACAAACCCCAATGAGAAACAAGATAAATCAAAGGGGAAAATATCAACTCCTTTCATAGTTCTCCAGGAAATGTATTTGCTTAAATATATATATTTATATATTTATTGTTTTCTTTTTCAAGTTCAAACACCAAAATTCAAGAGAGAAAGGGAAAAAAAACTAAACAAAACAAGTGTCTTCTCCACCCCCCTCCAGGATATGTTGATCCCTGCTTGTCCAAAATCAGAAAGAGTTATTTACAGAAAGAAGAACCGGAGGGGGGTGAGGTTGTAGAAAGAGTAGGATGAAGCGGTGACTGGAGGAGGAAAGACAGTAGGATTAGGGCCTCGGAGAGGTGAGGCAAGCCTGAGTTCGACTGCACTTTCCCTTAGGAAGACGCTACACTGGAGAAGTGCCCACAGTGCCCCCTTGCCCCCATGTCCAGTGCAAGGGTGCTGCCTTTCTAAGGCACTGTCTCAGCCCCACACCAGGTGCTCGGTGGTCACTGCTGCCCTTCTCCCCACACTGGTTCTCCCCATGCCAGCCAGCCAGCCCTGCACATCTCCAGCCAAAGGTACTACAGGGAGCAGAGCAGAGTGCCTTGAGGGTTTCCACTGCATCCGGCTGAGCCCCTTCATGGGGATCAGTACAAGGTAACCAGGCCATGACTGGACGCAATATTTGCTGGCCCCTTCCCTCCCACTGGCTCCTTTTGCTGCTCACCCATTTCACTCCAAGCCTAAAGTCACTAAGCAAACAATTAAACTGCGTGTTCACAGGAGCCTGATCCCAGGGCCGCAACATTGAACGTGAAACTCATCCTGTTGCCAGCTATCCTTGACATCTTCTTTTGTTTCATGACTGCAGGGTATCGACAAGTAACAGGTGCTAAGGACAGACTTCTCCATGGAAAATCCATCTTTGATCCCTGTTCCTTCTTCCCTCCCTTCTGTATCCTGATTCCAACTACAACCTGCTGGAAAAGTTCTGCCAGACAAGTCAAATATTATATTGTACAAAATGAAGTTTGTGTTGCAGATGTGAGCCTGCAATTTACACATGATTTGTGTGTATTATAATGTATTAATCAGGAAACCCTATGTAAATGTGTGTAAATGAAAACCACAATCTTAATCCATTTTGCATAATACAAGTAAACAAATTAATCTCCCAATGCACTCGTAAATGTTAATAAAAACTTGACATTAACCATTAAGTTTAGATAATGTTGCTGGATGAGAAAGCAGTGTTGTATGTCACATGCCCCCTTGAAATGCAAATGAGTAAAATTCACATGTCCAAGACATGTTCTTGAGTTCTTGAGAACTCAAATTGCTGCTTGCTGCAAATCAAGTAAGCTCTATTTTTTCCATCAGCAATTTCTTTTTAAAAAACTGCCTCCTTTGCAGAGAGAGTAAACCATCCAAAATTAAATATAAGGAACCCTTGAATATTTGAAGAGTGGTAGTGACTCTGTTAACAGGAGTATGCATAATTTAAAGGGGTACTGACAAGACTGACCTAAAATTTTGGACCAATTATGGGACTGGAACCTGAACTAAGCTGAATCGTAACCCTGGGAAAAGTGATTTTATCATCCTAGCCCTTTGAAGACCAAAGGACGCTAGGTCAGCTTCTGTCCAGTGGCATGTTTTTTTGCACTTCAAAACAGCCTACAAGGTTTGGAAGCAAAGACCAAGAAGCTGGCCAGGAAGTTCAGTCACTGTTCAAACAGACCAGGATGTCTAGGGCAAACTTTATCAGGAGATGCCAAGTTGGATGAACAGTTCACATGGTACAAAGAGGTTCTTGATGAAGCCTCTCCGATGTGACAGCCTGAGGTGTTACTGCACACTGCTGAAACTGAAAAAGGAAATTATTTTCTATATAATGTTTTGACAGCCTTCCTGTAAAAGCTGAAAGTTTGCAGCAGCCTGACAAAAGAATCAGAGGAATGCTCAAGACTATTTGTCAGGAGTACACTAAGACCTTGATGTGCAAGTTTCTAAGGAAAGGAAATTAGTTGTATTTTGAATCCTAGCAGAGCCTCCATGATCAGTTCAGAGAATTCAGGTCAAGGTGGCAGAAAAGGCTGGGCCCCATGCATTGCACACATCTGAGAGAGCCTGTACAGCCCAGCACATCTATGAACCGAGCCCATACCTGCTACCTGAAAAAACAGAGCTATTTAAAAATGCACAGAGAAAACTACCACAATTTGTGGTTGGGGTTCTCTTTGTCCAAGGCTAAGATGAGGTACAGCATCCTCAAGGCTCTGTCCGACAGAAGAAGTGAAATGAAGCTACAAAACCAGAGCACTGTAAGAATAGCAAGATTTCTCACCAAAATCAGCTGAAGCAGAAGCTGATTGCCATGGGCATGGCTTTGCAAATAGCTGTCATCCCTTTATGACCTCCAGAGGGGTAAGAAGAAGAAGACATCCTGCCAAGTACCGAAGTGATGACAGGAAAGTCTGGGGGCCTGGTGGTCTGCTCCTATATGGATCACAGACTCACCTCCTCACTGTTCCCCTGCCTGTGTAGGAAATTCTCATCCCCTTACTGGGTAGGGGAGTTCAATTGGGTGATATTTGCACAGTGCTGCAAAGAGGAGAGTGTTTCTTTCTCAAATCTCAAAAAAATAATAGGCTGAGATGCTGACTGATCCTTCAGGTTGAGGTCCAAACATCCCAAATCATGTGTCCCAGCACAAGCTTCCTGTGCTGCTTCTGTCCACATCCTAGAGAGATTCCTGCACTGCTTTCTCTGAATAGAAATCATGAGCACAATATTTTTGCATATGAAAATGCCAGATGTCCTTTGTCTCTGCCCACTGACTTTGCCACGGTTCATACAACAAGCCACATCCAATCACCTGGCTTATCATATATCTGGATGCCTCAATTATTTACCCTATAAACTGTATAGTCTTATTTAATCTCAAGAAAATGAAATGGTAATACATGCAAGATTTCAAGCTATTTGAATAATATATGTAAACTATGGCATCTGTCAATTTACTTGTTAATGCAAATGCTAATATTAACGTATTTCAGTTTAGCATCAAAATTGCAAACCCTTTGAAGTAAAGACTATGGCAGTGTGAAGCATCAAATGGACAAATCTTATTTGCAAATGGGACCTAAATGTTTTTGATCAATTTTATGTCAGGGTTTCACCCTGCTGGCAAAGCATTTCACTTTACTTGCTGCTTGCCAGATTGATGACTGACACTGTCCTACTCGCAGCAATAGTGTTGTTGTTAGGAGAAATGGAACCATTTTGACCAACACAAAATTACACTTGAAGTCACCAGTCACTGCTTGTATTCAACGTGCATCCCCAAGTGCATCTTTCTGATGAAATCCTGCCCAATATGCTGCCTATTTCCCCTTCTGTGACAGGTGCTATCAAGGAGGGAGTTCCTGTACTCTCTGAAGATATCTTCATATCCTCAGCAGGATATCCTCCAGGAGTAGTTGCTAGCTGAGATTATTATCACAAGAATTTAGGCTCAGGAGAACTCAACTAGTTTACCTCACTATTAAATACTTCAGTCTCTACATAAAGAGATTTTTAAAAAGAATAAACATTCTTAACTTTTGTAGTGGAAACTTCTAAAAGCACCTGAGCAGCTAAGCACTACTGACTTTCAATGAGATGGGGTTTGTTTTAATAAATCTCTCAGGTGCTTCTAAAAATCCTTCCCTACTTGATGCAAACATGGTACAAGCATTAACTAATTATTTCTTCCCAACACTCTGTGCTGCTGGCCCCCAGGCACCCAGCTATCCATGATTATTTACTCGAACAGAGCCATGCAAGCACCAGGTGCCTGAGACTCTGGACTCATGGCTCATCCCTTGAGACAAAGGTGACACAGAAAGTGGTCCTGCCCTTTGTAGCAGAATCTATGCTATTCCCTCAGCAAAAGGATGTAGAAACATACCCAGAGCCCATTTGGGCACCAGCCAAACATCTGTCTTATTCTACCACTGCAAAACAATACTCTACATGAAGAGACAATAGTCAAGTTTCAAGTGAGGGAAGAACCTTCCCTTTCCCCTTTTTCAGGAAATTTTCCCTTGGGAGAAGGGGAAAGACAAGGAGAAAGCCAACCCCTTCTTTTCTGCTTAGATGTGAGTCTACACACCAATCTTGAAAGAGTGGCGAGCACATGGTGTAAGTCACTTGGCATTCCAGTGCGCGTCCGCCCTGCTATCAGCACAACAGCAACCTGCAGCCAAAGGGCGATCGCTTACCCAAAGCTTAACCTTGCAGCTGACAGGACTCAGTATCTTGCCTCCTCAGTGAGGATAACTAATCAGAGAGCCACAGAGACAGGTCCAAAAAGTCATGCTCCTCCAATTTTAATCTAACACCTCAGATAAGAAAGTGTCCATGAAGTCTTTACTCTCTGCATATAAAGATTGGGAAGGTCAGCAGAGAGTGCAAACCAGGCTGTCACTGCAGCACAGAGAGAGACCTGAAGTAGCTTGGGAGAACATCTGAATGGTTAGTCCCTAAGCAATATGAAACTACAAAGCTAGGAGTAGTGGTTGGTTCATTACAACTAGTTCTCTTTTGTCTCAAATGGGATGCTTTCACCTGTATCTTAGCACAGCAAGGTTCAGCTCCTAGAGCTGAAAAAGGAGCATCTGTGTGCAGGAAAGGAACACCAGAGCCAGTGGAAGTGTATTTATCACTTGGAAAAGTCCCTACGTGTGGGAGACCAAAAACGAACCCCTCTGAGAAGTGAAGAACATCAGCTAATATCCCCTAGGTATGGGATATGCATCTTTGCAGATGTCTTTTTCTGTAACTACAGTTCTAATCCCTTGTTTGGATGTCAAAAAGCCACATTAAATAGCTCTTCTTCACTGACAGAATCTTGACTTCCTGATGGACCATGCAAATCATCTGTGAGAGCAACTAAACCCAGCAACACACACATTAACAAAGACACTGAGATGTTTCAAGGACAGCATCTAGGGCTTGTGTGTTGAAAAACTCCAGACTCCTGCTCTTGCTGCATGTGTGTACTGGAAGGACTTTTGCCCTCCCTCTGGCCTGGTTGAATGATCTTACAGGTCTTTTCCAACCCAAACAATTCTATGATTCTAATGTCTACCTTGAACAACCTGAGATCTGAGCAGTGAGGTATAGAGACAAGGTGGGCAAAATGCAAGCTGTTCCACTTTGTTATTAGGCCCTCTGGGTCTAAGGAAAGAGTTGAGCCTGACACTTCACTCCAGGGAAGGGAATGTGAGTGAGCATGGAGGCTGGAGTATAAGAATGGTCCCTGGCTGAACTTCCAGCTAGCATAACGCACGGTCAAAGCCCCCGTTCCAGACTCCGAGACATTATGTTTAGAAATCTGAATTTTCAGAGCATTTGCCAAGTTTCTTCTTTAGCTCTGTTCCCCTCTACTTCCAGGGAGTTGCTTTCAAAATGTATCCCATCAAGAACCATATTTCTAGGCCACCTTTTTCCTCCTCCTAACACCCTGTGTGCAGCAAAGTTATCTATTCTTCTCCACTACACTCACTCCTCTGCAGACTTTTCCCAAAGAGAGGCAAACCATCCAGAGCTGAGATTTTCCTTGTGATCTGGTTCTGGAGGCAGCACTTGTACTGTCAGGTCAGCAGCCTGGTATCTGGTGTGCACCATCCACTTTCAGCACTGAAGCTGAGGTCCCTGAACATGCTTAGTCCCTTGCCTTGTACCCTGCTTCACATAGTCCATGGGGCATCCTGCTAACTAGGGAAGAGAAAGAGAGACCATCTCTCAGAAGACCTGAGGGTCATAAAGTCACGGTGTTGCTCTCACTCCATGCCACATTCTGTAGCTGGTGAGCACACACCATGTACCAGGACAGTATTACATGGTCACCCACACATCTCCCTCTCCCTGACTCCCCTCTTCCCACCCTTCCCTGCTGCTACTGCCCTGATCCCTGACTTTATGGCTCCTTGTGATTCCCCTTATTGTCCTTGAGGGAGAAAATGCCAGCTGATAACACAAACACAGAGCTAGTCCACAAGGTCACAGATACAAGATACCATGTTCTTTGTAAGGTAACTGGAACATCCAAGTCACTGGGGGAAAGTGAGGTAAGCAATAACCCTAAGCTGGATGTAATCACTTCTCAGCCCTCATGGTTCACTGAAGGACACAGAACAGTGCTATCTTCCTTCCATAAAGGACCAAGGACCTCTTTTCTTAAACATGCAAGGACAGGAGGCCAGAGAGGCATACTGCTCCTCACAGAAAGACAATCTTGCTGGCAAGAGGACAGGACTAGGGGACAGAATAAGTGGGAAGAAGGGTAAATAGCCAGGTACTCACTGGAGAAACAACCTATATTTAAACAACTTTGTTTAAACAACTAATAATGACAAAAGCTTCACAAGGCACAGGAAAGTCACTAATTTCTTCCCTGTAGGAGTCAAAAAGCAAAATCAGAGAGTGTATGGGATAGGAATTGGTCACAGGTAGAGGCAGGCTAACTCAGACTTAAATAAGCCAATAAATTGCTTCAGGATTTGGTCTCTCACACTTAAAGGACTCTCCTTGTCCTTCCTCCACTAAGAGGTGATGTTCCCATGGATCCTATTTCACACCCGTATCTGGGGCTCAGAATTCAAGAACCCACCAGTCAAGTTGGTCTACACCACCACTGCCTCCAGGTTTCCTCTGTCCACTCCACCCAAGTCTGAGCAGAAGACAAGATTTTGACCCAGGATTCTTTTTCTGCACACTGCCAGAGGAATAGTCTTGGCTGACCTTCAGTCTTTACTGATTTTCCTTCTTCTCAGTCAGTGCTGAACTCATTTTTTAAGCTGCATTGTGTGCTATCCACCTCCTCCCTTTCAGCCTACAATGTGGAAGACAGACAGCAAGGACAGGAGCAACAGAGAAGGCCCCCTGCTAGCTGATGGGGCAGTGTTTTAATGAATCCATGGAATATGAGACCATGAGGGAGGGAAGATGAAATTCATATGTAGGAGGTCTGATTCACTCAAGCATGAGGAACATTTTCAAGACAGAACAGACAGAGCAACCTACCAACTTCCCTGGGACAATCCGGAAACCAGCACCTCCTTTCCTCTGACAAGGAGCAACACCTTGATCCACAGCAGGGTGGGATGGGTGCTACCATCTCCTCAAAGCCAATCTAGCACTCCCAGCACCTAGCGTCAGAGCCCCCAGAGGAGGCAAAGAGCACTGACACCCCACTTCCTTCAGGGAAGAAGAGAATCATCAATGTAATTTCTAAAAAGGTACTGGAGTGCTGAGAGGATACACTGTTTTGTCTGGAATTGGGAGAGGCAGTCTGCTTTCTTTAAGAAACCTGTTATTTTCTTGAGGGTTTTTGGGGTTTTTTTTGTTTTGTTTGGGTTTTTTTAAGGAATGAAGAGTGGTGCAAAAGGACACTACCTTGTTCCCTTACTCAGGAAGAAATATGAAGAGACCCTGGTTTAACTCCCGTGTCTCACATAACAAACTCCAGAACTATGTCAGCCCTTTTTTAATGTCTTAACTCCTCCACACCTGCTTCCCCAGTACCACAACCACAACTACTCAAAAATCATAAACCAAGCAAAAAAAATCCATGATTATTGTTAACACTCAAAAGAAATTCATGGCTATTTTCAATTTGCCTTTTGTTTTTTGAGTCTTTGGGATTCCTACTGTTCTTATTTTCAAGATTTTCTCCACAGCAATCATAGATAAAAACATCTTTTCATACAAAATATGAGTTGTGTTTTTTTCTTTTTTTTACATAATTACTCCATTTACCAAGACTGAAGAAGAACATTACGTATTGTGAAACTCACAGTAAAAGCCACGGCAGAATCATCCCTCTCTCAGACACCACTGCTTCTCTCTTCCTTCTTTTCCCTCAACAACTAAACAAAAACACCCTTTGCACAGCTTTTGTTCTTGATCATTTTATTTTGGTGGTTTTCATGCTACATAAAAATTAGTTTTTATATCAAAAAATTATTCACAATATTTCCAAAATAGTTCAAGTTGGTTTTTTTTTCCTTTTTGTGTTTTTTAAATATTTTTAATGTATTTTTATTTCTTTTTTTTTTTTTTTTACTGCAGCTAGGGTTACAAAACATCCCATTTCCTCTCGCCACCACCAATCCGCTGTCAGTTCCCTTTTACATTTGCATATGTAAAAAAAAAAAAAGAAAAAAGAAAAAGAACAAAACCTTTTTTCATCATTTACTTGAGAAATAAAAAGTCATTTGGCACTCATGTCTCTGTGGCTCTGATTTTCACCAGTGGAGTGGCTGGAGGTGGGCACATGTGTAAGTATGTGTGTGTGTACGTGTGTGTGTGTATGCATGCATGTGCATGCATCAAGAGGATATGGAGGAGGCAAAATTTAGGCAAAGATAGTCTCAGAAGTGGATAAGATATATCTGCTGTGTGCAACAGCCTGATGGGTGGCCAGGTTCACCACAAGATACCAACAGCTCAAGAGAAGAGGAGGTAGCAGTGTTGGGCAGTAGAAGACTTACACTAGAGGTGAGTATTTCTTTTTCTTTTGGTTGATAGACTGAGCTCATCAAACATGCTCTCCAAAGTAAATGTACATTAGTTAGAAAGCAAATACAGCTGCAGCTGACCTGTGCCAGCTCTAGAGATGCTACCTGCCCCAACCCTAATAGACATGACAGTCCTCCACTACTGTGCTCAGCCACTTCTAAGTGCCAAAGGATAAAGATGCTAGGCTTTCCCTTAGCTGTCATGCCATTGAGAGCTGGCCAGATACCAATGCACCACCTTTAACCCTTACTTCATGGTCTGTGAGACTCCCCTCAGCCTCGAATGACTTTGTCCAAGTCAAGGGTGAGTCCTACTCACTTGCAAACAGCCCAGAAGAGGCAAGGCAGAACCCCTCTGGCCTGTTTAGTGTCATTCATTTGCAGACCTACATGCCCCACTCCTGCTCCAGCATGGGAAGGTCTGTGGCAGGTGTCGGTAAGCCATCTTCCCCTGCCTGCCCTCCAGCTTGACCCATGACCCACACAAGCCAGAGGATGATCTCTTGTGGATGCTCATTCCCTTTGGGTCAGGCCTCTCAGCAGCCATAGGGTCCTTGTCCCAGGAAAGGCTGTGGAAACCACCAAAAAAGGGCTTTTCTCCCTGCTCACCTGGGTAATCCCTCATGGCTTCAGGAGGGCAGGACCTGGGAGTCAGGCATCCTCCCTGCCTGCAACCCATCCCATTTCAGCCTTTGGGGCAATGGCCAAAGCTGACTGGAGAAACCAATTTTTTTAGGGAAAAAAAGAGAAAGATAATAAAAGGAAGGGAAAGAAAGGGGGTACCAAAAAAACCCAAAACAAAACAACCCCAAAACCCACCTGTCCAACGGTTAATAGTTTGCCTTCTGTGACTCCACAGGGAAGTCAGTGAAAAGCTACTTCCTGAAAGGCTGCTGCCTCCTCTATATACCAGCCCTTGCCTCCAATTACAGATGGTGCTTTGGTCACTGGCAAAGAGACGTTTCAAGATAGCCCTGCCATTCAGGAAAAACATGTACAAAGGAAAGATCCCAAACACAGCTGAACCATACAAACAATAACTGCACAGAACTGAGGTCTCGGAAAGTTGTATTGCTGAAAACACCTCCCTGCTTCCACTAAAAGGACTGTGTAAACAAACAAAATGAACAAAAGAAATCAACAGCTAATCAGAAAACTTTTTTTTCCCCCACATTAAAAGTTTTGAAAATGCAAAGCTAAAAAGAGCAGTTTGCTGCATTTTTGACCACATGTGAGAGAGAGCCTGCTCCAAAGATAAGAAAAGCAACCAGACAGGCAAAGAGGCCTCCAGAGCTAGCAGCTTTCTGTGCCAGCCTCGACACTAACCATTGTCTAGTGGGAAGGTCATTTTCTACAGCACCTCTTGAAGGCTCCAGCTTGCTAGGAGCTTTTAGGTGTATATCATGTTGATAACAATAATAATACTTAAAATACACACACACATGTGTACATGCACTCACACACATATATCCTCTCTTTGATAAAAGACAAGCCTGGCAGAGCACAGGATACAATTAGATGGAGAGGAAAGAGCAGTTGAACATGGAAGAAAGCAGAAGAGGTGGACGGATGTGGTCTGATAGAAGGAGTCACTGGAGGCCACAGATTATTCTGTTACATTTTATATATATATATATATATAAATAGAAAGAAACCATCAAAGAGGCCCAGTGACACCAGCATTAAAGGGCTAGTTAAGCAGACTTAAGATAGTGTAGATGATGAGGGCCCTAGCCCCCATGTGTTGCTCCTTCCTTATCTGACTAGTCATGGCATCTCTTCATCAGGTCCTGATTGTCTTTTCTGGCTGCTGACAGAGGCAAGCAGTGTCTTGTTCAGTAGTTTGGCCAGATAAAGTGCTGTGCTGGTTGGCACTGTAGGGCCCACCCAGCAGGTCATTCTCTCTGGTGCTAGCAGAGTAGCCACCTCTCCTAGAAATGAATGGGATGGAGAATGGCTGTAGAAAGTTCATTCCCTCCCATGATCTCTATTTACTGTCCCCTCTGAAGAAACTGAACCCCTATAGAACTTGGGATTTGCAAGGTCCTTTCCCAGCTCCAAGCAGCAATGGTAAGCTTCTTCCAAACAGCAGGAACAGGAGGTCAATCCACCACAGCTCAGCTTTTGCCTGTGTCTATCTGACATAAGAGCAAGAAAGGGCAGGCTAGCGCTTGCTTGCAAGTGAAATTTCAGTGCTTGCATTGCTCTAGGAGGCAGAAAAAAGATTAGCAAGGGAGCCTCTTGTTTCACTCACAGGACATATTGACCAGATCTCGCTCAAAAGACCTACCAGTCAGTGCATGATTGTCTTCCTACTCCATCTACCAGCTAAGGCCAAAGTAGGTAATGAGTGTAGCACAATGTTTTGAAAATGTGGCACAGCAGTTTCAGCACAGAAGTGAATGAGTGCATGAAATGCGTTTCTGGTGCTGTGTTCAAACCGTCTCCAGGAGGAAGCTGTGTCCCAGCCTTGTCACTGATTCAGAGCTGGTCCCCCAGAGTCCAAACAAAGCAGCTGTGCCAGGGCATACCAGGTAAAGAAGAGCAACAACAGTATTGCCAAGGTACCTATGGGTACTCATCACCTGGCTTGAGCAGCATACAGCTTCAAACACTTTTCTCTCAGCTCAAACACATGCGTACAAATACCTAAGCACACATACGGACTGTGGCATCACACATACAAATGCGCGCAGGCTGCATAACTACACATACCAACATGAACCTACTCCTCCCCCCCCTACAAGTAGACACGTGCAAGAAATACAGACAAATAGCAACAAGCATGCAACATACACATGGTGATCCCAAGCAGAGGAAACTCCTCTAAGCTATGATAAAGCACAGTGAGTTCCTGGGAGATGAATCCTGGCAAAATGCATTGCAGGAAGAGGCCCACACAAGCAAGAAAATCCACAAAAAGCATTCTAGGCATCTAAACTCCTAAGTAGCTGTTCCAAAAGCTCCTTGGATTTCACAGGAATTTAGCTGCCTGTGTTGATGGATCTAGTTTCAAGGCCTGGAAGGAAAGCAGAAGGAGAAAGCACAAAACTTCCATCTTATTCCCTTGACTGATTTTTGTCTGTTCAAGGGCAGGTGTAATCTTTCTCCAGGTGACCTGGGACTTAGCAGCCAGTGCCCCTGGGCCTAGATAGAAGTTTCATGTGATGGATGTGTTCTCTCTGAATGCCCTGCAAATGCTGCAGGTGTCTATGCTTATGGCACATTGAATAAGCACAGGAAACAAAGCAAGGAGTCTGCTGATGCTCAGAAAGGTAACTCACTACTTTATCCAAAAGCTAATCTGTGGGATTTACTCCCAAGGAGATGCCTGCCATACAGACACACATCGTTGGTTTAGCACCAAGTGAGCCACCGGTTTCCAATTTCACTTCTGTTTAGAGTTCTGCCAGGAGTCACCTGAATGCCAAACATGCACCTCCTCCCAGACTGACAGATATTTGCAGCCATGTATTCACAAGTACACAGGCCATTCTGCTTGGGACAGACATGCCAAGCTCATAGCAAGGGTACATGAGAGGGATGACTACCCTGCTCATGCCTTTGAACAGAGCTCCGTTCCCATGTGGCTGTAGTAGTTTCTCCCACCCAGAAATCAGAGATTCAGGTCTGTAATAACAGGTTAAGCAAGAGTTAGCAGCAGCTGGGAGAAGACTGCTGCTCTGAATAACCTCTGGTGATGCTGACCCTTTCCATTGCTTCCTGCACTGCCCATATGCTTTCACACAGCACACCTCAAACCTTCAGAGACCATGGCACTTGCATACACTGAGAGGCTGACTGGCCCTTTCTCAGACTGTGACCAGCAGACCCAGGCGTCTTCAGGGATGAGCAACCAGTGCCATTGCTGTGGAGCATGGTGTGTTAACAGACGTTCAATAAGGAACAATGCAAGCTGTCCAAAAGGGAAGTAGGGAGTTGTCTTGACATCTGCCTAGAGACCCCACCATTTTTACATTGACTCTGTCTCTTCTTATTCACCATGTCACACCCTGTCACTCTCCTTCTTTACTGACACAACACTAGACCAGAAACCCTAGGCAGCTGGTGCCAAGCACCAGCTTATATTGACTTGTCAGACAGAAAGGGAACAAATATTACCAGACATTCAATCTCAGGTTTGCAAAACAGCAGAACATCATGTAGGTCTTTACAAGCCAATGGCCTCTAAGCAATAAAGGAAGGTAGCCCTATGCTTTTAAAAGATAGCATACTTCTCTCCAGCAGCCTTGCTTTATTCACATAGAGTAAAAGCAAAGAAACTCTACTGACCCTGATGTAGCTCAGCCTGGAGTGGATAAAAACTGTATTTGCCCCTGCTCTAAATTCACGAGTCAGCCATCAAGGACAGAAATGTTGTCCTTTCTCTTGGCTTTCTCAGAAAAGACAACTTCACTGCTTCCTTGCATTGCCTAATTTGCTAGGCTGATCATTTCTTATTTCTTGAGTAGGCAAGAGCAGAACACCACCTCAGTGAAAGTGAAAGAGAAGTCAAAAATAGCTACCAACTATCATCTTCTAAAAATCTGGTCAGGGCTAGAATTTTCCAGGAGAGGAGAAGGAGAGGCCTGCCCTTCACTCATCTTCTGCACAGAATTGCACAGTCTGATGAAGACAACAGAGAAACAAGACAGTAATAAGCAGAGCAGAGTGGGCAAACAGCCAGCATAAGTCATTCTGAGGGAAGAGGCGTAGAGATGAAATTGAAGAATCAGTGTGAGTAAGATGGGAAATAAGTAGAGAAGAGGCCAGGAAGAGATGAGGCAGTAAACTGCTGAATAGATGAAAACACCTGAAAATGAGGTTCTGCTCAGAGGAAGGACAGAGAGGGTCTAAAGGAGAGGAAACAAAGTAGACAAGAATGGCACAGAGGGTCTGAGACCACACTGCCTCCTCTCCCACTGCTACTGGGAAGGCCACAAAAAAGAGGGAGATGAAAGAGCGGGTCAGGAGATGAAGGCCCAGAGAGAGATCCCTGTAATCCACAGTAACAAATGTACTCTGCTGATGTCCCAGGGAGAAGGCAATGGGGACCAGGAAAGAGAAAGTAATCAAAGAGCAAAGCACATAGAGAAGGAAACAGCCCTGTGCCTCACACAAACAGTCCCTAGCAATCAACACAGCTTTTATTACAGGAAATTATTAACACCCTCTGCTACCCACCACCCCTCACCAATCCCAAACCTCCCCTGTTCGGGGACCCTTTCTTGGAACACACATATAACATCCAGATAAACTTTCCGAACCAGCAAAAGCAACCACTGAAACAACTTCAAACACCACAGACCAATAAAACCACAATTTAGAGTTAACTTTCCCAACCCCCCCATGCCATTATTTAATAAGGAAATACTGTACAGATATAAAATCCACCCCTTTCCCAACCTGAATATAATTGCTTGAGTTAGTTTCTGTACATATATACACACATATTTACACAGTAATGCTGCAGTCAAGAAAGCAGATGATATAAAAGTCACAAAGTGAATACATAAATTAAATAACTACCAGCAGAACATTAGGAAAGGTCAAGTTGTTCCTGCTTGGCAAAAATGCATTGTGGGACAGAGCCATTAAGCGTACTGACACGTACCGTGCATGTGTCTGTGTGTGTGCATACAGACACACAAGCCTCACAGCTTCCTGCTGTGTCGGGTTTGTTCATTTCTGTTTCACTTCCCCAGTATGTCTCGTATGTGTGCACGCATGCCCAGACGAACCCCTGTCCCACAGCATGGAATTTTTTTCTGACCTGTTAGAGTGCATACCCGTGCTTGTCGTGAACCTTTAATGGCAGGAGGCCAGCAGGTTAAGAGATCTGCAACTTCTAACACATCACAGAGGTCCTCCTTTAGCTCAGCACCCAGGGGACTGTACCCTTAACGTTGGCAGACATGAGTCCTGCCTCTCTGTGATACGGCTTCACTGCCTTTTTCTATATACAAGCAGATTCATGCTGTGCCAGTTTTGTTGTCAGCAATGACAGAAGGGTGCCAGAATTCACTCAAATGGCATAGCTAGGAGAAAAATTTGCGGATGCTCAAGAGATGAAGAACGAACTCAAAGCCAATTGCAAAGTGGTTTTTGTTGTCGCCATTCTAATGACAGACACCCAGGTCTGTCTGCAGTCAGCCCCAGGGAGGTCCAGAGAGCCCATGATGAAGATGAAGCAATAGTATTCGTATTGCCAGTGAGACAGTCAGAGCCCCAGTTTGCCTTTGAGGGGGAAAGGAGGAAGGGAGCCACAGGGAAGTGTAGGTGGGTGAATGCAGCGAGGGTCTATGGCTTGGAAATCTATTTGGCTGCAAATTGAAAATAAGCCCTTGTGGGGACAACAATCGGGTCCCACTAGTTACTATCTCAATGTGCCCTGCAGCATCCAGCAGCATGGTAGGTGTGTTCCAGGTGGACACGCCAGGTGTGTTCAGCAGCAGGGAAGCACTTATGGAAAAGAGTGGGTGCACATGAGGGTTGTGGCTTGGAGTCCACCCCCATTTGTTGCCAGAAATCCAGTTCCTTTCTCACACACGGCTCTCAGAGGCTCCTGTGGTGAGCCAAGCATATGCCATGGAGAGGCAGCATATTTGGACCCTACCCTTTGCTTGCTTGGATTGAGCAGGAAGGGTGAAGTGTAATTCCTTAGAGCGATGGTGCAGAGTCAGCACAAAGGCCCTTCATCAATCCTCCTCATCTTTATCCCCTCCCATTTTTCTTTTCTTTTTGGCAACAAAAAATACGTGGGGAAGAGTAACCTCCCACCATTCTCCATGGGAAGGCCTCATCAAAGGTTGCCTGACTGGAGTGGAGGATGCATGAAAGGCCTGAGTCTGATCATGGGCTGTGTTCCCAGGCTTGTTTCCTTCTGTTGATAAGCAATGGAGGTGGGAGGATATGCCACATTTGATAGAAAGCTCTAAAGCAAAGACTTGCCTATAAAGATCCCTGAGGTATCTCTGATCACTCTAACCTGTCACCACCATCATATTCGTTCTCTGTCTCCCCCTCTCTCTTTTGCTGGCAATGTTGCCATGAGAAACAACCCTGATTTGAAGGTATAAAGGGGCTCTATTTAAGATGGATGTTAGTGTCTTCTTGGAGTGAGGAGCTCAATGTCAGCATGCATTGCTGAAGAAATCAGAAGCAAAGAGGTCCATCCTGGCAACTCTTAACTCCTCCACCAAATCTTTCAGGACATTATAAAGGAACCCTACATGCTGGAAATTGAAATATCGATTCCCTATGGGCAAAGTTCATGCTTGCATATTGCTGAGCATTTTGAACCCACTGGGGTTCTTGCCTCAGAGTTCTGATGACGCATGCCGGATTTCAGAGAGAACAGAATGTTTTTTTGCTGAGAAGGTGGGGCCGGTGTGCTTCATTGTCTCAACTGACAACAAGTCCTGACTGCAGCTTTTCTTTCCTATTTATGGTGTGACATGGCAAGTTCTGATATTGCCCTCACTGCGAGGTATGATTGGAGATAGAGAACTACTACACCAGCCTGTGTTGTGTTGCGCTATGGTAAAAAGCTGGTGTGAATACTCCCAGAAGGTTTATCATGTGGAGATCCACGGCTGCCAGTTCTACCTGCCAGTTGCTTTCCACTGTTCATGGCACATTTCTGGTATTTTTTGAATATTTCCTCTGTCTCCTTCATACACATCCTCCTTCAGCTGAGTACATACGCTACAGTAACACTTCAGCAGAACACGGCTCATGAAAATGCCTCTCAGAGAGCCATGCCTGGGGCTACGGTGAGGAGGCTAATGTCAGAAACATTGTCAAAGGTGCCTAATCTTTCCCAGGAGACTGGCTGCAAATATACAGTAGAGGTCACCAAACTGTAGAGGACACAATTGTTTTTGCTCGGTATTCTTGTGTGCAGAAACCTTCAGAGAGGGGAAATGTTCCCAGCCACTGCCCCAGAAAATACTGGTGTTTCTACAGGAGAAGGAGAGAAATGGAAAGGAGGGGATGTGGAGTTTTGTCAGGCTCTGGTATGAAATCCCATTCTTTTCTGGACAGGTAATAAACAGCACATGGGTGGTTTTCTAGTATAGACAACACCTGCTGCTAATATTGCCTGATTGATTCACTTGAATACTTAGAATGAAAATACACCAAATCTAAAATTCTAAATATATAATCAGAGTTTAATAACATCATTGATTTATTTTCTGGATTATGAATTACACCCTCCCGCCTCCCACACCCTCCCCTTTATCTCTGTCCCAAAACTTGTTGACTTGTCAGAACTAAAATAAACAAAGCAACCAGAAAAGATCACTTATAGGAAAAAGGATTAACCTGATGGACACGTGGCCTAATCTATTACGGGAGAAGGCAAAATACCAGACTCCTGTTGTTAGACCAGAATTAGACCTGTGGTTCAGTCCAGAATTTCTAGTTCTTCTTTTCTGGTTGCCCTAGAGCATTCATTTGAGTGGTTTGTGGCACAGTTAATATTTGCAGAGCACTCGGAGTGTTAACAGTGCTACAATAGTATCAACACTAGATAATGATTTTGGCAAACTATCATTTGCCAATCAGTGGAACAAGGGACAGACCAGTTCGGAGAAAATACGACCCAACTTTCACCCTGGAACACAAAAATCAGAACCTTTAAGAAGAGATTTGAAAAAAGTTCCGTTAACTTCTTTTTGGTTTGTTTTCGGCTTAATTTCCCTGCAGAGCCACCCTCCAGGTTTCCTCGTTCCAGGTGGGGAGGGACGTAAAAGTACTGAGTTAACCGCCAAAGAGATTAGCTGCCCTCGCCAGCTGTCAAGCTCCCCCCCAAGCCCTTAGGAAATACCAGAAATTATCACGAGCTTTCCCAGGTCCAAGATTCTAAACCAAAGTAGCATTGGAGAAGTCTCTTAATGTCAAAGTGATGGTCCAACCTGAGCGGCCAACTTGATGGTTCACCCCACCACTATCAAGACAGCGTAGTGCCTTGAGGCCCAAACTCCACAGAGAGGTGCTGGTACAGAGAGTTTATTATGCAAAAAGGAATTGGGGGTGTTCCCATCAAAACATGAAACCCTGCTGGCAAGGCTTGAAGTGACGTTCCGGCGTCTTCCATTCATGAAGATAAAGGTGACAGGGCAATACGGGGGGCCTCAGGGGAACACAACACACATGGGTTTCTCTCTCTCTCTCTTTTTTTTTCCTCATTCATACGGCCTCGACCCGCGTAAACCGCTTCCAAAAACGCAGCCTGAAAAGTCGTAGAAAACAAACAGAACGGAAACAAACTTCCCCTCCCTCCCACCCCACGACCTGAATATTCACGAGAAGAGAAACACCAATTTATACAAAAACGCAATAAAAAAGAAATATTTACAAATGAAAGGAACGCCTTCTCGGTGGCCATTGTCAGAGGCATCTGACAAGCTACCGTGTGTTCTGGATTGCAGATCGCTCTGATAATTTGTTTGGTTTATTTTTTTATTTTTTTTTATCTCTTCCTTTTTGTCCTTGTAATGAGAGAAGAGGGAAAGAATAAGAAGTTCCCTTACACCGAAGACTAAGGGTTGGCATTACAAAGACTCTCCCCCTCTTCCCTCCTTAAATTCCTCAGTGAAATATAAGAAAATATTCCCCTCACCAACCCTGCCCACCCTCTCCTCACACTCTTTGACTTTACAGACAAATCCCACCCTCCCCCCACCCCAGCTTTAAAAAACAAGTAAAATAAATAGGTAAATAAATAAAAGGCCTTCTGTTGGCTTTAAAAGAGAAAGATAAGATAAGATAAAATCAACTAGGGTTCGGTGAGGAATGTGAGAGAGGTGGTTTTCAGCTCCAAGAAATGTGGCTCATGAAGATGGGGCTGCCTTCTCCTTTCAGAGTCAGTCCCCAGAAGTGTCCCCATGCCTTCAGAACAAGGCTCCCTCAACCCTCCTCCTGGTGAGCCATGGTCATTGAGACACTGGAACAGACCCAAGATAAGAAGGAGAGACTTTGCCACATCGCTCAGGATGCGAGAGGTCAGCCCACATCCCCACTTCAGGAGAAAGAAGACATATGAAAGGGGAGTTCAGCTTCTCACTCCTACCATTGCTTCCTTTCCTTTAGTTTAACTTGCATCTAAAATGATACAATGGAAAATAAAAAACACTCTTATCGATACTAGGTGCACCAGGAAAGCTGTCACTACAACTGCAGGGATGGGAAACCCTAGGCTATTCCAGCTTTGCACCTGTGCTAGTATCTCTCTCTTGCACACACAGAGGCACACGTACATGCACACACATCTCTCAGCCTTGCACGTCTTGTCTTCAGCCCTCAGCACAAGCTTTCATGCTCTCTGGCATTTATTCAAGCACATTTCTTCACAGGAAGACAAGCCGTGTACTTCCCCTGTACATTCAACAGTAAATACACATATGTATTTCCTATGGGTGCGCACACTCTCCTCCCATTTCTACATGTGCGAGGAGGCATTGAAACAGTCCACCAGCACCACCACCATCACAGACAACCCTTTCATGGCATTTTTTTTCTTCTTCAGCACCATGCCAGCATTGGCAGAGGGTACCCTATTCCTTTTGTTCCAACCTGCTGGGTAGGAAGGGCAGAAGGATAAAACCCCTTTTTTCCTGCCCTCCTCACTGAAAGGACATGGCAAAACAGGCTTGGTGTCCCCTGATGTGACAGTGACAAACTGTCACACTTTTCCCTACTCTTTAGCTCTGTTTCATGGTTTGTTATCCAGACACCTTATAGGATCGTGGGTTTATTTTGCTTTCTCCACAGACATTTCAAGTATAAAGTTATCGTATATACTCGCGCGTAAGCTAACCCATACTACACACTGCTCCCACCCTTTAAGTATGTCACAATTAGTGAGTGATTCACAGCTAACAAACCAACCCGCGCCCTATTCCCCAAACTCCTCTCATTTCAGTGCAAACCAGCATCCTCTGTCAGAGATACCAGCAGCCTCCCTGAATCCAGGGTTGCTTTCCCAAACTCAGCCCCCACTTCCCTTCCATCTCTCCTAATGGTCTGCCACAGATTCAGTGACTGTAATAGCCATACTGAAACCACTAGCCAGACCTGCAGACAAACATTCTCTCCCTCCCCTCACACCCCCAGCAGACAATTCAAAATTTTAGCGTAAAATTTCTCAGCATATACGCAAATATATATATATTTCAGCCCTAAACCCCCATAGTCTTCACAAAATAATGTAAAGAGAACCTCAGTATAGCTAACATATAAGTGCATCATTAAATTAGTCGTGTTATTCACCCTTCACTTTCTCCACATCTTCAAACACTACTCTTTTCTAGGCAGTTTTAGGAAGACCTGCCTGAGCAAGCATATTTTCCTGCAGGTCCATGACACTGCTTCTGCTGTCTCCTCCTGCCACACACACTTGTGTGCGTGCACATGCCTTTCTCTGCCAGGAGCCAGCAAGAATGAAATGCTGGAGTCACTGCTGCTCCCCCTCAGCCCACCCCTTTCCTGTCTTTTTCTCCCCTTCCTGAAATCACGAATGAGGATATCCAACTCCGACGTCACTGTAAAGTGCAATGGTCAGGAATGGAGGAGAATGGGAGGAGCAAGAACATGGAAAAAGAGATAAAAGATGGGAAAGAGGAGGAGGAAGAGGGGAAACCAAAGAGGTGGCACTTGTCACCAGTGCTGCACTACCCAGAACTCCAGTATCCCACAAACTAAGGATGATCCAGGAGAGTAGCCGATGGGATTAATCCCACCCCACCCTCCCACACTTTACATACACCCCCAGTCCCTCCCCACGCTCTTCCCCTCTCACTCAAACGTCAGACTCAATACTGGAGAGTTTCTCATAAACATGCCCGTTGCTGGAGCCATTGAAAGCCCTGGGGTTTTTGTTGTTAGGCACACAGGGGTTGGACTGGTTCCCTATACAGATGTCCTTCTGGAAACGGGCTGGCACAGCCCCATGAAGGGCTGAGACCACCGGCTTGTTGGTGGTGACGATGGCTCGGAAGTCTGGCCTGGCTTTGGGCCCTCCTGCCACCACAGGCTGCCTGAAGAAATAAGATTTGCTGCCGTGGAGCAAGCATTGGTCATCCCCAAAAGTGGGGATGAAAGGGTTTTGGGTGACCCGGTCGGGGTAGAGCGACTTGCTGAGCATGTAGCCCCCGCTGCTGCCGGGGTTGTTGTGGTGGTGGTAGCTGGTGGCGGGCACTGAGGACTTGTTGTTGGCAAAGGTGGTCTCGCTGGCTGGCATCTCAAACATGTGGGCGTAAGGACTCCCCTCCAAAAAGCGGCCCTTGTCCTTGAGGCTGACGCTGCGGGGGGCCAGGGCCGAGTCATCCTTCTGCAGATCCACAAACGTGTCATAGGAGTGCTGCCGGCGGAGCTTGTTGCGGTTCTTCTTCTGCACCTTGGAGGCAGAATTGGAAGGGCTCTGAGGATATTTGGAGGAGGAGGTGGCGCTGGTGGCCACGGGCACGGGGGCAGGCGGCTGGTCCAGCTCTTGGAGCGAGTTGTCCTCACTGATGTCGTACAGGTTGCCTGCTTTCTTGCAGGCCTCACAGCGGATGCAGGCCTGGCGCGTGGAGTTCTGCCCCACCACCGATGGTGTGTAGTTGTGCAGCTTAGAAGGGCAACCGCGGCAGAAATTAGCCCCAGGCCGGTCCTCCCAGTCTAGGTTGGTCAGGTTCTTCTCCCATGGTGCTGGGACCCCACTTACAACACCATGCTTGTGCTCATTGCCTCCGCCAAACTCGCCCGAGCCATGTTTATGGTGGGCCCTGTTGGTGCAGGACCCACCCCCTCCTCCTCCTGTGTCACGCTTAAACTCATCGCCCCGCTCTTTGTAGATATCAGTCAAGTCCACGTGTTCCCAGTGTGGTGAGTTCTCCTTCGCCCGAAACTGGTCCAGGTAGAAGTCCCGTAGCCCTTCCTTGTCCCTGAAGTAGCGCTTGTGGTCAGGTGAGCGGGGCGGGCGCCGGCGGTAGGACAGCTCTATCTCGTCAAACTCCCGCCTGGACTTGGCCGAGGCCGGGCGCTTCTTCAGGCTGTCCTTGTACTGCTGCTTCCGCCGCTTGGCTGCATTGCCCTCGATGTTGCCATAGGTGACTGTGTGAGTGGAAATGTCAGAGACATCTGAGCGGATCAGGTCATCATGGGCCCCGCTGCCCCCGTAGCGGTCACTCTTGAAGGAGAACTTGCCATAAAGGTCACCCAGCTGGCTGTGCTTGGCAGGGGGTAACCCCAGGTCCAAGGGTTTCTTCCCAATGGACCGCGACTGGGCATTGAAGGGTGGGTTGTCACAGTCGTAGAGCCCATCGATGGAGCTGGTGCTGCCAATGCTGTGGGGGCGGTGGTGGTGGTGGTAGTGGTCCTGATACACATTGCTGTCCTTCAGCTGCAGGTTGCCAAAGGTCCTTTCCACCTCACTAATATAGTCACTAAAGAGGTTCTCCTCACAGGGGGGGTTGTTGTAGGACTTGCAGTCCGAGTGGGTGAAACTGCGGCGGTGCTCAGAGATATCATAGACAGATGACTCGCGGCGGATAAAGTCAAGGGCACTCTGTGGTGAGCCATTGACCCCTGAAAGGTTGGCCATGTTCTTGGCTGTCCGAAGCAGGCGGAGGATGTTGGAATGAGTGTTGTTCATAGTTGCTGTGGGGGAGTTCATTGCTGACTGGCGTTCCTCGATGGCCACACCGTGGATGCAGCTGTAGATACCCTGAAATGAGAAAGAGCAGGAAGGTGAGTGGTTCTGCAAAGAATTCATGAAAGGGGACCTGGACTGGGAAGCACCCTGTGCAGCAACAGCATGTTCCTGTAGGACAGCAAGGCCTGTCAGCCTTCCATCATGAATCACAAACAAACTAAATGAAATCAGAATTGCTCTACCAACCCTTGTTATTCTGCCCCTCTTTCTTGCCCCTCACATTTTTCCCTTCCATTCCATTCCTTTTCCTCTACTTTGCTTCATGTCATATCTGTATGATGCAGGAGTACCTGCTTGCATGTGTAAGAATTACTCAAATCTAGTAGGTGTAACATGGAATTGAATATGGGGAAAATAATATCCTTGGGAACAAAAGCATCAAGACAAATGATTCTGTGTGGACGAGAACAAGAAAGTCTGTTTTGACCCTTGAAATTCATCTGGACATCAGCGAATCAACAAGACAGGAACTGTCTTAAAAAGGGAACAGCTCCATTTGTCATAAACTTAGCTACATTAATCACCACTACAGATTAGAAAAGGAAACAAAGAAAGAGCTTGACTGCCGAATAGGTATTTAGGTCTTTTGCATCTGGTTGAGTGAGGTACAATAGAATTTTTAATTGCATTCTGTTAAATTTAACAGCGATAACAGACTCCAAAACTGACATCCCTGAAAGAGAAAGTCCTCTATTCAACCTCAAATCAGACAACAGAAGTGTCCAATTCTTTCACATTCCCCACTAGCTCATTTCATCCATGACACAGCCTGTTTGTAGGGCTGCCCCTATGAGCAGAAGGAAAGGGGTTCATTTATTCCCTGGCCTGCCAAATGGTGCCTGCTAATTAATGTCAGTTGTGAAATGGACACCATCACATCATGTTACCATGGTTTCTCAGCAGCTAGCAGATGATTAACACTTTTCAGACTTTTCACCAACCTGGCCCAGATCTAACAGATAACCCCAGAATGAAAGAATCCGCACTTAGCTAAGGATCACCAAACACAATCCCCCATCTCATCTACAGACTAAACCAAGTTAGACACTAACAAGAACAGGGGCAGTGACACTGCATTCAAAAGTCTTTGAATTTTCTCCTCAACAATATGTTATGTAGCAATTATATATTCCTTGCATAATCAAAGTTAACTCTGTTACTTAGGACACTGAGGTTAAAAATGCTGATATTTGACCTCACTTCAGAATGGATCAGGAGAAGGGACCAGTGACTTAAAAGAAATGAAAAAAACTCCAAATGGGACACTGCTAGCTACACTAATAGCAGAAAGATGACTCAGAAATTACTAGAATCTGCTTTAAATGTAAATATTATATGTTAGGGCAGATTTGCATAAAGCAATTGCTAAATTCATGTGGTCATCCCCTTTGGAAGCATTTCTGCATGGCTTAGGGCATGGCTTTTCATTAGGAACTTCTCACTGTCCATGATAGCACACTTTTAGGTAACATAAGGTCAGCTGAACAGCTGTAATATAGAGGACAATGAAAAATCCTGAATTTCTAATCATGTTATCCACCATTACGTGACTTATCATCCCTAAATTTGGCCTCCTCACAACTCACTTTGGAGGAACAGGCAGCTACAGTTAACATGTCTTTATATTGCATTTTCATTTCCATGAGAAATTTCCATTTCCATGACCATAATCCAGCAGAGACCAGAAATGTCACAGAAAAACGTTACATGCTCTTGCAGCATTGACAGTGAAAAGATGCCAGCCTTTATCCTGCAGATCACTACTCTATTCCAGCTGTGTGTTAGACAATCTTGGTGGATTCCCCCATCTCCAGTACCTAGGGCTGATATAATCCTCTGTTCCTCCCCATTAGCAAATGACACTCACCCTGCTGATGGAGAAGACCACACCAGGCTTGCCAGAGCAGACGCCCATGAAGCAGTGGCGGAATTGCCAGTAGAAGAGATGCTCACAGATGAAGGTGATGAGACTGAGGGCCATGGCTGCTCCCAGCATGTAGAAGACACCTGCCATGTTATCTATATCCAGCTGGCTGCTCATAACCTCGTTTTTCTCATTGTGACAAATGCCAGTGAGCCATAGTGCTTCCAGCTCCTCCATCTCCCCTAGGAAGACAGAGAGAAGGACAGAAACAGGTTAGATACCCTTGCAATGGCTAAAGAGCTCAAGCTGGGTAAAACTGAAAGCAAGAAGCTGATCTAAGGTCATTTCAAGTGGCCATACTCTTTTTCCACATCTATTACATCCATGAAATATCCTGACTGCCCTTCTGATAGAGGCAGGTGCAATTTGTCACAGAGAAGGCAACAGAATTCTTACACAGCCAAATATTGGCCACAAAAAGCTGTAGCACAGGACACCGCTATCACACCTGCCAAATGTCTACAGTGAGGTCTTAAAAAGTTGTCCACCAGATGACTGTAGACTTGGCCTCACAAACTTCCACTGTCATATTAGATCAATGAAGGGAAAACTCAGTGTCTGATACTGATAGACAAAAATGAGTCACTTCTAAATGAAAACATTGTACATTTCCAGCTCAAAATTAAAAATGTTGATTTTTGAATTAAAATGTCTGAGTTTGAATTTGTTTCCATCATAGCCATAGCTCATTAAAAGTAGATGTAATGTTCCCAAAAATATTTGCACATTTTTACCTGTTTCGATTCCCTTCAATTTTGTCCAAATTCAACACTCCCAAGCCCTTTGACCAATCAAAAATATTACTAATTTGTATCAACTAGGAACAAATGTTCTGTAGTCTAATTTCATACCCCACTTACTCCTATTATGGTATTTTCATGAGGGAAGAGAGAGAGAAACACTCACACACACACACCTACTGAGACATTCAGAAACAAACTAATTTTGCAGGTTGGCAATTCTTTCCATGCTGATAGGAAAGTTAGTTTTTCACATTTTCAACCTCCAGTTGAGTGACAGGGGAAAGAAAAATCTGTTTACTTATGTGTTGCCATAGCACAGTCTTTAAAGCTTTATGGAGAACTTATGTCTTTTTCTGAAATAATATGCATTAGGTTGTTTAGGAAACAGAACGCCCTATCTGTCAGGTGGCCAATTTTCTGATGAAACATATCAGACCTATATTCTTTCCATATTTATTATACTGCATGTTATTTTTGGATTTCAGGAAAAAAAGAAATACTTATAAATAAAATTTTATTTATTCAAATAAAGAACAGAGCAAGATATAATACGGAATGGAAAGGAAAAGCCAGGAAAATATCTTATAAGAAGGAATTCCTTATCCCATTAATATTTTTTTTTTAATAATAGCATTTTCTCTGTAAAGGATGAGATGAACTAGGTAATTATAATGTTCTGATTTAAAACTCCAAAGTATGCTTCTGAGTCTCAAATCCTTCCTTGTTTTTTGTTTTTTGTTTGTTTATTTTTTTTAAATCTGAGGTAACTCTTTCATCCAGAAATATTTATCCTTTATTTTTGTAAAATCTGCATGGCTTGATCCTGTCTAGAACTATAAAGCATGGGATGACCACGGGAAGTCCAGTGTAATTAGTGGGTTTGGTCACAGCAAAACCTCAAAGGTAGTGAAGAGTTCACAACAGAAATCTTGTTTTCACAAGACATTCTTCACACAAGATATTTTTCAAACACACATCTCAGCTGGCTCTGTGAAACCTTCAGTGTTTTTGACATTGCTTTTGATGATATTGCTACCCTGCATCAACAACATAAAACAAGTGACATCCTCACACTTTTGGTGTAAAGCCTCTAACAAACCCTTGATAATAAATTCCTGTTTTCTGAAGCAGTAGAGCTAGGAACTTCTCTTTCTTACATACAAAACTTCGTATTTCTTAGGAAAACTCCAACTTCTCTATTTTTTTGTCACTTACCATCTCCAAAAAGCTGTAGAATGGCAAGATCAACCTGGCGCTTCCAGCCTGAGTCCTTTTGGATGGCAATGCCGTAGCCAGTGGAGGCAAACACTTTCCCACTCCCAATAGTCACCAGCTTGCAGCCTTCATCTCTGCCAGCCATGTAGTTTAGCACTGCTGCATCATAAATGAAAGCATCCAATTTCCTGCACAGGTGCAAGAAACAAGAGTGGTATAGTACAGAAAAGATAGCATATGTATGAGTTCAAAGGTGTTCTCAGCTAATCAAGGCAGAAACAAACCTCTTTGAGATAGATTATAATAGGTTACATCTTCACCTTCATCAGAGTTGACTAAAATCTGAGCCTAGAACCTGTTTGCAGGTGAAGCTAGATTATAAATGAGGACTGTCTATTTCTTTCCGACTCTTTGACAAACATAATTTCTGATCTGAAAGAAAATTTGGAATACAAATATACTGCAAGATAAAGATGAATGAAGAGGAAGTGAAGGGGATTTGTAGTCCTAAGGAACAGCTTATATTCCTGTACCGCCTTTCATTTCAAAAGAACCTAAAATACTTTATAAAATATATCAATATTAGATAGCAAAGTAGGGGTTGGAGTAAGGAAAACATTATCTCCAATTCAAACTTCTGGCATGACTTAGTTGAGCAAAATGTAATTTTTTTCAAATTAAATATAGTCAGGACATCATGCTTAACTCCTTGGTTACTGTGAAAAGCACTACTGGATCTTTATCAATATCAAGTGGCAACAATAGCAACTTTATGGTTTACCATGCTGAGTAGTTCTTTGATAAAGAGTGCTGAGCTGAAAACCACAAAAAAAATTCTGTTTCAACACAAAGAAATCCCCATTATGGGCTGGGATGGGTAGACAGCACAACAGGCTGATGAGAACCTCCCTCTCACTGCAACAAGTCAATTTGTGGGTGGGGGCCAGTCTCAGGGGGCTGCATCTTCACCATAACCAAAGACAGCCAATGAGTAAATCCTCCCACTAGATCTGAAATGAAGCACTTTCTGATAAAAGACCAAAGACCTTCCACCTTGCACATTCTCACACCTACACTATTTTTTCAATCCACCTCCTGTAAACATATATTTCTAGTGTGGTGGTTATCTCAGTTCAAGCGCATATCTGTGGGGAAGTCTGTCCAAGGGTGGATAAGAAGTCAGGATGACATCTACCACAAATGACGAGCTCTATTTCATCCATATATTTCCAGGACAGAGCATATTTATTTCCTGGATGATGACTATCCTGGCAAATGTACCTTCTCAGGATGGCATCCAACAATGGTACAGTCATTTATAATGGGCTGTGTGCCTCTGAACCTGTCAAACAAGTTTAGGAATATTCAGTCAATCTAGTAATTAAATTGGCTGAACATCTTCATTTGTGCTTTGGAATGAATTCTCATAAAGGTGCAACACGAGTGTAAGCAAGAACGTTTTTTTTCACTGGGGCTGGGTTCTGACAATCAAAATGGTCAGCTCTGGGAAAAGGTCTTTAATGATAAAGGACAAAGGCTTGCAAAATGACATTTTAAGTTAGCTACTTTACAAATGCACTGCTATTAAAGTAGGATGAGCTGTTCAAACATACTTTTGCTAATGATTTTTCCCATGTTTCCCAAATTACCCAAGGAAAACTTCCATTTTATATACTTCCTTATTATTCAAACAACATTTTGTTCAGCCCTTGATACTAAAATATTCCATAGAGAAGAGCTACTTCCAAAGTATTTGCTTCAAGCACACCTTCCATTACACTGTATTAGCTAGTGATACACTGGGGTGGGATTAGTCTGACAAGGATTGTTTCAGCTTCCTGATTAGCATAATCTTTTATACACAGAAGGAGGGAAAACAAAGGAATTTTCAGATGACAATATAAATGGTCTGAGAAAAACTTTGTCCACAGAGGTCTGTAAGCTTTTCCTGTGAATGCATAAAGATCCATCAGCATGAAACATCTTGATGAGTCGAGATCTTAGGGACTAATATACAAAAGGCTAACATACACAAGGATACAGAAGATTCTCTTTTAAAAAAATAAATAAAATAGTCTTATAAACAAAGCAAAATCAGAAACACTTAAAGAGATGTCAATAGAAAAACCTGACTCAGAGAACCACAGAATTATTATCCTGTGCTGTGTGTGGTTTTACTATACTTTTAACCATGGAATGATAATGGAGACTCGTTTTCCAAACCCCACAAAAAATTTTCCAGACAAGCATGCAAAGAATTCAGGTTTCTGTGACAAGTAAGCATGGAAGAAGAAAGCCTTACCCAGTCTTCAGTGAAAAGAGTGCATCATCCACCCCCCTCTGATTGAACTTAACCATGTAGCTGTGCATTTCAGGGTAGTTGTTGCGAATGTTCCTTTCTGTGCTGCCATTGGGAACGGTCCCGAAGCGGAAAGGGGGTGAGAAGTCATTGGGTTTCTGGAACTGGAGAGACAGAAAAGAACATTTATCACAACCTTTCAACAAGAAGTATTCATCTGAATGGGAAAACACACTCACCTCGAAAGGTAGTTCTGATTTTATTTTACTATCATGTAGAAAACATTATTGAGAATATATTATATTTCACTGTTTTCAAACACAAACATCTCTTGTTAGTGCCTGAGAACCAAGAAGTGAATCTGAGCAACCCAGTCTTCTTGTCAACTCTGGATTAAGTGCATAACCTAGCCAGGGATCAAAGATTAAAAGAAGGTTAGATAAAAGGAAAAAGGAAAGGGAAAACGTAACAGTGGCTTTGGAACACAGACAATGAAAGATTTTCAATAAAATCTATGTGCGTTTTATCCACAAAGTGTCATTTAGTTTCTAAGAAGTATCTTTTTCAGCTCTGTGGATGCCTTTGCACTTCCTGATTTTGACTGAAGTAGAAAATTAATTTATGAGGAGAGATGCCTCTCAGAATACCTCACACCCACTTTACCAAAGAAATGATCAGCTTTCAAACTTTTTGGCAAATGTCTCAAATGAAATGCTATTAGTGGCTACAAGTCACTAGTAACATTTGATGCCCAGAGCAGAGCTGGCAGAATACTCCAAACTTTTTGCTGCTCCCAAGAAATACATTCATCATAACATTCCCCCACAGCTCCAAGGCTGTGAGATTTTATGTGCCACTTGCTTAACTCAAGTCATAATCAATGCTCTCTGGGGTTTTATGAGCAGTAAAATTTAGACTGTCAATTACCAAGATTGCTCAAAACCCCTAGAACCAGCAGACAGGAATGAGCACAGAATTGTAAGCCAGGAACTGAATAAGCAGTAAAGAAAAAGATGCAAAGGTAAGTTAGATGGAGGGAAGCCCCCTCCTCTCTTGATAAATCAAGCAGTAGCTTGCCTGGTGCTAACTTTTGACTCCCAGCTGTGACTGTATATTTGAATGATCCTGAGAAGCATTCTAAGAACACACTAACGGTCAGACCAAACCCATTTAACAGCAACAGTTCACCTGGTACGTGAATATGTGTAGTTATGTACTGCCATCTTCTATACTGGAAATGGGGCTGCAATCTATAGCTTAAAAAACATGCAGATGAGACTTGTTCTTGAGGGCTGCTCAAAGCCAGTTTGGAACCTGGTCAACTCAGCTGAGCAAGCCAAAGTCACTAAAGCAGTGTGTCTCATTCACAACATCCCAACAATAAGGCCAACCAGGAGCTGTGTCTGTGGGTGGGTAAATGCACCATTCACATCACCTGCTTCTGTGTACCAGTCAGCTCATCTGGCTGTGCAAGGAAACATCTACCCAATTCAGATGGCAAGATGTGTTGGCTTGTACGTGCACACATGAGTGTGTGAGAGTGAATAAATGTCCTACTGCTCTAAGCCAATAGAAAACATCAGGGCTGTTTTTTGATACATAGGTTGGCACATCACCAAAGAGGTTTCACATAGCATAAAACAGGCAGTAAGGTGGCTCTTAGAACATTGTCACATCCCCTAGAGATGAAGACAAACTCATAGCTATCAAAACCTGTAATGAAAGCAAACTTTGATGGGAGAAAAATCACTGCAGCGTGCTAAAATTATTCTTTATTTTACCAAGGTGATTATAGCAGCGTGTTAGGGGACCCATCACAAAAAGGACATTGCCATACCATTGCAAAGGAACAGTCTCTCCCCTGACATGCTAAAACTGGACTCTGCAAAGTGGATAACTTGCTTCCCCAGAGGCTGCAGAACCCAGCCTTGAGGGCTTCAACAGAGTAAAGTCAGCAGGCCAAACATCAGGCAGACCTGACAAATATTGGTGTGACTTCAGCTTCAGCATGTCTTTTGGAGGGGCAGCAGCTATGAGAGCCCCTCTCTGGGGCCAGAGAGTGTTAAGAGAAAAAGAGGCCCCATTCAATGTCCATTTTATACCTCCACTCTCCATTCCCAGTAATACAATCTCTAGCTTTGTCTGCTTCCATCATTATGCCTATGAACTGTAGTAAGAAGGACTATGGATCAAGGCAGGGCCGTGATAAGGGAAACAACCCCACCTCTTAACTATTCTTTGTCCCCCCTGTGTTCAAGGGCCCATCTTAGCAATCAGAGGTGAAAGGCTCCATATTTAATTTTTAACCTCCTGGGCAACCAATAAATAAATTCAAACATTCCTCTTGAAGGAAATTACTGTTTTCAGCAACTGGAAAAGCATGTTTCTAGAGAAGAAAGCCAGGCTGATGGCTTCTACAAAACTACATACTGTGCACTCACTCATCATCACTTACCCACTGCTCATTCCTCAGTCAGAACAGATCTGCAAAGGCAAATTATTCTCCACACACCCACATGGACACACACTTCTACCATAGTCTGGTGGACAACAAGACAGGAAACATTCTGAAAGGATCTGTATGGGACCAACACCAGAGATCTTTAGATTGAATGCCTAGGAGAAATAGACATCCTTCGCCACCTGGTTTGGTGTTTGCAAAGCTGAAAGTAACTGATGCCCAGATGACTCCACAGTCCACGAAGCCAGAGATAAGCAGCTAACTTCTCCACATTTGAGAAGAAATAGTGGTACATGTATGCAGCTTTTGGCAGGAGAGGACAGCTGAAAAATCTTCATGTTTCTTGCTCATAGGTGGCCACAGCGCAGTTCGGGGATGGAGTGATTTCTAAAGAGCTCTCCAGAGCCAAAAACTGCTGCATTTTTCTGAGCAAACTTCTACCCCACACAGCTCATACTGAAGGAGCAAGAAGAAATACCAACCTTCCCAGAAAATATATGGGACAGATGGGGAAGGAATGTATCCCCTCCTGGCAACACAGTGGAGGAATACGTGTGGAGGAACTGGAGAAGATCCATAAGAAGAAAAGTTAACTGATGCTGTTGTGTCAATTAAGGAAAGCCACTTGTTTGGCTTCTCCCAAGGGCTGGGAAAGTGGGCCTGGATCAGAAGTGTCAGTCCCAGAAAAGCAGCTCACTTTGGCAGGCTGGTCTAGAAGGAGTCTGAGACATGAAACAGGAGCCTCAGCTCAGTGCAGGGGCCATTGCATGGAGGCAGCCTGTGCAGAGGTAATTTCAATGTCTCAGTAAATATTGACAAAGGAATTAACCACAGATATTGACAGAAAGGGTTAGAATTTAGATTGAGAGAACTCTCCCATCGTTTCATGTAAATGTTTTTCCTGCCAGGGCCCTAAGTCACAATTACCCCAGGCATCTGCAAAGAAGGAGCCCTGTGAGGCTCTGGCAAAAAAGTGTGGTGGTAACAGGGGAGGGAAAGATAAGCAGCTGCACTGGTTGCTGAGCAAACCCAGCTGCAGAGTCACAGGGAGCAGCAAACAGGGCTGTATAGGGTCTGCACTTGTAGGAGCCCCACCTCACACTTCCCTGCAGCAGGAACCCTGTCCTGATGCCCAGCCTACCTACCTTGAGGGGTGACTGACTGGGAGGCAACCCACAGGACTCAGCTGCAGCCCTGCACCCAAAGAGCCCCAGGCAGAGGTGCACCCCACCTGCAGCCTTCTGCTTGCTCACCACGGGGTATCGGTTGTGAGACACTCTCCTTGTACCCAAAGTGATGTGACACGCTCTTGTCCATGAAAGAAATCCCTTAAGGAGCTGGCTTCACACCAGATGTGGGGGGGTGAAGGGAGTGGGTGCTAGAGATGGGGGTAGGAAGCAGACGCCGAGCACGCCTGAAGGGCTGGGGTAGCTTTAGGACATGAGATGTTTGTGTTCAGAGCACAGCAGCTGCTTGCTTCTTCAGCCCCTCACTCCATAAACTGAAATCAAGAAGCATTAAGTCCAAATCAGACCACGGCTTTGGGAAAGTAGCCTCTCAGAGTCAGAGAACAGATACCTTCCTGCTCTGGAGAGCGATAAACACACAGGCTGGGGGCTATTAGCACATTTGGAGTGGAGAGCCTGCTTCCCGCTTCCCCCTGCAACTCGCCATGAGAGCTGTCGGCAGCAGCAGCGAGAGCGGGTTTAAGTGACTCGTCTGGCAGAGCTGTGTCATTAGCAATTTGGAGCCGTGCCGTGCAGAAAGCAGCATTGTACTCAGATGTTCGAATATCAATCTGCATAATGAAACAGGTGATAGGAGCTCTTCCCATTCAGGCAGCTGCAATTGGAGGGGATTCAGGGATGAGGGGAAGGGAGTATGTCTAATTGGCCACAATTAATTTGATGAGAATTTTTTTTCAATATATTGTCTATCACCAAATGGTTCCTACAGAAAAGCACATCTGCACTTATTTATCTGCCTGATGTAGGCCCTTTTTACACTGTAAAGTGTTTGCCAATAGCATTGAAAGCAGTTACCCAAACTCAGCAAGCTCTCACAACAAAAAGGCTCTTTTTTATCAGTCGATCTACTTTTACACCACTTTACAAAAAAATAATCCTCTGCTGGATAACATAATGAGCTGGCAAAACTTCATGTGAGTGTGTGCGTGTATCTACGTGTGTAGTCCGTTATCCTTACACAGCTTCTCTGGAAGAGCCCCTTTCACTTTGTAAGGCCCAGACCCTCAGTTTAAATTTTCTACCACAGGAAGCTCCACACCTCTGACCCATCATAATAAGGTCCCCAGGTTCAACTCCTCTGTTAGCAAGTCCAAAAGAGCTTGAGCCCATGTTAGATACTCAAGGTTTGGTTCATTTGCCCAAGCGTCAAGTTTCAAGTTGAGATGCCCCAGGGAATTTCACCCTGGGAGCTGGTCTCTTACAGCCCGTGTGTCAGATTGCCAACCACCTAAGGGCATTTTGCATACTCCGATGCACCTAAATTCATTCTAGACATCTACACTTGCACAGCTGAATCTAGCCACTGGACCATTTGGTCCTCAGGGCAGCTTTTCCTACCAAAAGTATGGGGAGTCAGTCGCTGTGGTAGCAGACAGCCCAAAGTGATCACCATTCTATTGAACTTGCCCATCTCAACCTTTTGCTCAGGCACCTACAAGCAGCACTCTGCTTGCTCTTTTGGCAGCTGTACAACCAGCAGATATCTGTTGTGGCACAGACTAAATATTTCTTTAAAAGATGGCATTTATTAGCAAGCTAATAAAGATTTAGCGACATCAGGCTAGAAAAGCAAAGTCCATGCTCGAGTGCATAATTTTAGCACAACCTCTCTGCATTGCCCAAACATCCTTGATTGTCCCCTCTTGCTCTGGTTCAACTGTATGTCACTGCAGTCAGCTTGTACCTTTCTTCATTGCCTGAGAATCCAGTCAGGCTGTTTGCAGAGGATCTTCATCCAGAACTTCCTAAAAATTACAGAGTGGGTCAGTGGTTCTCTGTGGTCTAACTGAGGTAGTTCAATGCCTACATTTAATTCTTGATAGACTAGGCATGCCCACAGCAACATGTTTTGCCCTAGCTGCCTTGTTCCTGTATCCTCTGTTTCAGCTAGGAAATTAACTCCTTCACAGCTAATGGATAACTCTCAAAGAGAGGAAGCTTGTCCTTTTCATACCTCCAAAATATTTAAGTTTTGTCCACAAGCTGCACCATAAACAATGCCACAGAATCACAAACCTGTATCTGGCCCTGAGAGGATGTCTGCTCTGCCTCTTTCTCTCCAGTGGGTCTCTCCTAGACATCACAGTTCCTGACAGCTCTTCATTCAGCCTGCTGTGGAAGATGGAAGTGTTCAAGGCCAGGTTGGATGGGGCTTTGAGCAAACTGGTCTAGTGGAAGGTGTCCTTGCCTATGGCAGGGGCATTGGCATTAGATGATCTTTCCTTAAAGATCCCTTCCAACCCAAACCGTTTTATAATTTTATGATTCTGTGGCTGGTGCTGCAGACCTCCCCATTCCTACAACCTACACCATTATTGGAAAGTTCTTTCAAGTGTCTAAACTAAAGCCTTCTTGCTGCAATTCAATTACAATATTTTCTGTTATATTCACCATGGACAGTGAAATCAGAACAGTCTGTTCTGAAGATGCATTTTATGCTTATGATGACCAGTGAGCTGTTTCTTCTTTATGCTCTTGCACTGGGGCTAAAGAGGCCCAGTTTCCTCAGTCTCTCTTTGCAAGCTGCATTATCTAGACCTGAATCATTCTCGCTGCTGTTCTTTGGCTATATCCAGTAGGTCTTTCCTTGACTTGCCTTTGGTTGGTGGACATGCTCTACACCTCCACTTTACCAAAACCAATCTGATCAGAACCCCAAGATGCCGAGAGAACATTACACTAAAAAAGCTCACAGCAAGACAATAAAAACATTGTTAGTGAGAGTTAATGTTCATTATTACTCTCTTCAGTGATTCTCTATGTTACATCTTTTTCCCTCTGTCCTTTAGTTTTGTCATCTGCAGCTTGCAAGTTCTTCAAAGCTGTAACTCTGTCCTGATCTACACTTAGGTGGTCACCAGTTTGTTTCTGGAATGTCAATCATTGCTGCCAGCACCATCTTCAGGACTTTTACTGTATCCTTTTCTTTATCCAACTTGATTGTGCACACAGGCTCATCCATAGAACTGTGCCACATCACCTGTCCTGGTAGAGGAAGTGGTCTACAGATTCCCAGTGTGAAGACTGCTCTGTTGGTACATTGGTGCAGGGCACTTTTACATTGCTACAGTAACATCCCGACTAGGAGTATGCCAGCCCAACAGCATAGACAGAAAATCATACTGCAGACCTCAGTCATAGCACTGGTACAATAAACCATGAGGAGAGCAGACTAAAAAGACTGTGCTGTACATTCCTCTATTACTCACGAATCTCTTGTACAGATACTTTGCAAGCTTCATTCCTAAAGCATCTGTCTCCTCTCTGCACAGTCACCTAGTTTTGACATTAAAGATGTTTTTTAGTCCCAAGGTGCAACTCACAGCCATTTCTAAGTGACTGCAAGTCCTCCTTTTACCCTAGCTCTGTTTTCCTGTCTTCTTCTACACTCCTTACCATATCACTCCATCTCCTCAGAAGCAAAACCCCAGTTTCTTGTTTTCACTGGTCAAACAATACATGTCTTGATTTATAAACACACAAAAAAGGAAAAAAAAAGATGGGATGAACAGCATGAAATCCAATATAAGTCAGTTTTGGTAGGGCATAAAAATACCTTGTGCTCCCTCAGACTTTGACTTTGTGGTTTGTCTTATTATTCAATACCCAGTGATGTTTCAAATTCTCTGGTCTTGCTTTGCATAGTGCTTTCACTCATGAATTCCTTTAGATAAGTCTGAGAAAGGAGTTATCAGTGCAGCTGACTGCAGCAAAGTTGGCAAAAAATTAAATTAAAGTCAGTTTTAAGGGAAGAGGTAGGATGGGTCAGACTCACAAACAAAAAGATAACTATAAATATGGACACGTGTGGGTCGGGGAAGGGAACAGAGTAACCTAGGGACAATGCAGAGGTGAGGGGAGGCAGGTGAAAGCAAAAGAAAGGAGTTCAAATATAGCAGCTTTAAAAATAGTTGCCCTTGCAAAATAACTGAGATGAAAGCAGAGATCCAATTGGTGGAAGAAGTTGCCATCACATGCAGTTATTGCCAGAGCAATGCACACGGTAGGATTGTGCAACCTCTTTGTGAGCTGGATTGCTACGTGCAGACCTGCTCTGTGCTGCTTCTGCACAGAGCAGAACACTAAAAACCTTGGGCAGCACAGCATCACCCCGAACAAACGGCATTTCAGGGGTTCCACCTCTTCCACAGCCAGGCCTACATGTGCATGCTGGGACCAGGCATTACAGATATACCAGGCCTGTAGGGCCACTCCAGGGTCAGACTGCCACATGTGGACAGAGTCCACCCACAACTAACAAACCAGACATCCTCTGGGTCTGCCAAGTGCATGAGCATTTTGCAGACTGTGCAACTTCTCCACCCAAAAAGTGACACTAAAGCTTTAAAACTTGCTCAGGACACTTTTGGCACGCTATAGGCTTCAAGACAGTCAGTCACACTGTTAATTGTCCCTCAAGCTTGACCAGAGAACAACATCTGGAGTGGAATCACTGAGTGTCACCAGTCAGAGACAAAAGCTCCTTGCACAGCCTTAGTATTAGTAGGTGTGGTATCAGATGAGCACAGTCATGTCTGTTGTTACTAAGTGGGCTATGGGATCTTAGCTACAGTATACGTAACTTTTTCCTGCATGCATATAGAGGATAGAGATCATCTGTTTACCCCAGTATCAAATCATGCCATGTATTCTATCCTTGAAAGTCAGCTTCCTGGTAGGTAAACACAATGGGGCAAAAGGCACCTGCTGAATAATTGCAGGCAAGCAGAAAACAGAAATTAGTGGGACAGGAAGATGTCAGTTAGTACACTCATGTTCTTATCATGAGAAGTGTAGATGTTCATTCAGAGGGAGAAAATTAACTGATGAAAAAGACCTTGAGAGGAGAGGTGGTAGCTAAGTACAGAGATGCTTGAAATCTGCTTTGTTTGCGCATGAGACAGCTGGTTAACAAATTATGAAACACTGAAAAATTCAGAGGATGTAGTTTGGTGGGGGAGCAATTCTATTTTTCATCCATCTTCACTAAGAAAGGCAGGTCAGAGCTTCCTGTCTTCTGAGCACTAATAGTAGCCAACCTGATTCAGCACCTTGTATGCAGGTACCAACCACTGGGCAGAAGGGTGAAACCCTGCACAAGTCTGGCAAACCTCCCAAAGACTCCACTGGGGCCAGAATTTTCATCCAAGTAATTAGAAAAGCTTAGTCATCACATTAGTGCAATTTCTTAAGCACTTCTGTAATCTGGGATGCAAAGCAAAAAGCAGGGCAATCAAGGCAGGGCAGCTGGGGCAACCCAGCACCATCCCAGAGGTAGGGAATAATGCTTTCCTTTAGCCTTCTGCAGAAAGCTGCCTCCCATCTGCAAGCAGATGACATCAAAGAAATGAAAGCCATATCACTGCCTTGTGAGTCCTGGGGCACAGGAGCCCCAGGGTACACCTGCTGAGCCACCAGGACCCAGAATCATAGATTGGTCTGGGTTGGAAGGCGCCTTGAAGACCATCCAGTTCCCACCCCCGTGCCATGGGCAGGGACACCTCTCACTAGACCAGGTTGCTCAAAGCCCCATCCAGTCTGGCATTGAACACTTCAAGGGAGGGGGCAGACACAACTTCTCTGGGCAACCTGTGCCAGTGTCTCACCACCCTCACAGGAATGAATTTCTTCCTAACATCCAATGTAAATCTACCCTCTTTCAGTTTGAAAGAGTTCCACCTTGTCCTGTCACTCCACGCGCTTGTAAAAAGTCCCTCTGCAGCTTTCCTGTGGCCCCTTCAGGTACTGGAATGCTGCTCTAAGGTCTCCCTGGAGCCTTCTCTTCTCCAGGCTGAATAAACCCAACTCTCTCAGCCTGTCTTCATGGGAGAGGTGCTCCAGCCCTCTGATTCTCTTCATGACCCTTCATGACTTAGGGGAAGTTTGACCTTGAATAGCCAAAGGACTGGGAGAAGCAGGGCTCCTTTCCACCAGGTGATGTGAAAATGCCTGGCAAGATACAAAATGCCAAATATTTATGAAATATATGTATGTACATTTAACTTCAAATGTCATGGTTAGTAGGCATAAGCAATGAAAGGGGAGGGGAGCTGTTGTATTTTTTTTTAATCCTGTACATGTCATCCTCCCACTATCTCACCACCAGCAATCAGCCCTGACCGTTCAGAGAAGGAGGCCAGCTCTTATCTCTCAGGATGCCTAACCCTGGTGGCAGGGCCATTGCCTTTTATTTGACTGCACAGTGCCAAGTACATTTATGGCACCATATAAATAATAAATAAAAATATTCATTGCTTCCCTCTCTGTTGACTTATACTGACATGAGAAGCAGGACAACCCTTTGCTCTCCCCCTCCCTTACCCCTTTACATAACTCTCCCAAGACGGCTTTTTTCAGACTGCCAAACAATTAGCATAAAAGTGACCAAATTTGCCCAGAGCCTCCAAGGGTTGGTTCCAAGTGACAGTTAAAAAGAAGGTGCTAGTGATGGTAGAGGTCTGGGAAGGGCCAGGAATGGCACGGGGAATGACAAAGCTGCAAGCTAAGGACTGTGCCACAGCTCCATAGCCTCACTCAGCAACTCCCATCTGTGCCGCCGGCAAAGCTCAAGGGTTTGCATTTCTTTCTTTCCAGCAAGTACAAGTAGGCCTACAGTCTGACCCTGAGTATCCCCTCTGGTATCTTACTTGCTTAAGTTCCCAACTAAACTCCATTTTAACTGGCCCTAATCCTGAAGAGTCCCATTACAAGTTTTTACTGCCATTAAATCCCTCCAGATCAACAGAAAAGAGAGAATCCTGAGAGGCTGAGTCAGGGCTAAAGCATATCACAGCCTCCTCGTCACTTCATGTTGTGCAGCACTGAGCTTAGAAAAAGAGGGAGAATGAGCAAAAATGTAGGACTGAAGTGCAGGGAGAAAAAGAATGCTTGAAAACCCACTGACTTTAAACATTTATAGCCTTAAAACTACTGAATCGCTTTTTAGCATACAGACATAGAGGTTTGTTCCAAGGATCTCAGAAAGCATAAAAATAATGTCAATCCAGAGTGCAGAATGACTAAATCTACAATAAACGTACCCATCCACAACTGTAAAATATTATCTGAGATCATATTCATGTACATAATAAATGTAAGTCACCAGTTAGAAAGATCTATTACTAACATATGATATGCCATAGCTATTTTAATAGCTATTTATTAATATGAAGACTTTAGCATAACATGTAATTACACAGAAATATACTGCACTATATAGTATTTGTAAATAGTTCATGTTATAGTAACATGATTTACAAAGAGGTGCAGAGAAATCATCAGATTTTAAGGCATAAAATTTCAGACTATTGGAGCTCTGAGTTTTCTACACTTCATTATGAAGCAATGTTTGTTACATTAAGCACTAGTCGGTACCATGAATTGTATATAAAGGTCATATTTAAGTAAAAGACTGAACATAGTTCAAATTATTTACAGGAAGATGTACCCCCAGAGAAGTGCTGTGGAAAGAAGTTCAATTCTACCCTACGACATAAGGTTTGGGGGTTTGGCCACCTCCTTTTTTTGGGGGCGGTTTGGTCAAGTAAAGTGCATCAGACTCTATGCATTTTAAAAAAGGTTTTGGTTTATCACAAGAGTACAGAGTTGAAAGTGATATAGTCTTACTTCTATCTAACTCACTCATGTCTCCACAAAGGTCTCCTGACAATAAAAATCATACTGCTGTTGAAAGGACTGCATATTGGTTGGTACTGGGACCGGTGTTGTTCAATATCTTCATCAACGACCTGGATGAGGGTACAGAATGTATCCTCAGCAAGTTTCCTGATGACACTAAACTGGGAGGAGTGGCTGACATACCAGAGGGCTGTGCTGCCATTCAACGAGGCCTTGATAGGCTGGAGAGTTGGGCGGGGAGAAACTTAATGAAATTCAACAAGGGCAAGTGCAGAGTTTTGCATCTGGGGAAGAACAACCCCATGCACCAGTACAGGCTGGGGGCTGACCTGCTGGAGAGCAGTGTAGGAGAAAGGGACCTGGGGGTCCTGGTGGACAGGAGGATGACCATGAGCCAGCAATGTGCCCTTGTGGCCAAGAATGCAAATGGCATCCTGGGGTGCATTAGAAAGGGGGTGGTTAGTAGGTCAAGAGAGGTTCTCCTCCCCCTCTATTCTGCCTTGGTGAGGCCACATCTGGAGTATTGTGTCCAGTTCTGGGCCCCACAGTTCAAGAAGGACAGGGAACTGCTTGAGAGAGTCCAGCGCAAAGCCACAAAGNAAGCTTTTTTCAGTAATGACCAATGATAGGACAAGGGGCAATGGTTGCAAACTGGAGCATAGGAGGTTCCATGTGAATATCAGGATAAACTTTTTCACTGTGAGAGTGACAGAGCACTGGAACAGGCTGCCCAGAGAGGTTGTGGAGTCTCCTTCACTGGAGACATTCAAAACCCGCCTGGATGCGTTCCTGTGTGATGTACTCTAGGTGACCCTGCTCTGGCAGGGGGGTTGGACTAGATGATCCTTCGAGGTCCCTTCCAACCCCTTAGATTCTGTGTGATTCTGTGTGATATTTTCTGCCTTTGGACACCACCACATAAAACTTCCTTTGCATCATGCAGAAATGTATGAAAGTACCACAAATGTATGTTGATAGTAAATGCACAATCCCGTGGAAGATTTGTACTGCCTCCAAGCCACCCGTTTAGACAATCTTCCCCTTACAGACATTACAAGATACAAGACTGACCCCTACTTTTTGTCCCCTTGGAGAATTTCTAGCTGACAGATATACTCATTCTGCATTTCCCCCAGACTTCTCCAGAGCAGGTATTTGTTGTACAAAAGCTGCACGCTCAGAAAAGCATTTAATTTCAATCATGTGAATAATAGCCCATTGACTTCTATATGCTACTCATGAATGCAAAGTTAAGCACATGCTTAAGTGTTCTGCATATCTGGGATCCTTGTATAATTTAGATTTAATGTGCTGCAGAGTACAATGTGGGAAATAATTCATTTTTCAGTTTCATGGCCAGGCATTGATTACTGCAGAAATACAGTAGATCCCTTTCTGCATGTTTTTCAGTAAGACTTTTGTTTTGTATCAACCTGAAATGTTTCATTCATTTCAGAATAATGAGTGTTGTTTTGTCTTCCAATTATCTCCTTCTGTCTCTTTCCTTTGCTACAGAAAAAATATTTTTCTTTTTTTTTTTGAAAATGTGGGTCAATTCTGTGAGTAGTGCCTTTAGAAAATGACAAGTCAAAAATACATGTTAGAAATATCAAACAAAATATTGGTTATCAAACAAAATAGGTAGTTATTTGCTACCATGGCAAATATCAGAATTTCCCTCTGCCTTCTTACGCTCTCCTCAGATTTTTTTTTTCATTTAAAATATTGGTCAATTTTAACTCCAAATTTTATTTTTTTTTTTAAATATATCTATTGAAGAAAATAGCTGACCTATGCTACACAGAAGCAGGCCTTTTGTCTCAACATTTCATTAACATCTTAAAAAGCAAATAAGTCAAATACATGTGAAATTTCAGCAATCTCTATTAATTTGCAGGCATACAGCAATCCATTTCTCTCGTTTTTATGTCAATTACAAAATTACCATTTTGATATTTTATTAGCTTCTTTGGCATTTCTAACTAATTTATAGGCATGGATACTATTTTTTATTATTATTAACCTACTGCATTATAAATTATTTTATTTAAATGCCCTGCTGGCTGTCCACATTTTCTTTTATTCTGTTACTACTGTATATGAATAGAAATTACGTATAGCTATTCGATTATTTCACACATTAGTTCATTTTGTATAATCTCTCCTGTATTTATTGCCTTCGTTAGACTGAGATACCGCAGGCACTTGTTTCTCTAATGTGTCTGAAGCTCTCCCATTATTGGAAATTGGGTTATATCTCCTGATTACAGTCAGATGAAATCCAGACCCGGGAGCTGACTGCAGTATTCTGCGACAGGCTGTCTTCGCAGCAGGGATTTTGCAGGGGGTCAGGACCAAAGCAGCCTCCCACATGGACCCCAGATGGATGCAGCCCAGCGACATGTGCAAAGATGCTCTGGGTAGGCTCACTGGCATTGCCGCTGAGGGCCGGGGAGCTGATCCAGCCAGCACAGCTCTACCCCTGCCAGGACCACATCCAGCCGCTCCACTGCACAAGGTGGACCAGTGAAGGCAGTGGGTGCTGGTTTGGCATCTGTGCAGGAGGAGAGCAGTTCAGCATGCTGTGACTGCAGGGAGCTGGAAGGGAGATGCTGTCAGAGCAGCTCTTTGCCTGCAGGACTTGCGGAGTCAGTGCTGCTCCCTAAAACTGCCCACGTCTGCATCAGCATTAAGAGTCACAGCTTGATGTACGATTTAGCAGCTGCAAGGGTTAATATGGAAGAATTAACAGCCATGGTGAGGTGGATTTCTGGGTCAGCTCTGGCACCAGTTTTGGGCCAGCTGAGCACAAAGTGGTGGCATTTAGCAGGGTGAACATCATCTAAGCCAGAGAGAGAGTGTAAGAGGTCACTAAGCTCAGTCCAGGGTGCCTCCAGCCACCCTCAGTCCAATGTACTACCCTGGCACGGAGGTATGCGCTCCAGCCCAGCTCAGACAGGCCTGCTCAAACATTCACACAGCAGAGTGGGGTCATGACGTTAGTCACTATCTTGCATGTCATTAGGAAGTAAATGCTGGGGCACAGCCAAGACACCATGCAAGTCTTTAGACAGCTGGAGAGTTTCAGTTTGCTTTTCTGGGGAAGCAGCAGGTTGGCAGCCGTAGGCACCTCTTGGAGCGGCTCTTCAGGAAGACTGTCCAAGGAGACCCCCAGAGTGGCTGTTGCAGGGTGTAGCCAGCCTGACCTTGATAAGTATTCCCCAGCCAGGCACAGTAATGGATTCTGTGAGTGCATCTGGTATTTTGGCTGCTGTACAGTGCCAGTGGGGCACCTTCCCCGGGTACTGTCATGCTACAAAGACATTTGCAAGCAGATTTGGGTCTAGGCAAGTAGGAACAATTTCCCTTAAAATAACTAGCCCTTTGCCTGTCAGCTTGGATTACATCCTCTGCTGACTCCTTGTGCTGTACACAGCAGCCCTTGCCAGCTGATGTAGCAGGTCAGGAGATTAATCTACCTCACTTCTGCTATGGACACCAGATCACACACTGGAGATAAAAGAGATGGGAAGCTGTACACATTCCTCTTGGACACCCAGCATTGGTCAGTGACTGCTTCTGAACTGGTTGATATATAAGGAGGCAGGAAAAGGGAGGAAGAGCACAGTATACCTTCATCTTCCTTGCATCTCTCCTGGCTAGGCAGTGCATTGAGGGAATGAGTGAATTGCAAGCATTATGCAGGTTTTGGGAGAGGGAAAAGGGGAGATTCAGAAGATTGAATTCCTCCCAAACCAGGTCATCTTGAAGCAGCGTGACAGATGTCTGGATGGCTGCTCTAAGATTCTGCAGGGCCCTCTCCTCCAGAGAGTGGAAATCCACGAGTCTAGTAGAAAAAGCTCATTCACTCACATCTTTTGGATGAAGATATTCCCACCTTGACTTTATTCCCAACGCAGCGGTTGGCCTGCAGTATTTAACAGCCAATTTTTATCTGATTCTAGATGCTCTGCTATATTGTAGTTTTATCCAAATGTTGCACTTGTACTAGCAGCTGTGCTTGAGGCATATCACAATGACCTGAGTATGTACTGTGGCCTTTGTCTCCCCCAAGAAACAAAACACATATGCTTTGGGATAGTAAAATCAAACAGGTATGTTGTCAAAGAAAAGTAGAAGAAAACTACCTCAATCACAAGTGGCCCTACAGTGAAATGGACAAAAATAAGCCCAAAGACCAGTGTCCAAAGGCTCTGTGAAGCTCCAGGAGTTATCGCTTTCAATTGGTATTTCATGCACATATCTCTGCAGGTATGAAGAATATCTTGAAAAACGTGAGAATGAAAGTGTGGCTCTCTCCATGAGCCTGAAACAATAGATCATGGGTATGAACTAACCCATTTAGCTCAGATTGTTGAAAACCTAGCAATGATAAACCAATGTTAATGCTGATAGGGCTGTCTGGCTTTGAACAGTGCCTTTCAGTCTGAAGGAGTTCACAGCTTCTAAGTAGTCTCTGCAACAACCTCCACCTGGTAGAAAAGCATCCTTGCCTCGCCCCCGCCCCCCCCCGCGCCACCCCACCCCACACCA